>OZ023267.1:70413124-70995624 GCA_964006375.1 Tillus elongatus
AGTAATCTAACAATAATATGTAGGGTGTCTTATTTAAAATAAGGAAGTTGGAGTTTACTTCCGGTATAACTGAAAACGATCTAAGGCTATAGCTATTTTTTTCAACAGATAATTATAGAAAACATACTTCTACCAATTTCAGAATTCAAATCAGGGTAGTTGGTGATATACGGCTAACGGTCCAAGTTCGTAGGACAGCCTGCAACCTATGAGAAACGGCACAACCAAAAAATCCAAAGCGCTGTAAATATTTATTTTTTCTTGAAGATGTTCAGTTTTGCATAACTATATGGGATATATCTATGTTTGCTTGAATTCTGAAGTGGAGATGTCTAACTTGGCATGTTTCTTGTGTAAGCTAACAGAAAATTTCTGTTGAAGATTAATAAAAACAGTGCTGATCACAAAAAAGTTTGATTGAAATGAAAATGAGATACGAAGACATAAACAACAAGTTAGACACATATCTAACTTAACTGGCAATACTTATAACCGAAATATGAGGACACATTTTTCTTATCTCTGCATTTTAAAGCTCTTACGTGCTGAGGCTTTAGCGGGCAGTTTGGAGGCACCTACGTTGATGGATTTTACTGACAGTTGCATTTTAACATAATTCAATACTAATTATAGCACAACACCACTAATAAAAAAAGGTTAGAATACACCACATAACACTAAAAGAATGTCAATAATAATGCTAAAGTCACCAGTAAAATAATCTGTCTTTTTGCACGTTCATGTAGTTAAGATTAGCGTACAAGTAGAGACATATAATCTCATGTTAACAAAAGTTGAAGATATATAGATTCCAAATAATGAAACATAACTTTTTAAGGATATATCCACTTTTGAATATTATTTGGTGTACTAAAATCCAATGGATATATCTACTTTTATCTGAATTGTTAAGCTTTGGTGAACAATATCAATGGCAGATGTCAATTAAGGTTCATTCTGAAATCAGGAATCCATATGAAAGTACAACATTTGTAATGATATGTACTCAACTCAACTTAAACAGTTTATTTACATGTTTACTTTTGCAAGATCACTCCTCCGGTATAATATAATATACGAACATAACGTGGCAGGTAGTTCTAGGGTTTCACACAGAGACGATTTCTAGTGAGATTGTAAAGTAGGCAGATTGATGCCTCGGAAATGGACTCAACCTATCCTTATCCTCCACTCTATCGAATTAGCAAATTGAAACCCTGGAGTACATCTCTTTTACATTTTTAACCTCTAAGTGAAGATTGGAACCTATTGTGAGCACTGATACGTAGACTTTGAGAACCCGAATCACCACAACACATCTTTTTAAAGACCTGACGATCGTTTCATTAACAAAGTTCAACTTTTCGTCCTCTGATGACGCTAACTTTGTTAGTAAAAAGATTTTTAGGTCGAAATGTGTTATGGTGATTTGCGTTTTCCAAGTGTACTTATTGCTTTTATCCTCTTTTAAATACGGCTCTATGTGGGAGCCAAAATGTGGTGTTTTTAAGGATTCTGGACGCTGTTCAACCGAAGAACCAAGTTTTTCCAGATATAGTGGAGAATAGCGGGAAAAAACAACGAAATTCAACTCCCGTCGTGGTGTTATCCAGAGGAGTAGTTGTTTTCTCTGGCCTGTTCCTTCCCACAGCTACCTACTTAATGGACTGTGGGTACGCGAAAGCTGCTGTGGAAACTTAGAGCGGGCGCAAACCTAGATATCAGGTTTCGCGCTATGCTCTATCTACTACATGTTATGGCAATACCTGCTTTAAGGCCGACTTGTTACGACGAGTATAAAAAGCTTATAATAAATGTGTCTATAGCTGCATTTTTTTTTCAACAACACACAACGAGGGCATACAGCCTAAACACTATCGTACCGTGGGTGTCGACAAGTAGGAAAGAGGCAACTTGTTAATTCTGGACTTGAAGGTTTGGAGGTTCGGGGGGAAAGGAAAAACATGTGCGGCAAGGAATTCCACAATTTGGAATTCCTCGGGACAAAAGAGCGGGCATAACGAAATGTTCTATGTCTGGTGACCTGGACAGTGAAAGGCTGCATTCGCTCTGTTCCCCTGGTAGATCTGTTGGGGGGGCGCACGTGGAGGAACTATGGAAGAAAGCTCCTCTAAGCAGTGCCCGTGCAGATATCTATAAAAGAAAGAGAGAGAGAGAGAGAGAGGTCGCCAACGGCAACGGCACATCGGTGGGCAAGGGATGGCAGCCCCTGGGTGAGGGTAGGGTCACCGATGAGACGTATGGATGGAGTCCAGGATAGCGAGTGTAGAAGCGGCAGCAGCACCCCAAATGTGTGAGCAGTATTCGAGGTTTGGTCTTATTTGTGAAGTTTATAAGGTATAGAGATTAGCTGGTGAAAAGTATTTGCAAGCCCGGAAGAGGAAACATAATTTCTTAGCAGCCGCTTCTGCAATTGATGAGACATGTTGGTGCCAATTGAGATTTTGATCCATAGAAATGCCAACAAGTGAAAAGGACTCATTACTTTGAATAACTTGGTTATTCATTGTGATGGGTCTAGGGCTGGGGTATCTCTTATGAGAAAGAAAGCAAGACTGTGATTTAATGGGGTTGAATTGTACAATATTTCTACTTTCCTAGTCTAATATTTTTGGAGATGCACGGAGACAGAACCCTCCATGAGTCTGCGATCCGCATCTAATTGGGCTAAAGAGACAGGCTTAGAATATTGTATATTTGAGTGGAGGGTGCTGACGTCCGCGTAACTGTGAACTGGGTTAGATGTGCTAGAGAGAAGGTCATTGATGTGGAGAAGAAACAAAGTAGGGGCTAAAGCTGATCCTTGAGGAACTCCTGCATTAATTGGATACAGTTTAGAGGAATGGCCATCTACGACAACAGTAATGCTCCGGTTGGAGAAGAAATTTGCTGTCCAAGTAGAAGGTTTTGGTGGTAGGCCATGGGCCGGAAGCTTATTAAGCAGCGCTGCGTGCCAGACCTGGTCGAATGCTTTGCATATGTCTAGAGCGACAATCTGGGACCGTGTAGTTCCATAGACTTGTTTCAAGAATGGGTGATAAAGGAAAAGAGATCGGCAGTTGATCTGCGCTGACGGAATCCATACTGCCTGTCGTAGATTAGACTGTGTTTTTCAAGAAATTTTAGTAATTCGGTGTTTATATACTTTTCCATCACTTTCGAGACGACTGAAAGGAGAGAAATAGGCCTGTAGTTGCTAGGAATCGCTTTGGATCCTGCATGGTAGAGGATGCGTGTATAGCTAGTAAAAGGTCCGCTTTTAATTGTAACGAATTAAAATTAGTTTTCTGGGCGCAGGTTCGAATCTCCGTGAAAGCTTAAAACTTCTTCAAACTGTTATTAAGTTTTCTTTTGAATTTTCATGGCAATTTTATTAAATTGAATAAGTACCTTTTAGTGAATTTTCTTAGAAAATTTTCTTAGAAAAAATTCACCAAGGGAGATCACGACTTTCGAATTTAAAAAAATTTCTTCAAATGAGCACGATCTAGGACCCCAAGAACCCATATCCGGGGTCAATTTCAATTTATATATATATATATATATATATATATATATATATATATATATATATATATATATATATATATATATATATATATATATATATATATATATATATATATATATATATATATATATATATATATATATATATATATATATATATATATATATATATATATATATATATATGTATGTATGTATGTATGTATCACACCGATAACTCAAAAAATAAAAAACCGATTTTGATAAAAGTTAGCATGTACCTTCCTTTTGTAAGTCGCTTGGATAAGTTCGTTAGCCAGCAAAATCTAGCCAGGTTTTTCGGGAAAATTTATGTTTTTTTTTTTCGGAAAAAATGTTTATCTCAAAAAATATAAAAGCTATTGTAACCAAATTTGGTAAGTAAGTTTACGATATTCAAGGGAAACTTATACCAAAACTTATATTTCTACGTTAAAAGAAAAAATTCACTACCATAACGCACTTGCTGCGTCCAGACTTTTTTCAATGTAAACTTTTTTTGCATACTGAATTGTTGAACAAATTATTTTGAGCGAATTTTCGTAAAAAAAAATTACATTTTGTGAAAAAAATATGTTGATCAAATTTTTGTATACAAATTTTTTTGTGGTAAGGGATGCGTTTATAGCTGGTAGAATGCCCGCTTTTCATTGTAACGCATTAAAATTGGTTTTCTAAGCGCAGGTTCGAGTCTCCGTGAAAGCTTAATTTTTAACTGCTTTTAAGTTCTCTTTTGAATTTTCATGGCAAATATTATTTTATCAAATTAAGTAAGTAACTTTTTTCAGTGTAAACGTTTTTTTTTTTTCATACTGAATTGATGAAAAAATTATTTTGAGCGAATTTTCGTAAAGAAAAATTACATTTTATGAAAAAATATGTTGGTCAAATTTTCGTGAAAAAATATTTTTTAATTTACGAATATTTATGTCTTGGTAGGCGTATTTCTTGTGTAGATTGCTTGGATAATTTCGTTGGTCGAGTAAATAGAGCCAGCCTTTCAGAGAAAATGTCCTTGTTTGGAAAATTTTATAAATAATAAAGTTATTTTGATAAAATTTGGTACTTGCATGGGTTTCTACAACATTTTTTTACTATTTACCAAATTTATTGCCTTTTAGTTAAGGAAAGTTAACTTATTGAATTTAAGAACATTTTAATAAAAATTCGCTAGCATCAAACGCTTGCTTACCGTTTTAGCTTTGAAAAACAATATGGAAGGAAAATCGAAAAAACAATTTTATTTTGCTTCGTTTTAGCATTAAAACCTGTGTTAAACGACGGAAAATAAGAGGAGATTTTTAATTCGAAATGTCTTTGTTTTTTGTGTATATTCACCTATTTTAACAGATCCGAATTGTTTGCATTTTGAAGGCGGTTCAACTCTTTGAAAGCAATAATTATTAAATCCAATTTCCTAGTTAAATTATATCATTCAAGGCTCAGATGTACTTACTGGCAGAGTGCGCGCTTGTTACGAGGTTCCATGGTGTAATGGTTAGCACTCTGGACTTTGAATCCAGCGATCCGAGTTCAAATCTCGGTGGAACCTCTAAGTCTTTTATTTATCTTTTTTTTTTATTATTAAACTTTTACCTGCCTAATTCTATAACTTTACTAGAAGTTGTATCAGATAAGAACAATTAAATATTTTATCACTGCTTTCTGATACCAGCGAGTATCTTAATACCATAAAACAACAAAGATTAATTTACGAAACATGAACTTGACACTGAATCTCACAATAAAACTTGAAATTGAATATTAAAATAGCCAACAAAAGATTTATAGGTACCTACATAATTTTAGAAAATAATACGTATTTTTAACCATCTTTATTGTCTTTCACACAAGTACAGGTGGCCAATGGAAAACTATGCAAGCGGGTTTTCGAGTATTTAAAGTCAACTCTCTGAAAAAGCTCGGAGAGGTCACTTTTGATTTTGACCGGGACAAATTTTCCCGCGAATTTCAACGCTGCTACCTCATCCCCCGACACAGAGTAGGGGTAGCTTGCAAGTGAGGTCGCGTGAAACATCGTTGTAAGGGCTATGATCCATTTAATCGTGTACTCGCTTTTGAAAATGCTTGTAGTTCTTGTCGAAAAAATTCAAGATCAAAGTTGAAAAAATGACCTTAAAAATTAAAAACATTGCGAAAACAAAACGTTTTTATTGAAAAATGTGATATAAAAAGATGGCTATGTCTAGCAGCTAAAACGTTACTTGAAAAAATGTTAAAAATGGCCTCCACCCATCTCTGGGCAAAAAAAAAATTTAATCTCAAATCGTTTTCTCACGATCTGAAGCATTTCGTGTAATATCAGACGGCCTTTAGCAACAATGCGTTGTCAAAAATCTTGTATGTTCGTGTGGTAACATGGATTTTGCTTTTTAGATGTCCGCTAAAAAGTCCAATGGTGCGAAGTGCGATGACGTCAGGTGCTATTTAATTCGGCAACATCCTTCTAATTGTTTCAAATTCTTTAATTAAAATAATTAGGGGTAATATTTAGGGGGACAGTCTTGTTGAAAATCTAAGAAGTGTTGGTCATAGCTCTCGTTATTTTTGACAATAACTATTACCATGATATCGATGTTGTCTTGCAGTAATTCCAAATACATTTTGGTGGTTAATTTTGCCGGTAAGAAGAAAGGACCAATGAGACGATTGCCGAAAATCGCTGCCAAAACTTTCAGTTTCTGTTGGTGCTGCGTGTGTTTTTGTGGCATGTTATTGTATTGAAAACTCAAGAATAGCGGTTATTATGACGAATAACAGTGTCATAAAAGCAGATATTGAACAGAGAACTCAGGTCGTCTGTAGTACGTTGCGCACCTATTTTACAAAATTGTAGGCGGCCACCGAAATCGTCATCGTTCAGTTCTTGTAGCAGCTCAATATTGTATCGATGAAATTTATTTTCTTTCAATTATTTGTATATTTGTCCGAATTAGGATTAAAACATTTCCTTATATTTAATTTCTTGCGTCTACAATCTAGTAACTTATTTTTATAAAGATATTCCAGATCCTAATAACTGAATTTCCCATCAAAACATAATTTTTAATTTTTCAACCAATTAAAGCAGCTACAAAGGCAGCATGGGTACCACATTTTATAAAACTCTGGACGCAGAAAGTGCGTTATGGTAGTGAATTTTCATAAAATGTTTTTATTGTAAATATGTGTGTTTTATGTTTATTTAAGAAAGCAGGCATCAATTTTGGTTACCAGTATAACCTATATAGTAAAAACAATGTGCCATGTTTCATGAAAATAACTTTATTGTGTGAAAATGTACAAAAAATTCCAAAAGTAAACTTAAAGTGTTCCCGGAAAAACACTTTTCTTGGTCAACCTTATGGGTTAATAGCAAATTGGGCTATTCAAAAATGAAGCATTTGATCAAAATTCTCTACCATAACGCACTTGCTGCATCCAGAATTTCTTTTCTTACAAACATACATTATATTTCTCAAAAATGCAATAACATAAGGCGTGTTTGATTAAAAAAAAAAAGAAAATTTGTATCACCAACGACTTATGGGCCAGCCTGTGATTGTAGAAATATTTTTTAATATGTAGCTCAAGACACCCTATGATTAATGTATGAAGATTTTTTTCATATCTTGTATAATAACGGATATATTAAACTTTATTGATTTTTTTACGAAAATTCGACAAAAATTATATACCATTAAACGATAAACTCTGTAGCTAATACTACTGCCAAGCATCAGAGAAAGGGTCTATTTGAAATGAATTTTCTGGAAACATTTTAGTAAAATGAAGGACAATGACGGTTGAAACTAAGACTTCAGGGTTTGTAAAACATTCTTCTTGAGACATTTGATTTCCATAGCCCGTATTAGATTCAAGTTATTTGCCTAAATGTTGCCGATTTTGACGTTTTAAATCGCAACTTTGACGTTTTGAGGAAAACCCCAATTTATTTTTCTTTAAATGCTTATAACTTTTTTGTCTTTTGACCTACATAGCTAAATTGTTGTAGGTAACTTACCTATAGGGATGTAAACCCACGTACCAAATTTGGTTGCCCTTACTTTGTTATCTTCGGAGATATAATTTTTTTTCGAAAGAAAATACAAAATTTTCCGGGAAACCCTGGGCAGATGTTCTTGGCTAACGAACTTGTCCAAGCCATTTGCAAAAGGAATTTATTCACCAAATTTAATCAAAATCGGCCCATTATTTTTTGAGTTATCGGTGTGATACATACATATATATATATATATATATATATATATATATATATATATATATATATATATATATATATATATATATATATATATATATATAAAAAAATTGAAACTGACCCCGGATATGTGTTCTAGGGGGCCTAATTAGCGCTCATTTGAAGAAATTTTTTCAAAATTCAAAAGTCGGGATCTCCTCATTAGTGAAATTTTTTTTAAAGAAAATTCACTAAAAATAAGGTAATAAGCTGCAGGGATACAAACATGTTCTAATTTTTTTTACCGGTTTGATTTAATTTTCCAAATTCTAATCATTTAAGCGACTAACAAGGGAAAATATGTGCCACATATATAATTGGCAGGTATCGCCCTTTGGAAATAGGTCGAATAAGTTTGTTAGAAAGTCTAATTGGATCAGCTTTTTCGGGAGAAAATTGATTTTTTCTTTTAAAAACATTTCTAATTTTAATGACGTTTGTAACAAAATATTCTCTTGAAGAAAATACAGTTTTATATTGGATAATCCGTGTTCACGTTGCTTGTGTATGATTGACAAATACCAGATCTAACTTCAAACTGACATATTTAGTAACATAATAATTTCTAACAGATTGTGATATTTACTTATGCTCTCCTTCATATTTATATATATATATATATATATATATATATATATATATATATATATATATATATGTATATATATATATATATATATATATATATATATATATATATATATATATATATATATATGTGTATATATATATATATATATATATATATATATATATATATATATATATATATACGTATGTATGTATGTACCCGAGCGAAAACTCAAAAAATACTCAACTGATTTTAACGAAATTTGTCACTTTCTTCATTTCGTTACAATCGCGGACGAATTCGTAAATTACCTATAACCGACGTATTTTCCCCGAAAAATATACTAAATAATTTTTGAATACGGTATGTTTTTGAAAGTATTAAGGTAACTGGAATTAGACTTTACATGCAGCTAGGAATGAAGTGAGTAAACCTCTGTTGTGAATTTTAGGTAATTGGGTTTACAAAATTTTGATATTTTCCCAAATTAAAAGTAAAATGTGAGAGACCTGAATTGAAACAAGTGAAGTGGTTAAGGTATGATGCCAGACAAAGGCAGACTAGTCACCTGCGACGCGTAGATTGATACATATGCCACAGGCATACATCATAATGCAGCGATAACCAAACAAAAAAACATACGTGAGGTGGGATCGCCACAACATCCTAATATCTAACGAATTTTCACACCCAAACTGTGGCGATCCCACCCTAATGACTGCCTTCGGGTATATTCGGATGCGCGGATTTGAAAAATGTTTTATATCAACTACTTGAAGCAAAAACCAGATAGGATAGTGTGTTTTGTTTATTTATTATAATTTGACAGTCTGTCGTGAGGTTAAGTAGTAAATTATTGTCATTGAAATATATATATATATATATATATATATATATATATATATATATATATATATATATATATATATATATATATATATATATATATATAACAACTTATATATGCTTATAAAATTGAAAACCAAAGAATAATTACGTGTTTTGTTTCTTTATCATGGTGTGACAGTTCTGTTTTAAGGTTAAATATTAAATGATTATATAATATGTTTCCGAAATTGGAACTCGAAGAATAAGAATATTAACATTAATATTCGTTGATTAATTTTTCAAGTATGTAAGTCATTTGAATAATGAATTGACTTCTTGACTTCTAATGAATTCAGGCGTAGGAACATTTGAGTTGTTTTCATTTGTTGTATTAAAAAAATATTCAAATGAATCGCAGAAGAAATCAGGGTTTAGTGGATCCTTATATAAACAGAAAAGTTAGATAAAGTAACCATTTCAGCAGACATGTTTTATTGTTAACATTAATAAATTTTCATTAAAAGAATTTACCAATAGAGTATATGTAAAACAAAATTGTTGTTGGAAAAACCGGTACGATTAGATTAACTTAATATATGTAATACTATATTTTCTTTTTGAAAATTGATTTTACGGTGTATCTTACGATATCATCCAGGCGATTAACAAGGAAAAATACCTGTGAGGTTTATAATGCGGCAGATACATTCCTTTTCTAAACACGAATTAAATTTTCTTCTGGAAACTTTAATGATTTTTGTAATACAAGTTTCTTTTAAACAGATTTACAGTACCTAGATTCATCAAATTTTTATTTTCTAGCCCAATAGAAAATTGAGTTATGGGCATTCAAAGTTTTTTTCTCAAAAGGAGCTAGAACACAAGATTTCGATATTTTTTATGATAATAGAAAAGCAAAATTCTTCAAATGAGCTTATATTAGGACCTTTAGCACCGATCTTCGTCGTCTGCTTAAAATAAAAGTATTACTTTCGGTAATACTAATAGTGTAAAACTCTTATGAAAATTCAGTAATATAAAGCACTTACTGCGTCCCGAAATTTTATTTATTTCAACTTTTATCATTTATTCAACTAACATCTTTTTTAGTGAAAACCTGTTCTTATGAAATTTGGCTACCATATCGTATTTGCTGCGGCCGGTCTGTTTTTTGGAATATTAATTCATTTTTCTTCATCATCTAAATTTTGCCCTACTGCATATTATTTTTACTTTTTTATACAGATACTGAAGGTTAAATACAGGAAATCAAATAATAAGCCAGTAAAATTACATGTTAAAAGTGATATTACAACAAAACATTGCGGAAACATAAGAAAGTACACAAACACTATTAATCAGGTCAATCCATAAGAACTTTTACTTACTCGAAGCACGTTGCCTGACAGAACGACGAACCAATTTCAAATGCAATCAGTCCCCAATCAAAAACGTCGCTGATTATACACTAAACGTCACGAGTTATTACTCAACTTCGTATTTAACACTTAATTTTACACTTGTCCATTT
Organism: Tillus elongatus; assembly: GCA_964006375.1. Lineage (NCBI taxonomy): Eukaryota > Metazoa > Arthropoda > Insecta > Coleoptera > Cleridae > Tillus > Tillus elongatus. The sequence continues at coordinate 70,423,864 of OZ023267.1, forward strand.
CTTTTCTGCACAAAAACGAAAACACCATAGTGCATTCGGACTGCGGCTACCAGAATCAGCATTAAAATTGCAGTAAAAAATAAAGAGGAAGAAATGGATTCGGTGGCTTAATTTAGAAAAGTCGGTCGTTCTAACAATTTCATGATTGTGATTAGTTATTCTTCAGTAAGCAATTAAAAGTATGTATCAATAATGTTTATAGTAAGCATATAATAGAATAAGAGTATGCACCAGCAAGTGGTTTGAAAGCAGGTTGAACACTGGCTGGCGGTGCTAGTGCGACCAGTTTGTTTTGAAAGTATCGGAGAAATGGTCGATGGTGATATGCAATTGATGGTGGTAGTACCATCAGTAACAGCGATCATCAAATATTACTATCTAATGCAGTCTTCATGAAATCCCCCAAAGTATATGATGTACACGCTTTGTTGATTGTTATCTTCAGATAATTTCGTAACATACAGATGTCGCTGCAGTTAAGCGTTTTCAATAATTATTTAGCCAAGAGTTGAAAATCTGATACTGAAAGCAACAAACAAACCTACCTTTTTATATAAAAGTGAACAGAAATATTTATGTACAGTTGTACATTACACGCTTGATAGAAAACTAAACGTTTACGAAAAATAAGTTAAGGTAGAGATTTGAGAATTGGCATACTTATATATATTTTGATAAATTTTCTTTAAAAAAAAACTAAAGAGGATTCTGAAGAATTTTGAAAATATTTCTTCAAACGTGTCGCAACTGGATCCATGGAACCCATTTCCGAGGCCATTTTTAGACTTTATATGGATATATATATATATATATATATATATATATATATATATATATATATATATATATATATATATATATATATATATATATATATATAATCACATTTCAGGACATTCGACCTTTAGGATGAAGCAATTACGAAACTTCTTGGTTATACCTTGCTTTATATATTTCGTGTCACATTGGCACTTCAACAGAGGCCTACAAAAAAACAACGAAATAACATTCAGGTACAAGACAAACTATTCTCTTACTGAGAACTGAACTAAAGTTAAACATCAATTGTAATGCATTGTGGCCAGGCCTGGTCACACAGCACCAGAATTGATGTGATCTCTTCTGATACTCCTCGAGTTAACTTTAGTTTAGTTCAGTTAATATATATATATATATATATATATATATATATATATATATATATATATATATATATATATATATATATATATATATATATATATATATATATATATATATATTATATGTGTGTCACACCGATAACTGAAGGAATAATAGGCCGATTTTAATCAAAATCGATGAGTAGGTAGCTTCCTTTTACTAGTGGCTTGGATAAGTTTGCCACCCAGAAAATTCGTCACAGCTTTTCCAGCAAAAATTTGTGATTTCTTTCCGAGATTTTTTCTGTCTTCGGGAATAGCGAAGCTATGGCAACCAAATTTGGTACGTGGGTTTATATTATAAAAAATAAACTATGTGCCGAAATTTAGATCTGTAGGTTAAAAGAAAAAAGTTATAGGCATTTAAAGAAAAACATTTTGGGTGCCATTTTTTTTTTTTGTTCCCTCAGGGCTCGTCCGCGGCCTTGCCGCCCCGATAGCACCGCAACCCTTGGTTGATTGTGCATACCCCTAGTCTTACTCCACCCATTCCAAAATCACTGTGCCTTGAACTAGTCTGCACAGCGATTGGTAGGGTGAAGTTTTATATTGCTCTGTCTCCGGTCTAGAGTGACCGTAGATCAGTTGTCTTTTCCGGTCCAGAGCTATACACTCGCACAAGATGTGCTGGGCTGATTCCTCCCCCTCGCCGCAGAGTCTGCATGCGAGGTCCCCTTCGAACCGCCCCATTTTATGTAGGTGTTTCTTGACGGCCATGTGTCCCGTCAAGAGACCTGTTGTGTTTCTGAGCTGTCCTCTGCTAAGGTTTAGCAGCTCCACAGCTCTCTTTGAACTGGGTCCGTCAATTATTGACTTCCCATGTCTCAGCCCTGGACAGTCCGCCCAGTTTGGGTGCCATGATGACCAGACAAACGCACAAATACAAAATATTTGGTGTGAATAACAACATTGTATATCACAGAAAAAGAATAAGCTTTTTGTGCAAAAGGGTCAAGGAATACCAGAAATATTAGTTTGCAAAGTTTATAGTTTTCTTCTTAAAGCGTCGAAGTCGCGATTTTTTAGGACGAAATCGACAACTGGAAACGAACACGGGTTATGTAGAGAAAATGTTGCAACAAGTGTGTCTTACAAAGCCTTGAGTTTTAAATTCAACCGTTATTGTCCATCTTCCTAAAATATTATTCGTTTCAAGTAGACCCTTTCTCGGATGCTTTTACAGTAGTTTTAGTTATATAGTTTATAATTTATTAGCCTATAACTTTTAGCAAATTTTCGTAGGAAAAAGTCGTTATTGAGAAGACCACGACTTTTAAAATTTGAAAAGTGTTTTTCAAATTAGCACGAACTAAGCACCCTAGAACCCATACCCGGGGTTAACTTCAGTTTTATCTCTTTACATAATATATAAAGGTGGCACATTTCTATGTACGGTAGAGCTCAATATATCCGTTATGGTGTGGGTAAGATGTGAGAAAAAATCTTATACGTTAAATATAGGGTGTCTTCAGCTGCACCTTATAAAATTATTTTGGCAATCACAGGGTTGTGATACAAACTTTTTTTTCAATCGAACATTTTTTATATTATTGCCGAGATGCTGTATACAGGCGCTCTCAAATAGTGAAATAATTCAAACTGCCATGACTTACTTTTTTTCACATAGAACAGCCTATATTTTGTGTTTCAAAATTGAAGAGCATGCACTCTGATTCGACTTTTGTAATACACTCCCTATACGCACAGAGTTTAGTTTTGAAAATATTTACATTGATCCATGTAGGGATCAGTTTGTTATTTTTTTTCAGTTTTTAGTGAATTTTCTTGTAAAAAAATCATTAATGAGAAGATCTCGACTTTTGAAAAAAGTTAAGTACTCAATATGTTGAAACTGCTTGTTTTTATATTATTTACATTTACATTCAGATGCCATGATTTATAAGAGCAATACGAAGTAAAATAGTAGACTATTGAGAAATAAGAAAAGATTTATGAAGTGAAAAACAATAATAAATAATTAATTTTCACACAAACCTTCGTTTCTGAATAAAAAATAATGCATCAAGTTATAAACATTACAAACATTTATTATAGGAATCGGTAGGATTGAGTTATTCTTCTCAACATATTAACATCGATACTTCAAAAGGTATCTATTCTCTTGTCTTTCATTTCTTCCTTGGTAGACGGCTGCGATGCGTATACTAAATTTTTGACATGGCCCCACAAGAAGAAATCGTGGTAAGATCTGGTGACCGCGCTGGCCATGCAACTGGCCCGCCTCTTCCAATCCACCTCTCTAGAACTCAATGTTTCCAAATGAGCGCGAACTGGGCTCCCTAGAACCCACATCCAGGGTCAGTTTAAATGTTTATATGTTTAATATATATATATATATATATATATATATATATATATATATATATATATATATATATATATATATATATATATATATATATATATATATATATATATATATATATATATATATATATATATACATTCCTTTTGCAAGTGGCTTAGATATGTTCGTTAGCCAGAAAAATCATCCCAGGTTTTCCCAGAACATTTTGTGTTTTCTTTCTACAACAATTATTATCTCCGTAAATAGCAAAGTAAGAACAACCAAATTTGGTACGCGTATTTGCATTATAAATAGTGACCTACGCACCACAATTTGGGTCCGTAAGTTATAAGTTATAAAAAATTTATAGGCATTTAAATAAACAACGTTTGGGGTTTTTCTCAAAACGTCAAAGTCGCGATTTGAAACGTCAAAGTTGGCAACATTTAGGCAAAGAACCTGAAACACATACGGATTATGTAAAGATAATGTCGCAAGAAGAGTGTTCTGCAAATTCTCAAGTTTCAGCTTCAACCGTGATTGTCCTTCATTTTACTAAAATGTTTCCAGAAATTTCATTTCAAATAGACTTTTCCTCTGATGCTTTGGCGGTAATTTTAGTTAAGTTTATGGTTTAACGGTCTATAATTTTTAGCTAATTTCCATAAAAAAATTCGTTAATGAGCAGTCCGCTATTTTGAATTTTAAAAAGATTTCTTCAAATGAGCGCAAACTAGCCCCTAGAATCCATATCCGGGTTTAGTTTTAGTTTTTATCTGTTTACACACACACAGACACACACACACACACACACATATATATATATATATATATATATATATATATATATATATATATATATATATATATATATATATATATATATAAACACACACACAGGGTGACTCATTTCTAGGGTAAAGCTCATTATAATTGTTATTATACAAGATATGAGAGAAAGTTGTATACGTTAATTATAAGGTGTCTTAAGCTGCATCTTATAAAATTAGTTGGACAATCACAGGATGGCCTAGAAGTCGTCGATGATACCTACAAATTTTTTTTTCGAATTCTATTGCATTTCTGAATTTTTGTGAAAATATGATGTAGGTATGTATGTAAAAAAAAATTGGGACGCAGTAAGTGCGTTTTGGTAGCGAATTTTCATTAAATGCTTTAAATTTTAATAACTTTTTTTTAATAATATCATTCACAAAGTCAACTTCTCGTTGGCTCGCCCATGAATCGAACCCGGGACCTCTCGCTTAGCAGGCTGGCACCTAGCAACCTGCGCCACGAGAACGTCAAATTTTAATAACTCAATTTGCTATTACCCAAGGTTTGTTGGCTAGGAAACCAGTTTTCTCGGACATATTTTAAATATATTTTTGGAAAATTTTTGTACATTTTGTAATCATAAGTTATTTGGATAAAATATTGTAGATTGTTTCCACTATATAAGTTATACCTGTTACCAGATTGATGCCTGCTTGCATTAGAGAGACATATTTGCTATTAAAAACATTTTTTTAAATATTCACTTCCATAACGCACTTGCTGCGTGCAGAATTTTATTTATTTAACTCTAATAACGCATCAGAATATGTAATTATTTAGCGAATTTATTTATTATTAATTTATAATCAATTTGATAGGATTATCTATGTTTAAAATTTCATACTATATCAGTGGTTGATAAATAGTTGTCACAAATATAAAATGAAACTTTAAAGTGACAGACTTTAGTTGTTATTTCCAAGAGCTTGTGGCATGAAAATATAAGTATTTTTTTGCTTATATTTTCTTTACTTCCACTCGTTCAAATTTCCATGAAAAGTCGAAAAAAATACATTTTCTTTTTTCAATTTTATTTGCAGATTAGGTATATAATTTAAATTGTAGGTATTCTTTAAGCAAATTTTTGTGTAAAAAATATTTAATCAGTTTCCTCAGAATTTTTTTTTTTCGTAAAAATCAATTTTTGTCAGATTTTTGTGAAATTTTGGTCATTAATAATAATCCTTTAATAGGTTATTGTTTAAAAAAATCTGATTGCGGCGAAATAATTGTGTGCAATTTTTTATGCAAAAAAGCTTTTTGTAGATAATTATTATATCCTGGCAGATGGGTAAATAGCTTGAAGATGTTGGTTGTCCAGGAAAATTGGACCAGTTTTTTTTTAGGAACAAATTTTCGGAAAATGTACTTTTTCATACAATAAAATTATTTTGATGAAATACTATAACAGTTATACTGATAATCAAATGTGATGCCTGCTTACTGTAAATTCACTACTGTAAACACTTCCAGACTTTTATCACTTAACGAAACTTATTTCAGTTTTTTCATAGTTAATAAAATCTTTGCAATTGACTATTATTATTCGTCAGCAACATTTAATCTATAAAAATTTGAATGTCACTACAGACGCTTATAGTGTCAAATTAATTAAAAGTTTTAAAAGTTGTAAAATCTACATTATTTGATTAACATCCTGTTTTTTATGTTTACATTTAAATCCTGGGCAGAAAAATAAAGCTCTATATTTGGCCTATTATATAATATGTTAAAAATAATTTTTAAGGAGTCATCCGATTTAACATATTTTTCCTGTTAGTAAGATGATAGAAAATATAATTATTTAAAAAACCTACCAGGGGACTAAATACAAGTAGAGGATATCTGAGCAACGAGTCGGCAAGGCCTCCTATCAAAAAAGTTACATTTGGAGCTTTGTAAATCTGAAAACCAACTTGGTACTCTGAGCACTTGTTTAAAGTAAAATAAATCTGTCCCATGCAAAGAAAAGTAGCTTTGTGCCCCACCACTGCCCTCTTGTAAGGTACTCTACAGGCTGTAGCAAATTACTGCTGCACTATTACTAACTTTGTTATGATTGGAGCTACAAATTTGGTTAATGCAGCAAAATTGCGCAGTTCTTATGCCGATAACGACGAGGTAAACAGAAAATTAATTAAGCTTTGCGTTCCCAAGATATATAAAAAATATATATATTTCTCAAATAAACTAGGTAAAATTTTAAAAGGCAGCCAGACATAAAATAAAAATGTATATATTTCTTTTTGGAAAAAAGTCTAAAACCAAGGAGATATAATGAGTTTTTCAAAATTCATACTGTGCTCATTTAATTCACAAGCAGTTTGTTTTAGATAAATCTCTACATTTTATAAGTCATAAATTACAACCACAAAATTCAGTAATGTGAAACTAAACTAAGAAAAGTATAGCTGAAAATGTTTTTTTCACATTATGAAAAATAATATATGTTGGCCTGTTATCTTATACGTAAATTCTCTGAAGAAACAGCCCGGGAGTATGAACTCCTATTTATGGAATGAAAATCTACAGACTGCCGATATTTTCTTCAATTATATTGAACATTTAGGCAAGATTTTCTAAAAGGCGATCGAAGATTTACGCTACAGACGACGAGATGGAAATTAACATTTTAGCTTACTTTGATGCTCACTCTAATAATATTATAAGAGATTTGCGTAAGGAACGTGGCGACCACTTGTACAGTTTTTTTTGTCGCATTTTGAAAAAATACATACTTGTTCCATTTAGAATCAACGAGTTCAAAAACTTCATGTAGGTGAGGAGAAGAAAAGGTTAAGCTGTCACCAGTGGCTGGTGGGTCATACCAAAATTTAGTAACAAATTTTGTGAACAGGTGAGTCAAATTTCTTAAACCAGGGGATTTACAAAATGTAAATCCATAAATACTGGAGCAGAAGAAATTTATTTCTAACCGAACCTTCAAATCCCCAACGACGATTCAGTATTAATGTTCGATGCGGCATCACTGGCTGAATTAGACGGGTTTTATTCTATTAACGAATTCTGACAGATAAACTTGGCAAAGAATTGTTAAGAGATATTTTGAGGGAGTTCCTAGACAATCTAAATTTAATCGATAGATCGCAAGTTCTATTTCAGCAAGATGGGATACCGGCGCATAATTCTAGAAAAGTTTATTTGATGTTGGGGGAGTTTGAAAATAGAATAATTGCAACTCAGAGTTTGAAAACAGAATCATTGCAACTAATGCTCTGACTCAATGACCTCCACGGTCTCCAGCCATCACATCTTTGCCCTTTTTTTGTGGGGTGTTGTTGAAAATGAAGTCTACAAACATAAATATGTTGGTATAGAGCGTCTATAGCAAAGCATCAAAAATTTTGTCAACAATATGGGTGGTGGAGGTAATATAAAAGCTACCATGAAGGAAAACGCGCACAAAATGCCTTGAAGGCGGTATTTCCGAGCATTTGTTGTAAACGTTGCTTTTCGTTTATGCATTGTATTCATTTATTTATTGTTATTACATTTATTGAGGTATGATTATTAATTAATCGTCATGTATAAAAGTTTTTTTTTGTTATTTGCAAAAAAATGATTATAATGCTTAAAGTGTTGGATTGGTATCCATAAACTCAATAAACTAACATTACTGTTTAGATATTTGCTTTTAGTGAATTTTCATGGAAATTATTCACTAATTGGGAAATCTCGATTTTAGAATCTTGAAAAACTTTCTTAAACTGAGCGCGAACTAGGACCCCTAGAACTCATATATTTGGGGATACTTTTAATTTATATATATATATATATATATATATATATATATATATATATATATATATATATATATATATATATATATATATATATATGTGTGTGTGTGTGTGTGTGTGTGTGTGTGTGTGTGTGTGTGTGTGTGTGTGAGCGTGTGTATGTCCGATAACTCAAAAAATAATTTTATATCGTAAACTGGGTATTTTGTTTTAAAAATTTTGTTTTTGTAAATATCTTGAAAACGCTATGTTTAATTGTTTTTATCTTTGCATCGCTGTTATAAGCGGAAAAGAAACTACACACATTTACTAACTTAATCGACTTTGTAGCTGCAGGAATAACAAAGTTGGTAATAGTGCACATTTTATTTGGTGCAGTCTGTATAGTTTGCCATTTCAACGTTATAAATATATTGACAACATACTATCAAAAAAAGTTGATATTAAACGATTGTCTGCAAGATGGGTTGTGTTACAAATAACCAAAAGATAAACCATGTTTTGATTTGTCGGCTTTTATGAGATAGGTACAAAACATCCTAGTGGGGATGAAAAGAAGTTACATGTGTTCAATCAGGCGACCGTGCAGGCCAAGGCACTATCCAAAGTAATCCAATCAATCTAGAAAATGTTCCTGAAGCCAGTTGCGGATGATACATTCGCTATGAGCAAGTGCCCCATTATAGTGGTACCAGATGTCTCGCCTAATGTTTAGCAGCACTTATTCAGCGTTCTTGTAGAATAAGTACAATTTGGAGAACCCAGTTCATCACAATACAGATTTTTGACCCGACGATCGTTTCGCTAACAAAGTTAGCGTCAAGGGGATGTGTAAACTAAGTGAATAAAGACTAGAACTACTATTTATATGTTAGTTGCCAAGCAGTTGCGAACAGCGTCCTCTAGGAAGGTATACAGACAGACTCCCACTGTTGAGTCTTAAATCCCTGTAATTGCATACCTGCCTTTGTTATAATGTGCGTCGTTATTAAATATTCCTTCTAAGAAGGATATTCTGGTTATTAAGATAACAGTTCGAACAATGGACTACCTAGAACCGGACCTACTCTTTTCATCGAAACATTTTCGTTCAAATTTCGAATATATATATATATATATATATATATATATATATATATATATATATATATATATATATATATATATATATATATATATATATATATATATATATATATATATATATATATATATATATATATTTACTTTCGACGCGACTGCCTGACATTTTTTATTAACTCGAAATTTTCTTTATCTACGTGATGATTATTATAACATAAGAATCATCAGTTGTGCTGCGTCCCGAACTGTTTCTGTAATTATGTTATATGTGCATACCATATAATGGATCTATTGAATTTCATGCGCTTTTATTTTATTTCACACCTGCTAAGAAAACACGAACTCTGAAGTTGCGCTATAAGTTAGTAATCATGGACTTGTCATAAAATAGCATTTTCTGTAACAAGAGGACACTGCGTTTCCAGGCTTGTGTAGTTCCAGTATAACGTTCTTGAAGTGAGGAGAGCTTAAGGGGTTATTTATGTGATGAGTTCTCATGAATGAAAAATATTGAGGAACAAAACATAATGAATTGAAATATTCAGCTCGTTATGGAGTTTTTTTTTTGTTCTTTATTGTTTAGTAAAAACAGTATATGTCTTAAATGTATTAAACAAAATAGCTTCAAACATACAAAGTTTTAAAAAATATGTGCAAAATTATTAAAGAATGATCTAATAAGCAAAGCTGGATGCATTCTTGCAATCACTTAAAACAAATACTGGTTTCGCTCTTACTAAAGTTTGCCAATATTGTCAAACGCATCTAGAGCGACTTGGTTAGATTTTGATTATTATTAGTATAAGAGTTGAAGGAGCTCTAATAATATCTAACACGGTCAGTGTTCTAGGGATGTTCAGATTGCATTTACCTATATATACTTGTACATTTATTTATTCCTGTATCAGGGACGGAATGAAGGGTGTCAGTGATTTAGTATCTCTGGTTAATTCTACACAGCCCCTTATGTGTAACATTTTGCGTTTATTAGTGCGATCGATAACTTATACGATGTTTTAAAACTTGTCTCTAGGTAGGTATGTGCTTCGTCGATTAATTTCATCCTATGCGTTGCTTATTTTTATATGTGCAAAGTAAAAGTAAACAAATACCCACACATCCGATGCGGTATGGTGTAAATGTTGTTTTCCATATTGTCTTCGATCGAACACTGCCGACTGTGTCCGGGTGGACCAAAAAGATGAATTCTAGAATTAACTTAGATGCTTTCTCGCATTTATTTTGATATTTTAAACACAATATAAGTAGATATTTATTTAAAATACACATCCAGGCGTTATTGAAGTTTCTTTATTTAGGCAATTTGTTATTATTGTGGCGTAGTAATACCTACGCCTTTATAATATAGTATAACAATTTCGATGCTCCTTCTTCTATAAGGCCTGGAAATGAAATAAAATATTTGGGTGTAATAATTGACCCTCGCTGAAGATGGAACTTACATATAGGCTATATAATAAAAAGTCTGGACGCAGAAAGTGCGTTATGGTAGTGAATTTTCATAGAAATGATCAGACACCAAATATTTTTGTATAACTTTTTTTCTCTTTTAAGATAGAAATATAAGTTTCGGTATATATTTTTCTTCTAAAATTGTAAACTTACATGCCAGATTTGGTTACCATAGCTTTTCTATTTTTTGATATAAAAATTTTTATAGAAAGAAAACTAAAAATTTTCCCGGAAAACCTGGACCGATTTTCCTGGATAACGAACTTATTCAAGCCACTTACAAAAGGAAGGTACGTGCTAAATATTATCAAAATCGGAACATATATATATATATATATATATATATATATATATATATATATATATATATATATATATATATATATATATATATATATATATTGCTATGGTAATTTTAATGTACCAGAAATGCATCTAAATTTAGAAAAATGGAAAGAGAAAATCTTGGGAAATTTACGTTATTCTTATTACAATATGTCTTGCCAGAGACGGGTTAAAAAAGGGAAATTTAAAAAGAAAAGTCGATAAGCATGCAAGAAGCTAAGTATTCAAATCAAAATAAATAAAAATAAATACTTTAATGCATGATAATATCAAAAATATCATATAAAATTAGTATTTGAAATCAAAGCGTGCAACTTACATAAAAAACGTTTATTTTCCAAAGACTATACATTCAAAATTAAAATATTATATTTAATAAGGCAGTAGACGAGATCACTGAAGCTAATTAAAATAAAAGATCAGCATTCCGTGGCTGAATCACGTCTCCATCTTGATAGGTACGTTAAACGCAGCAAACAAATCATCAGAGTGATAAACTTTAGTACTATAACAATAAAATTCAATTAATTTAGGAAGCAAATGGGATAAAATGTGTGGAAAAATACGAACACAACATGATTAGAATGATATGAAGGTATAGCAATCAGAAATTATTGACATATTATAGATTACCTGTTATTTTGAGGTGCGATCCAGTACAATTATAACGTAATAAGGAAAACTTCTTTGCACAGCAATTTTCATGATCAAAATTGACAGAAACCATAAATAGTAACTATATATATTGTGGACCATATCAGTGTCACGTCCATATAATTTGCAAATTGATAGTGCATGTCATTTCAAAATTTACATAATATGGCATTTCGGAATTTCCACAAAATTTTGAAAATACCTGTAAAATCAAAACAGATTTAATAATTTGAAAGCATTTGGTTGATTATATCATTATGAATCTCGAGAGTAACATAGTAGCAACGAAAATAAGGGAAAATGAAAGAAAAATGCAACTTTTAACAATTGTCGAACATCATGTTACGAGAGGACAGCTTATGTATAATATTAGATATTGTTTATTGTTGTTTATTGTTTAATAGTGTATTAAACTGTGTTTTTGATTACTGTATATATTTATAATTGTAGGTAAGTAGATTATTATAAACAATTTTAGACTGGAAATTGAAATGTCAACAGATAAAAGATTTACAAATTTCATGTATAGATTATAAGATGTAAAATAGCTCTATGTAATCAGCAAATTGTCTAGAATAAGTTTTTCATTATATAATTTGTGTATTTTAAAGATTAGCGGTCAGTAATTTTCATATTTATGACAATTGTCAATTTTGAGAAATGTCAAGTTTGCCATACAAATTTAGAACATACGGTATAATGAAACCACATGTATAGGGTATCAAAATACGCAGTTTTAAACAAGCTTTCTTTTAAAGTAGAGCATGTTTGGCTAGCTGTAATATTTTAAAAAATCATAAATAAGCAGGTCTAAAAATTAACATGGCGTCAGGTCAGGTCAGGTCAATTTTTTTCTGTTTTTATATAAAAGAAATGTCGAATTATTAAATCGAGGCAGTTGAATTTAAGTAGCAAAAGAGAGCACATTAGAATTTAAATTAATTTCCAGCATTTGTTCTCAACAATTTTAGGTTATATTTTTAAAGGAAAATAATTAAATAAGGTTGACAAGTTTCAACTTACCTGTTTATTTCTGCGATCTTATTATTATAAATAATTATATTGGAACAAATATTATTCAATCAATTAATGGAAACTGGAGAATGTGTGGTAAATAAAAAGAATTTTTGTTGGAATTTTATAAGTAAATATTTTAAAAAAACCAAACTGTCAACTGTCATTAGACTAGGCAAGGGATTCTTTTTTTATCTTCATCTGATCGAAAGAAAAATCAGTAAAAACGAAATTAGACCCAGAAACTATACACATAACCCAAATGTATGCTGGACAGAATAACTATTAAAACACATGGAGGCAAATACTTCAAGTGACATTTAAAGGTTGGTGAATGGAACTTATATTATGTAGCTCAATAGCTATTAACAAAAATAATAATAATAATTTAATAAATAAATAAAAAGGACTGTACCTGCATAAAAATCGTGAGTATCCTTTCAAGGGAAGTTTAATTATTAAGAATTTGTAATATTAATAAGAGTTTTTATAGTTACGAAATATTTCTTTTCCTAGTAAAAAACTGTTCTATTTTGTTTGTTACTTAAATGCTTGTTAATAAATTATCCATTTGTATTTGAAATCCATTTCATTATTAGGAAAAAACCCCTGAATCTCGTAATAAATACAAATTTTTATTATCAAAGTGGTGCATTTTTCGACTCATGAACCCAATCTCTGAGATTTATTAATAATTTGTTAATATAAAAAGATTAAAACAAAAAAATACAATATATTTATACATTTTTTTTATAAAGAGTCTCATGCAAAATTAACTACAATAAGGATTCCAAGGGCAACTGAATATAACAGGTAAATATAATATATATATATATATATATATATATATATATATATATATATATATATATTAATATCGTACATATCATAAAAATTCTAACATTGCATAAAATAGTAAGAATATCATAAACATTCCCACACAAAAGAGAAACTGTTAATCGAATGACATCAAAAAACGTTGGGATAATAAAAACTATACTAATTGTCGCCTAAACGTGGAGCGAGAAAAAAGCTTGACCACCACTCAATAAAAAATACATAGATATATAAAAGGTACAAATAGTCACTCATAAACAATATCAATAGTAAATTGACCAGCCCAGGGGAGCTAGTTTGTTTTTTATAAATTTAAAAGAAAAAATTAATTTAGATCATTGAACTTATTTCAACTGTATTAAAAATGTTGGCACCAAGAGAAACTAGAAAAACAAAGAAAAGAACAGGTAAGCTAGAAAAGGGGGAAGAAGAAAGTATTTCAGGAAATGTAGAAGATGTATTGGCAGAAGTTCCTCGGAATACAGAAGAGGAGAGAACAGAGTCGTCAAAAGATATTGAAGTTAAAATGTGTCCAGAAGAAGACAAATTTACAAAGCTGTATTTAATAATTCAGAGCCAAATGGATCAAAATAACGAAGGATTCAATGCAATGAATAAGAAAATAAACGAAAGATTTGAAGAAATCAATCACAAAATTGATCAAACTAATCAAGATCATAAGCAACATATGAAGATCATGATACAGGAGATAAACCGGACAAATAGGAAGATGGACAAAAGCTTTGAAGAAACTAATAGGAACGTAAATCGTATCAATGAAGAGATAAAAGAAATTAAAGAAGATATAAATAAAAAACTTGAACAGAATACAGAAAAGATGAAAGAATTTTTCAATGAGAAAATGTATGAACACAAATAAGAAATGGAAATGAAATTCCAACAATCTGAAAAGAGAATGAAGGGCAACCAAGAAAATATTTTATCAAAAATTAATGCAAACAAAGAAGAAATTGATTCAGTCAGACATAATTCCGAAGAGATGTTAGAAGAGATGGCTGGAAGAATCAAAAGTGAATCTGAGTATAGAAGAAAAGATGTGGAAGTACTAGAAAAAGCTGTATATGTATCGGAGAACAAAATAGAAGAAAAAGTCATTAATAAGATGTCAGACCGACAGAATAAATTTGAAGAGAAAATTGAAGACAAGGTCGTGAGAAACAATATGGAATATGAAAGTAAATTCGGTGAAATAGAAATGAAACTAATAAGGGAGAATCAAAGTACCAGGGTGGTATTAGCGAATAATAATGAGTGTAATGTGAAATTTACAGGTGATATAAGAAAAATACATCCAAAAGTTTTCATAAGGAGTTTGAGAAATAAAATAAAATATTCAGAAGGAATGTCATATGATTTCGACACGATAAAAAAAATCATAAGGGGGTCACTGGGAGGTTATTCACTTTTGTGGTTCAACAATAAAGAAAAAGATATTCAGGACCTACAATTGTTTGAAGACAATTTTTTAAACTACTTTTGGGGAGAATCGCAACAAGCAATATGTCGTGAGAGATTATATTTTGGTAAATATAACATGAAGTGGGAAGAAAATCTACTATTGGTGGAGAGATATTTGAACGAATATCCTAACACAAGCACAGAAGAAACTCGCATGTACATTATGAAGGGAATCTTGCCACCAAGACATTGGACTATACCAGAAGACGAAAGGAGATATGAAGATATAAAGGAGGAAGTCGCCAGGAAACTGCAGTATACGGCGTCAAAACATATCAGTCGAAAGCAGAAGACGATCCGAAAGAGAGTAAGATTTAAAAAAGGCAACCTAGTCATCATCCGAGCACTAAGAGTTTCTGACAGGGAGAGTAGGACATATGCTAAGTTACAATGGCCATATGAAGGGCCATACGAAATTATAAATGAGAGTCCTGTGAATAGCTATGTTTTAAAAGATCCAAATACTCATAGAGCTGATACGAATTTTTATTATCAAAGTGGTGCATTTTTCGACTCATTAACCCAAGCTCTGAGATTTATTAATAATTTGTTAATATAAAAAGATTAAAACAAAAAAAAACAATATATTTATACATTTTTTTTATAAAGAGTCTCATGCAAAATTAACTACAATAAGGATTCCAAGGGCAACTGAATGTAACAGGTAAATATAATAAATATTTATATTAATATCGTACATATCATAAAAATTCTAACATTGCATAAAATAGCAGGAATATCATAAAAATTCCCACACAAAAGAGAAACTGTTAATCGAATGACATCAAAAAACGTTGGGATAATAAAAACTATAATAATAATAATATATATATATATATATATATATATATATATATATATATATATATATATATATATATGTATACATACAAATATTGAAACTCACCCCAGATATGGGTTCTAGGTGTCCTAGATCGCTCTTTTCTAAGAAAATTCACTAAAAAGTTGCAGTTTAAATAAAATACTTCCCCTGATGCATATGAAGAAGCTATATTATACTCTTGTTGAAAGCCATCTGAGGTATCATATATTTGCTTGGAGTTCTGCGTGCCGATCTCGCCTTCATTCGGTGTGAGTTCTGGAGAGAAGAATTCCAAAGTTTATCCTACAAAAAGATCCAAGACAGCTCACTGAGGCGTTGTATAACGAGGCAGGAGTAATAGATATGAGACAGTTATTCTGTTTCTGTATCAGTGTAAAATACCATCAACGTAAAAAATATTCTAGTGTACATGCTCACACCTACAGTAGTAGACAGGGGTTATCATATATAATTTCGTTAATGATTAAGGCTGCTTCACAGATATCGTATTTGTTTTGGGCACCGAAGATGTACAACCCACTGCCACCTGATGTGATGGCACTTGCAAACTTGTCGGCATTTAAAAGAATGGTAAAAAACACATTTTCGAAAGAGAGAGAGAGAGAGAGAAGCGCAAATGATAGTGCTTTCAGCTAGATAATAATTCCATGGGGGATACTGTTGTTGTCTTTTTTCTTTTCACGTTGACCTGTGCTATTGATTCGACTCGTGCAAACTGATGCTGTCACTGAAGTTTTGTTTGTTCTTGGTAGCCTTTGGCTCTGTGTGGATTTTTCCCACACGAGGTGTGTGTGTGTGCTGAGTGCGTGTGCGAGTGTTGGCGTTTTGGGCTTTTTGGTTGCGTATTCGTCATTCGAGTTTATTTTACATTTTTATATAATTGTATTTCTTAACTCGAGACAAATGTCAAGTTACTTTTCGAGTAGTAATTGTTTTTTTTTTGTCTTGTTTATTTTTAGATTTGAGTGTAGATATGTAAGTTATTTTGTTGTTGAACCGCTGCATTTTATTGGCATATTGTATTTTTTTATTTTGTTGGAAAATAATCTTGTGGTTATTATTATATTATTATATGAGCAGAAAATCACATCACTGAGGTACCTGAAATAGAAAGCAGAGTCACCTAAAAGACATAATCGTAATAACAGATGGATACGTATTTCGACTACAAGGTGGTCTTTCTCAGTAGCTGTCGTTATTGATGAACACAACGTCGTTGTCCAAATACGTATCTAGCGCAAAACTCCCTGTTATTATTTTTGTGGGTTTCTTTTGTTGATTCTGCTGTCTGTGTCAGATTTCGTCTAAATTGTCGGTGTTTTGTTTAAGCCACTGTCGAAAATCTATTTATGGCTTACAACCAACTAGTTTTTTCATGAAAAGTACTTTCTTTTGCAAAGTTTGTATACAACGTGATTCTGAGCGAAATTTTCCTAGCCTAACTATATGTGCACAAGGGGGGTTTCGAGGGGAGGGGGGTCACGGTGGCACGTACACTGAACACTATACACTGTGCACTGTACACTATACACTATGATTATTAAAAATATTTTAGTTGGTGCTGGTGCTGCTCGGACACGCGACGCGCAGGTTGCTATATATCTGAAGGATTAATTAAGTAATTTATTTTTATCTACAGGTAAACTACTAATCAACCAGCAGGGCGGCTTGGTTTTCACAAACGAAAAAAGTATCAGTGGTTGAAATTCACTGGGAAACCCACAACAGACTTTAAATTTCCACAGGTACATGAGGGGAAAAAAGCGGTCTTTTCAAATGAGCTGGTTAAAGGGGCATGAATGGCTAGCATACAGTAAAATTGGTCGACTGAAAAGAATACAAATTAAGTGTAGCTGAGAAAATTGATGTCGGAACCACTGAAAACATATAAAAAGGCAATTGAAATGATCACACACTAGGAGAGCACAAAATCACCAAGGAAACGTGGCAGCATCACAAATTTTTCTAATAGTAATGGAGGGAAAATCAATGTACGTTGTTGTCCAAATGAGATCGCAGTAAGTGAAAACTATTGAAGAGAATCGTAAAAAACTTATACCTATTATAGAAACAGTTATATTATGTGGAATACAAAACATACCATTAAGTGGTCACAGAGATTACAGTAATTTAGAATCGTAAAGTTCTCACAGAGAAGGCAACTTCATATCGTTGTTAAAGTTCTGGATCTACACTGGAAATGAGATACTGCATGATCATGTAAAAACATGTGCTAAAACGCATCCTACATTAGCAAGTCGACACAAAATCACTTGACTGAATGCTGTGGGAAATTAATCATAAACAAAATAGTGAAGAAAATTAAAAAGGCTAAATATTTTACCATTATAGCTGAATATTGTAGTTTGTGAGCAACTGGCCGTTAGTATTCGATATTTAGATGTAGATACAAATGAAATATACAATATTACATTGTGCCGGGGTCAAGCATATGATGGAGGAGCCAACATGAGCGGTAAAATAAAATATGTTCAGGCATGCATATCCAGTATTCAGCCGCTGGCCTTTTTCACCCCTTGTACAAACCACCGACTCAACTTAGCAATCAGTACAGCCTGCACCGTTCCCAGCATAAGAAATGCCGTAAGAGTTATCTCAAGTGTAGCAGCTTCCTTTCGTGAGTCAGTTCAACGAATATGTCTACTCAGAGAAAAATGCAAGCACATTTTCCAAATGAAAAACAAAATACATTAAAAAAATATGTGAGGCCAGATGGGTGGAAAGACATGAAGCGGTTTTGGCAATGCTACAGCTGCATTTTCGTTGCTCCAAACTGTGATGTCTTCGGAATTATTCGTAATCTTGTTAATCATCAGTGATAAGAATCATGCTGCCCCTATCCCAGCCATTGAAATTGATTTACTTGCTGCAGGTCAGCTTAACAATATGACCACAGCCAGCCTGCAGAGGCAACGTGAAAACCAGTACGGACACATTCAAAAAACTTTTCAATATTGCTGAAACACTCGCAAACGAAATTGGTGCAGAAATCACGGTCCGCAGAATCACCCTCCCTCAAACAAATCGGTCGAATATTCAGATTTAGTTTGTTGAAGAGTATTACTGACTTTCAGTATGTATTCAATTTGTAGATTATTTGCTAGGTGAAATGTCATCCAAGTTCACCAGCGCTCCGATGCAAAGAATCGGACAGTTGCAAAAGTTGTTGTCCCATGACTTCAGCGACTAAGATATAGAGGATGTTTTGCAAGGTGCTAAAGTATATAAAGAAGACCTTCCTTGTTAGTTAGCTTTGAAGAAGGAGATAAAAAGTTGGCAACAGAAGAGAGAAAGTATCTCAAAGTATCCAGCAGATGCCTACAAAAGAGCAACGGTGCTGCCGAATACTAAAACTCTGTGTCAATTGCTGTCCACGTTTCCTGTGACTGCTAGCACTGCCGAGCGATCATTTTCCACCTTACGCCGATGGAAGACTTATCTTCGCAGCAGGATAAAAGAAGATCGTTTGAATGAACCGGCTTTAATGCATATCCATTAAGACATTGCGACAAAAATTAACGCTAACGAAATACTGGATATCTTCAGCAGGAAACATAAAAGAAAACTGTCTTTATTAAACATGTAATTTTTCTAATTATTTATTGTGGTATCTTGTTTGCTTAATCGCAAAAATGAAAACACTTATTGCCCGTCTGTCCCTTGTAACCTCACCACCTCTCTCTCTCCCCTGTATATTGCAATCTGAAATTTATGATGCAATAAATGAGGAGAAAATTGACCTAAAGTATGCATATCTTGTAGGTGTGACGTTTTTGTAGCACTCAAGGAAATTGTTGTTTCCAGCTTAATAACGTTTTGCTCATTAAAAGACATAATGAGTTTTGTGCCTGGTAATTTTCAGTTGCAAAAAGGTCTGAAATAAGTTGCATGACAAGCCTGTTATGAGTACTAGCTAAATATAGTATGTCACATGTAAATTACAGATTAATGATGTGTACCTATTTCAGAAAATATGCGGCCCTCTGCGCAATAGTTTTAAAGAATTTGTCTTATACCTAAGCTAAATTTTTTGGGACGACAAGTCGAACATCGTTCCTTCTCAAACTACCGGAGAGACATATTGAACGTCATATACGGAATCCAGTGCTGAGCTCATATCCTCTCTGCATCAACCAGTGTGCCATCAAACAGGCAAATCATCAATTACTAGTTATACATAAGAGAATTAGCAAGATAAAAAATTCAGGGGCAAAGACATTCCACTGTCTACTTTCCTGGATATAGCGGGAGCGTTTGATAACAGCCTCCTGTAATACACGTATCTGTCAATGGATCTCTAACATCTTGAAACACAGAAATATGCTTTGATCAATGAGGACATCGTCGCAATACAAGTCGCGCTGTCTGAAACGACGCAAAGAACTTTGAAACTAGCATGAAAATGGTATATTAAATGGGGTCTAAACTTATATTGTACCATTTATGTGGAAAAGAAGCCAACGTGGGCTTAAACACGTGCTCTATGGGCTTCAGCGAATGTTTTCGAAAATATGTATTCTATCGCCGCGTGTGCCTTATTGGGTGCATTACCTGTCAATCAATCAAGACCTGGTTGTTCAATAACATTAAAACTCACCTAAGTGGAAGACTTGTTGGTGATACTAGTAGCATCATTATCTCCAAAAGAAAGCTAGTGCACACACTTTCACCCTTTGATTATCCTTTTTCTACTATAGACAACATTTTTATTTCCAAATGTTTTGAGCCACACTATGGGTAACCTACACTTACTTACACATGCGTGGGCTCACATGTCAGAGGCCAGGCGCGATAAATACAAAATATAAAAGAAAGACAACTACACCAGCGTATTAATTTCTGTGGCTCAGTGGATAACTTTACGATCTACTTCAGCTATCCACTTCTTTAACCCTATTTTAAAATGTCAAAGCCTATGCAGCTGGCGAATTTAGGCTGGTATAGAATTATATATTCTTACGCAAAGGTAAGCATAGAAACGCTGTGCAATAGTCTTCTTGGCTTTTTTTGTTCTAGATGCGTGAGCGTAGTGTCTCGTATTATAATTGTGATTCAACTCATTCAATGCACATCGATAAACCTGCTGATATACAGCAGCGTTAAAATAGAAAAGCTGCCTAATATTCAGCAGTCTTGTCTCAGCGTATAAAACATCAGGAGCATATGTGTGTTTTTTTACCATAAATCATCTTTGTGGGACAATTTTGAGCAATCTGTAATTGAGCTATATGGCACTTTGCAGCACCACCCCAGGCTATTATAACATACCATAAGTGACTCTCCACTAAAGAATAATATAGAGTATAGAGATCGGTGTTTAATGTGTAGAATCTCTTTCAATATCCTGAATTTTACCATCATAGAGCGGAACCTTTTAGTAACATTTAGAATGTTTTGCTCCCATTTCATGTGTGAATCTATAGTAACGTTCAGAAGTTAAATCTATAGTAAAACACAAATATATTGCATGCTTTACACTCTTTATTTTCATGCCATCACGTACTTCCAAGGTGGTAAAATTTCGTAAGTTTCTTTCGTAACATGAAAATGGTATATACAGTGCCTTCGCCGCGTTTACAGTCAACGATTTAACACGAAAAAGATCGTTTATATAAATTTTAAATAATAAGGGTCCTAGCATGGTTCCTTGCGGAACACCACGGTTCGTTTTTACCACATCGGTCAGAACACCATTCAAACACACCACCTAAAATCTGTCAGAGAGATAAGTCTGCAACAGCTGTTGTTGTCTCCCCCTAAATCTCATTGTCTCCAATATTTCAAGCAATCTTGCGTGGTCAACCGTATCGAATGCCTTTTTTGGGTGCACCAAGACACACAATGATGGTCTGGTGTTATAAAGACTTTGATAGATATTGCTCGTCAGTTCAATTATCGCATCCTGCGTACATATTTTCGTCCTGAAACCATATTTCTTCTTTAGACAATATTCCATATTTATTTAGATAACTACAGAAGCGTTTTTCAGGAGACACTCAACGACTTTAGCAATGGTGGAAATTAGTGATATCGGTGTATAGTTAGCGGGATTCAGCACATCGCCTTTTTTAAATAAATGTTTGATAACACCCATTTTAAAAGTTCTAGGGAATATTCCATCGTCTATACACCTATTTATAATAAAAGTCAGAGGAGTAACAATCTCATCTATTATTTCTTTCACTGTCTCTGCCCTTATTCCGTCATATCCCGGAGCCTTGTCGTCCTTCAGTGTCTTCACAATTGATTTAATCTCGTTCTCTTTTGTTCACTAGTGATTGGCTCACCCGTGCAGACGACACTAATTTATCGGTGACCGATATCATGCTTGCCAAAACTTTTCCTACACATGAAAAAGATTTTTTAAATTGTTTCGCAATCTCAAGATCAGTATCTAGGATAGTTCCATGCTCATCTTGCAGCTTAGTGGTTCTTGCATTCCCCGCTGTGTTTCCTCCAATATCATTCACTATATTCCACAAACATGTACATCTATTTTAGCCTCTGTCAACGATTTTACCGCAATGTTCTTCATTGGCCATTCTTATTATACCATTTAATCTCTTTCGATAACCTTTATATTGCTGAGCAAGTTGCTAAATATCTGATTGCATCTGAAGCTTCGTAAACATTCTGTTTGTTGTTTGTTTTTTTTTGATTCACTGATAAAACAATGCTCCTGGTAATCCAATCCTTCTTCCTCCATGTCCGGCATTTGCACCTCTCCATGCAATGTCCACTCATAGTTCATAAATCTGATACAAAAGTTTCAATAGCAATCTCAACATCATCCGCAACATAGATACAAAACCAGTCTTTATTGATAAAAATATTCATTAGTTTTTTTTTTTTTCATATCAATACGATGTGTATTTAGACTTTTTTTAGTTTCGCTATGTTTAACTGCCGTAGGAAATGGGATCTGTAGCACGGTAGCATAATGATCCGCTACACACGATTCTATTATAATTGGGTTGAAACTGCAGCAGCAACCTACGACGTTGGCAAATATGTGATCTAAACAACTGTCAGAATCTATATATACTCGTGTGTACTTGTTGATAAGGAAGTCAAAACCGAAGCCGGTTACAGGATCTTTAACAAGCACTTATGAAGCCAGAGAGTCTCTACATCCGTGTTTAATATGGAACAGCTTCACAAAATAAGGACAACAACAGTTAGCGAATTAGCTTATTCTGTTTGATTATAACGACACCAGTTCTCGTTGATATTTCGATACCTTATGTTTATCTTGCGTTATGTAACTGGTCTTTGGAGTAATTAAAAGAGAAAACGTTTCTTAGAAGACCTGTATTAACTTTATTCGCGAAACAAGCGAAATCTGTCAAGAATTGAGAATCTCCGTCGGATATTCATATGCACCTCTAATCATGACGCAGATAACTTCTTGCGCAAGTAGCCCAGTTAAGAGACTGGTATTATCCATGGATTATGCAACTTTAACGAGCATGCAAGCTTGATCAAAACTGCATTAATTAACGAATACACTACACTTTTTCACTTAGGAATCCATATTATCCATAATTATTAATTAAATGCTCCGTCGCCTTGTTTTAATATGTATATATAAATAAGATGTTATAAGCTTTAATTGGCGCTGCTCTAAAATTGTGAAAGTTCATTCCCCATGTATAACATAAAATTTCAAATAGTCTCAGTTTGAAAACTGATTACTTGGGACAAAATTTGTTTATAATTGTGATTAAATGTAAATAAAATAACATCGTATTGTCAAGCACATATTGAGAATGTAAATATTAAAATGCATCAGGACCCCATGCAATCCCAGCCATAGTCCTTAAAATGTGTGCTCCTGAACTGACTTCAATTTCATATCGCCTATTTTCGATCGCTGTATTGCCATCTTCCTGGAAAGGAGCTCACGTTTAGCTTGTGGCTAAGAGGAAGACAAACGATGTGGGGAACTGGCGCCTGGATTCCCTTCTATCAGTTTTTCTATAGCTATGTAAAAGATTATTTAATATACAGCTTATAAAATACCTCGAAAAATTAAACGTGATTTATCAAACTTTCGTCGACTATATTTATGAAAAGAATCCAGGCACAGTAAATACGTTATGGTAGCGAATCTCCGTAAGAATGTGGTTTCATAAAAATACATAGTTAACTAATTACAAACATACACCAAACTACACGGAAAAATGAACGCGTAACCGGAATTTTCCCCAAATTTTGACTCTGAATATTTTCCCATCTCGTGATCCGATTAGATTTGTTTTACTAAGTAGCTCTATTAATGGAGAATTTTCAATAGTCAAAAGATGCCAAAGAATAAAGTGATCATATTTTACGGTGCATTTAAATAATTTCATGTTTTCTCCATCAAAGTTTAACACTTTCTGCAGACAATATCAGGTTATTTAGGTAGACGAAAATTAAACAGTGCTCATTGCCTCGTGTCTTCTGAGTATTTTGTTTTTTAAGCGTCTGTTTATCTTGGACGGTTCCAGAGATAATGAATTTTATAAGACATCTTACATTTTTCTCCATCGAATTTTAAAAAATGCTGTGCAATCGAATGACATGACAAGTCGACCGCTCTGTTTATTTTGTTGCGTATGTCCGTTTGATTAAGAGTTGTAGATGTCCAACTTTATTAAGATTGATTAAATCAAAAATCGTCCAAAACGTAGGTGAGACGACACCAGAGAAATGTGCTGCTGTCATAGCACTTGTGGAAGTAAGGTTTTGACAGGCTCGGGTGGCATTACGATTTGGAGTGTCACAATCTGCGATCTCCAGAGCACTGGCGTGGTATCGTGAGATTAGTGGAAGCCAGGTCAAGGACATCGAAGAGTGAGAACGAATACTCAAGATCGATTTTTACGGTTACAAGCGTTGCGAAGTCGATTGACCATAAGTACAGCACTTCAACAGTAATATTCTCGACAATATAATTTCCGTATTAGTCAAGATACAGTGCACAATAAACCAAAGATTGCAGTGTTATCAGGGCGGCGAGGCCGCAGACGAGCCCTGAGGGAGAGAAAAAAAGATACAGTGCGAAGGAGACTGGCAGAAAACAATATTACTCCAGATAGGGCTGCAACTGGGCCCTTACTCATCGTAGTAAATCGAAGGCAACGACTTGAGTTTGCCCATGAACTTCAAAATTAGGACGACCGTGAATGAAGAAATGTCCTGCTTTCCGACGAGTCGAGGTTTTGCCTTTTTTACTAATGATCACAGCAGGAGAGTGTATCGCCGTCCTGACGAGCGTTACGCTCAATTTAACATTGTCGAACTTGTCAGGTATGAAGGTGGCTCTGTTATGGTATAGAGTGGAGTCAGTATGGATACTCGTACGGCGTCAGTTGTGGTTCAGGGCAGTCGTTTGACAGCGGACCGATAGATTACAGACATTTTGGCACCCCATGTTGTGCCATATGCCACATTTATTGGGGAATAAATATTTCTTATGCGCACACACGTAACTAGGGCAATGCAAAATTACCTCCAGGAAGTGGGATATAACTTTGGCGTTGCCAGCAAAAAGTTCGGAACAAAACCCTATCGGACACTTATTTGGCAGCATGGGTCGACAGGTCAGTGGCTTACAGCATCCACTTGGTGACCTAAATAGACTCTCATTGTGACTTAGGGAAATGTGGGATCACATTGATCAAGACGAAATCAGAAACCTGATTTTAAGTATGCCAAGAAAATATGAATGAGTAATCAGGGCAAGGAGACGCAATACATGTTATCAATTTTTTCTTGATAAATTGATCGACATTAAGATAGTAGAGTCTTGTAATATTTTTTTAAATAAGCGCATAACTTCATAGTGGTAAATAAAAAAATATAACAACGCTATTGTTGAGTTCCTTTTTTTAATGCCATCGAGAATTATACAGAATGTCTTAAAAAATTGAATAACAGTTCAAGATAAAGAGACGATTAAAAAGACAAATTACTCAGAGGCTATAGCAATGTACAATTACCTGAGTAACCTGATATTGCCCGCAGAATGTGTTAAACTTAGATGAAGAAAACATTTTTTAAACGCCCTGTACAATATGATTACAGTTTTTTTGGGCATATCGTAACTATTGAATATTTTCCATTAATATAGCTACTACGATTTGGTAAAAGAATATAATCAGTTCACGGGATGGGAAATTATTAAGAGCCAAAATTTGGGGATTATTCAGGTTATGCGTTAATTTTGCGGTGCAGTATATTTTTAACTCTGTTGCGTAATACATTTTAAATCTGTCTATTTTGAATAAACCCTATATGAAATTCATAGGGATATCATGGTTATTAATAAAAGTCCGCACACAGTAAATGCCTTATGGTACCAAATTTTGATAAAAATGGGGTTCCAATAAAAACGCTAGTTAAACCATTCATGAGAGTTCAAAGAAAGAATAAAAAGTTTAGGGTAAAGATGTAAATATGAATATATAAATAAGAGCATCCATTTCAGGATATGAAAAAAATTCTTAGATTACTAAATATGTCAGTTTGAAGTTGTATCTGTTATTTGTTTGTAATACACAAGCAACAATTACGTCTTTGCTTCTCGGATTTTTTTGACAAACTTCATATTAGAGAATTTTCTTGGAAAAAAATCACTAATGGCGAGATCCCGACTTTTGAGTTTCGTAGACATTTCTTCATATGAGCGCAAACAGGACACTTGTATCCGCGGTCAATTTCAATTTTAAATGTATATATATATATATATATATATATATATATATATATATATATATATATATATATATATATATATATACAGTTGAGTCAGTTGTTTGTAGCAGAACTTTACCATCAGATAGAAGACGATTTTTTATCACTAAAAGTTTGTATAAACATTAACATATATCGTGAGACGCCCCATTTACAAGATACAGGGTGGCGAAAATAAATAAATAATAATCATTCTTTGTTTTGCAGACGCGCCGTTCAAAACACATTAATTATATTATAGCATACTACTAAGTATTCCAACGCTGATATTCCCAAGAATAAATTTAAGTGCCTTATGTTGTCATTGGCGTAGGTAGAGGGGGTATGCAAATATTTTTATTTAAAAAAAAATCAGTGGGCATTGACAATTTAGCGTTTTTATTTCAAAATTCAACACAAAATTTGATTTTCTACAAAAAACGTGTTCTTGCTTCAATTCCACAAGTGCAGCCGTTTTCGAGAAAAAACGTAAGAATCAAAACAAGTCTGAAAAAATGTAACAAAAATGAAACCAAAAAAATATGATGAATATCACAATCCACTGGGCAAATTTACAACAGGTGTTCAAAACAAGACCCATTTCGTTCAATGCAGAATTTATATCTTTTTCTAACTGACCGTGGCGAAAAAACAATTCTGAAGAAACGTAACTAAAATGAGACAAAAATTTAAAGGGTTTCTTTGACTGTGTTGCCTTAGTTACCTTATTAACTTCTGACAGTGACAATTTATGTGTACTGACTAGGTTACGTTCGTTATTTATAACAACTTTCGAAAACGTTTCATACGTTTATATCCTCTTTAAAGTTTTTTAAAATGCCTTATGTTTTTCGAATCAAGAAAAGGCATACATACACTTCATTTATCCATTTGCCAACGGTAATTCTTTAGAGGCAGCGAGGGAGTATAGAATGAGGTTTCCAAACAGACGAAATCCACATCCGTCGGTGTTTATAAGATTCATCGGCAAGCAGTCAACTAGGGCACTGGACGAAGAAACGACATGATTACCAGAAGCAATATTAGAAAGATAAGAATTGAAGAACAAATTACAAATCAATTCATATGAAACCCCACTACGAGCACACGAAGTGTTGCTGCTGCTCTTAACGTTTCTCAGTCAACAGTCTGTTTAAAACATGCTACCTTACGGCCATACCATTTACAATGTGTTCAATCATTACATCCAGGTTAGAACAGCGGCGAATAAATTTTTGTCAATGGATTCTTTACAAAGCTGATAGGGAAGTAGATTTTTTAATGAACATTTTCTGAACGGATGACTCTCGTTTTACACGCAGAGGAATTGTAAATTACCACAATCATCATGTATGGTCAGATGAAAATCCATATGCTGTGCGACCAAGAAATTTCCAACTGGAATTCAGTGCTAATGTTTGGTGCGGAGGGTACAACTACTGATTATTTGGACCGTATTTTTTACCACACCGAATAAATTCTCAAAAGTTTATACACTTTCTGCGAACAGAACATGACGGTATGTGGGAAGATATTCCCTAACTGGATGGTTGTCCAGCTCATTACAGCAGCAACGGTAGAAATAGACTAAACATCAACTATGATGGCAAGTGGATTGGTCGTGGTGAACCAATAGCGTGGCCCCCACAATCTCATTATCTAACCCCCTTTGATCTTTTGTTTGGGGGTTCTTAAAGGAAAAAGTGTATGCAACTCCCGTTGAAACCAGAGAAAAGTTAATTCTAAGAACTGAAAATGCCTGTACAGAAATAATAGTTTACCACCTAGAACTTGTCAAACAGTCAGTTATCAAAAGATTTTAATTATGCATCGAACGAAATGGGTCTTATTTTGAACATCTGTTGTAAATTTTCCTAGTGGATTGTGATATTCACCCTAATTTTTTGGTTTCATTTTTGTTACGTTTTTTCATACTTGTTTTGATTATAACGGTTTTTTTCTCTAAGAGGGTTACACTTGTGGAATTGAAGCAAGAGCACCTTTTTTGTACCAAACTAAATTGATGGTTAATGAATGGTTAAATAAAAACACTAAATTATCAATGCCTACTGAGTTTTGTTAATAAAAATCTTTCCATACGCTAATGACAACATGAGGCACCTATTTTTTTCTTGGGAATACTAAGTAGTATTATATAATTGAATTAATAGGTTTTCGAACGGCGTGTTTTGCAAAATAAAAACAATTATTGTTATTTATTTATGTTCGCCACCCTGTATCTTGTAAATAAGGCATCTTACGATATATGTTTATATTCTGTCTGATGGTAAAGTCCTACCACAAACAACTGACCCACCCTGTGTATATATATATATATATATATATATATATATATATATATATATATATATATATATATATATATACCGATAACTCAAAAAATACTGGTCAACTTTGAAACTTTGATACAATTCGTCAAGTACCTTTCCTTTGTAGGTGGCTTGGTCACTCGCATGGTAGACCTACGAGAAACATAGTTTCTGACAACCATTCTTATATTCTAGGTCTAAACCCCTAAAGATGGCTCAATAATGGGCCGAAACACGTAGGGTTAAGAATAAAACAGTTGTCTGGTAGTGAAACCTTTTAATTTTTCCTTAATCATGTCAAACCCAGAAGTTATGACGTTCAGAAAGAATGTAACAATATTGGTATTATAGGCACATTGTATAATGTTAGTGGTGGTTAATAAGTACAATTAAAAAACCCAAATCACCACAACATATTTTTAAAAACCTGACGATCGTTTTACTAACCAAGTTATGGTCTTCAGAGGGTGAATAATTCTAAATATATTACATCTACAGCTATGCTTATATTCTTGTGCAGGTAGTCGGTCCACATAAAAATTAACATATTTCGTTTGGCGAACTACCTACATTATTTTATTATCTATCGGACGTGCTTTTGCAGGTCTTTCTTGTGAAGTGATCTATCAAACGACTTACCATATCCGGCGGTGCGAAATTCATATACTTTTTATTATTACTATATTTAACTATATATGTATATATATATATATATATATATATATATATATATATATATATATATATATATATATATATATATATATATATATATATATATACACTTTCGAAGAGCTTAGCTGTCAAGGTTGTCAAACATTTTTAATCAATTTTAGATTATCCTAATCTATACAACAAAAATCACTATTGAAATTAGGTTTATTGAACATTTAGCACAATTAAAATGCAGTACTATAGATAGATCTTCCGTTGCCCGTCATATTTGGGCTAATAATCACCACGTAGATAAGGATAATCTTAAATAGATTAAGAATGTTAGACAACTGGGACAGTTAAGCGTTTTCGAAAGTATATATATATATATATATATATATATATATATATATATATATATATATATATATATATATATATATATATATATATACACATTGCTAAATATAATTATAATAAAAAGTGTATGAACTTGGCACCGCTGCCTATGGTAAGTCGGTTGATAGATCACTTCACAATAAATATCGGCAGAAGCACCTCCGATAGATAATAAAATAATTTAGGTATTTCGACAAACAAAATATGTTTTTTTTTTCTGGACGACCCTCTATCGTTATGGAACGACTACCTGCACAAGAGTATAAGCCTAACTGTAGATGTAAGATATTTAGAATTATTCTCCCTCTGAAAACGCTAATTTGGCTAGTAAAACGATCGTCAGGTTTTTAAAAATATGTTGTGGTGATTTGGGTTCTCCAAGTGTACTTATCAATCACCAAGTGTCTAACATTATACAGTGTGCCTATAATAGCAATATTGTTACACCGCTCCCTCCCCATTGTATCCAATCTTTTCTTTAAAACGTATGTGCTAAGAGCTGTTATTGTATGTATTAAAATTCACGCTTGCGAAATTTATCAGTCAAAATTATCCGATAGATAATACAATAATTTCACATTTCCGATAAACGAAATATGTTAATTTTTGTTTTGTCGGACCACCCTGAATCGTTATAGACCGACTACCCGCACAAGAATATAAGCAGAGTTGTGGATGTAAAATATTTAGAATAATTCATCCTGTGATGACGCTAACTTGGTTAGTGAAACAATCGTAAAGTTTTCTAAATGTGTTATAGTGATTTGAGTTATTCAATTTTACTTATCAGTGCTCATCACAGGTTCCAATCTTCACCTAGTTGGTGGTTGGGTATTTGTATTTCTTTATTTGTGTTTATTTATATTTATTTATGTTAAAAAAGGATTATGTTCCGGGGTGTTGTTAGTATTTTATGCTTTGAGTAATTTATGGGCATTTCCTTTACTCTTTATTGTATAATAATAATAATTATTATTATTATTATTATTATTATTATTATTATTATTATAATAAGCTCCACTCACTGATTAACACTATTCAAATCTTTAGCAATGATATAAAAATGTCGTTTGGACTCGACAAATGTGCTATAAGCAACGTCAGGAGAGGACATGGGCGGTACCAGTATTGACATACTGTTTTGAAGTTGTTAAATTATCTAACACCGACTTGGATGAACTGGACAGACTCACAAGAACTTCTTACGAAATTTCGGTTCCTTCACACCAACTCATCTGTTAGAAGACGTTACACACCTGAAAAAGAAGGCGGCAGAGGATTAATTTATATAAAGAACCTCTGTTTTAAGCAAGAAAGAAACATGCGACAACGTTTTCTTGCATCGTAAGATGGACTAATGAAGTTGGTGATGTGCGAGGATAAGGATTATACTTCATTTAGGCTAGGTCAGCGCAAATATGAGTTGGACATCCCAACTGACCAGGACAACATAGTCCAATGGAGTGACCAGACTATGCATGGAAGGTACCCTACACACCTGCAGGCAGATAACGTTGATAAAACCTCTTCGGCTATGTGATTGGTAGGTGGGCAACTCTACCCGGTGACGGGGGGTTTTGTGATGGCCATTCAGGATAGGGTTGTAAAACTAAAAACTACGAGAAGCATTGTTTAAAATTAGAACTGGTGGGTAAATCTAGAAAATTGGTAGCTGTTGGTGAGACCATTGAACACGTCAGGGCAACATGTTCTGTCCTCTCGAACTCAGATTATTTAGGCAGGCATAACCTGCTCGCCTAGATCATCCACCACCAAATTGCTTTGAAATGCAGCCTCCTGAACCCATCGACAACACCAACCTACTACAAGTATTCTCGAGAGGCGGAGTGGGCAACCGGTCGCAGTGTGGACTTCAATAGGCCATACATTGTCCTGATAAACAAACCGATCAGGCTTGCTGTTGTCATATATATTGCTGTACCGCTGTCCCATAACATTCAGAAAACTGAAATTGAAAAGATCACCAAGTATATATAATAAACATCGTATGGAGACTCTAGAATGTGGCTATATATCCATTCTTAATGTCGGCGGAAGGAATAGGCACCAAAAATTTCATGGGAAATCTAAAGGAACTCGGATTACCAAATAACATCGTCAACGTGAGGCAGAGGGTGGTTCTACTGCAAACATGTCACATAGTCCGAAAATTCCTCAGTAAGGTGGAGACCTCAAACACGTCTGCTGTGTTAGAGCACCGGAAGTCAGACTGTAGCGATGGTATGTGCAGAATGGGATATGATGAATTTCATCCCCATCCACCGAGCCGCGTTTTCCAGTAGTAATACTGAGAAAGTCTGAGGCTCATATCAATAATAATAATAATAATAATAATAATAATAATAATAATAATAATAATAATAATAATAATAATAATAATAATAATAATAATAATAATAATAATAATAATAATAATTATAATAATAATAATAAAAGTAATAATGATATTTATAGCTTTATTGACCGGCAAACTTTATGACAGCAATATCCAGTTTATGATGTTTATCAAATTTGCAATAATTGTGAGTCTCAGTAATTTTAATCTAAACAAACAATATTTGACACCGCAGTAGTAATCAAGGTCTTGTAGTTTTCATTTTTAAGTTAACGATGCGAATAATTTACAGGAAATTATATAAATAACAAAAAATTAGAGGAAAATGTAATTATGTTACAATTTTCATGTAATATGTTTTATATAAAATACTATCCTTAAATTGTCTATTGTTATGCAAATACAAAACACAAAGCTGCTCACATTACAGAAAGCTGAAACAAATAGATATAATAAAATATTGTCTAATTTATCCGTGTTACAATTTTCAAATCTTTTTGCTTGCTATTTATAATACAATACGTGCCGAAGACATTTGAATATGTTCAAAAACTGTTGAAAGAAATAACTATTTTAGGAATTCTCTTATGCAATGGTGTACGAAAGAAGACACTACTATTCCCTGCTTGCTGATGGTTTCCAGACCGAAAAGCAGTGACTGCGCTTAATATACGAGGAGGTATTGAAAAGAACTTAGAAAACGCAATAGTCTTCCAAAACAAAATCCTATTTTTTATAATCTCCTCTCTATTTAGCATAACGTTTATCAGGTAATTCCAATTCCCTAACAAGTTATTTATCTTGGTCTTCAAACCACTTTTCAACAACATATACTGACTTTCCAAAAAATCCAGTAACACCCAGTAACAATCAACCAATTGCAGTAAAGTTCTCTTTATTACCCCGTATCGTCTCTGATAAGAAATGGTAACAAAATGGACAAAAAACTTTAACAGGTGTAGACTTTTAAAACTTTGTATTATCAAAAAAGTATCTCTTTAAATTGGCGTTTCCTTCAGTTTGAAGCAATATTGCGTAGCGATTCGTGCTTAATCTCATTAGTCATTAAGTCATTGTGTCTACATGCCGTTTACTGAAAAATTACAATCATTTAAGTGAATTCGATAGGTGGCGCATCGTTGGTATGCAGGAAGCCAGTTTTTCAAGCAAGCAAATTTTCAACCGCGTAGGGCGCAGTGTGTCAACAGTGTTACAGTATTGGTTAAGGTGGTCTCAAAGCAGAAGCCATAACTGTCACCATGGATCTGGACGACCTCGAGCGTTTTCAGCACGGGAAGATCGTCATTTGAAGATTGCAGCTTTACAGAACAGAGTTTCCACAACACGGTCCATTGGAAATACCGAATTGGGAGTTTTACAACAAAAAGGCCATATGGCAATGAGATATCGCAGAATACGTGTTGTGGGTTTCGTACGTATATACCATTTTTATGTCTCCCATTGACACCTCGATATCGTGCTGCTCGGCTTAAGTGGTGTAACCGCAGATCAAATTGGTATGGTGAATGGAATTGTGTTGTGTTCTTTGACTAGCCCAGTCTAGCTTTGGGTCCACAATGGTCGCAGAAGAGTAAGACGATTTCGCGGAGAACGCATAAATTCAGAATTTTCTGTGAAACGGCATACGGCCCTTACCCCGTGTAGTATGGAGGTACGATATCATACGGTAACAGGTCACCTCTAGTTTTTATTGAAACAAATTAGAATGCATATGATTACATTGTAAACGTACTGCAGCCTGCGGCACTGCCATACATGCGAGGGTTACTTCAACCCTTTTCCAACAGGACAACGCACGTGCTTATACAGAGAGGGCTACTAAAAGTTTATTACAAGAAAATAACGTGACCCTACTTCCATGGCCTTCTCGCTCTCAAGGCTGTCATCAATCTAACGTGTGTGGGACATCATTGGCAATCGACTGGGTAATTTGCCGCAACCACCAAAAAACTTTCGTCAAGAAGCCTCGGATCACATTCCTCAGGATACCATAAATCATTTATTATCGAATGCATAAGAAATCGCGGACCCACTCATTATTAAATAACTTTACCATTTTTTAATATATCTGTTTGAATATGTACTCATTTTTTAACTTTGATTAAACACATTGTGTATAATTTTTTTTCAAATTAATTAACATTTACTAGCTGTTCGAAATTTTTTGAAAGTCAGCATATATAGATTCCTTATTTGTCGAAAATAGTTTCCCTTTGAAACAAGTTTTGAATTGTTGGACAGCTGTTAGACTGCTGTTGGACAGCTGTCTAGCTTCGGGGATTGGCCATAGTCGCGGAAATAGACCGACGTTAAAGAAACAAAACACACAGTTTTATCTTAAATTTTCACATCTAATTTTTCTTCGACTTGGAAAACAAAGTTAGTGTTATTACTATTTTTGTCACAATTAAAACCACAAAAAAAACACTATGTTGCAACTTTGTTAGCGAAATGATCGTATTGTGATGAATTGGGTTCTCCAAATTGTACTTATCTTCTACATTAAGATTGATGTCTTTATAATTTTTTCTTGTTATCAAAAATGATACGCGATTAATTATTAATTTCTTAGTGTGTTGTAGCGAAGTTTGTCAATCAAATGAATATTTTTTTCTAACAGTAAAATTTTTGCAACAAATTTTAAAACCATAGCTTTTTTGGACAGGGAATGGAGAGATCTTTCAAATGAGGCATCACAAGCCCCTACTTTCTATTTAAAAATTCAGGGATACCAACTGTCACTCGAATGGGGTTGAAGCTAGGGGTGAAGTTTTCACGTTCCATAATGTCATTTTTAATCTATAATTGACGTGCTTTGCTATTTTTAATAAAAATGCACAATAATTTAGATAGTGAATTGATTCAATTTGGCTATTGCACACTGCATGCAGTACCCATTGGTAATGACTTAATTAGTGAAAATGCCTTTTCGTTTCTTTTGTGACTGAGCAACCAATAATTTACAAATCAATTAATCGAGTACACAATACAATAATTAAAGTAATCATATTGCGTTTTATTGTAGAAAACATACCAGTGAGGGAAACGTGTTGGGTTCAAGAGAAGTTATGTTGCGTAATCTGAAACCGATACAATCTTGTTCATTTCATAATCTGAGTATCTTGTTCAGCTTGTGCTAGGTCATCTGTTACTAGTCTCGTGGTTTTAGGTGCATTATAATTTTTCGTTCGACTTTTAAGTTCATTGAAAACAACATATTCTCAAGTACCTATGCTAGTTAACACACATTGGACAGTGGTTCTCTAGAATATAACAAATATTTATCTATTTCGACACCCTGTTTACCTGTTAAATGTAAATTTACCTGTCAACTTCGTCAATATTTTCAAATAATATTCAATAAATGGGATTGTGGAAAAGGAACCTTGTGTTCTTTTTTAATATTCATATATAACCGGAGTCTTAGGAGTAATTAGTGGTCAATGATAATAATAAATCTGAAAATTTGACACAATCCTGTAATTTATATAGCTATATACGCCACACGTAAACACAAACAATACTTTATAATTATTCTCCATGAAAATTTGTTCCCATAACTCCCTGGCTGCGTCCAAACTGTTTGAGACAGATCAAGTATTCAGTGTGAAACTGACAAAAAAGTATATATACTTAAAATTCATTTATTTTTCAAACATAGAAGAATGAAGCGGGGTAACAAATTGAACATAAATATAGGACATTACGTTAAGCTGTTCTTGCTTTTAGTGAATTTTCGTAGAAAAAATTCACTAATGGGGAGATCCAGACTTTTGAATTTTATATATATATATATATATATATATATATATATATATATATATATATATATATATATATATATATATATATATATATATATATATATATATATATATATATATATATATATGTATATATATATATATATATATATATATATATATATATATATATATATATATATATATGTGTGTGTGTGTGTGTATGTATGTATGTATCACACCGATAACTCAAAAAATAATGGGCCGATTTTGATAGAATTTGGCGTGTACCTTCCTTTTGTAAATGGCTTGGACAAGTTCGTTAGTCAGGAAAATCGGACGAGGTTTTCCAGGGAAATTTTTAGTTTTCATTGGAAAAAAATTTTATCTCAAAAAATAAAAAAGCTATGATAAACAAATTTGATAGGTAGATTCACGATATAAAAAGTAAACTACACACCAAAATTTATATTTCTATGTTACAAGAAAAAAAGTTATAATAAAATATTTTGTGCCAGTTCATTTTTATGAAAAGTCACCACCATAACGCACTTGCTGCGTCCAGGCTTTTACTTAGTGAAGCCGTTCCATTCTAAATAACACAGTTTTTTATTTACAGTTGTCATGAATGCCTATCAATAAATTCAATTTTTTTCTGTTTTACGATGCCGTAAAACGACGAAACTGCTTACAACAGTTGTCATGAATGCCTATAAATAAATGCAATTTTTTCCTGTCTTACGATGCCGTAAAACGACGAAACTGCTTACAGCGATCGTGAAACCAGAGAAGTAGTCTATACGGCTATATTTAGTATAAATTTAAGAACTTATCAAACACATCTCACATAATACTTTGTTCTCCAGAAGCCGTATTTGTTTTAGAATCTACGTTTGGAAATCACTGAATGAATATTTAAAAGGTTCAAAACGCAGCAAGTGCGTTATAGTGGTGAATTTTCATAATTATTGTACACTATTACTAAGTTATTTTATTAAAAATAATTCTTTAAATTTAAATAGACCTTGTAGATCGGTTTTAGTGGTCCCAGTTAGCAATTACTTGAATAAATTTCTATTTTCTATGGCGCTAGAAAATTATAATTTGTTGAAGATATATGTAAGTACTCCAAGTCTCTTTAAAAAATGGTGTTATAAATTTCATTACAGAAAAAAAGTAATTATTTACAAGGGAATGTACCTGCCAAATTAGAAATATGGCAGGTATTTTTCCTTATTAATTGTTTGGATCGTTTTGATTTAGTCAAGCCCATCGAACTAGTTTTTGCAAACTGAACAACAAAAAGGGTTTTTATAAACCAATTTGTAGTTATCCGTGAAGCTCACTATGTTACTTTTTTATTTAATACCCGCAATGCGTCTACATAATTTTTACTATGGTTCAAGATTGAAGATTCTAGCTTAATGGGAAATTATTTAGTTATCGAATTTGAAATATTTTTACAAAAATTATCTACCATAACCTACTTGCCGCACCCAGGCCCTTTTTGACACTTATTTACTGTGGCTTTATTCACACTTTTTGAAAATGAAGAAATATTGTAGCTCTATGCGTGAGACTGGCAGACAAGGCAGCCCCAATTTCATTTTTGGAAAAATATTTTAAACAAATGAAATGGAGTAACATTTTAAGCATAAATTGAAAATCTTGGTTGCTGCTTTGTCTCAGGGGTTTTCCTTCCCCTTCTGCATGCCTACAACCACCGCCAATGCATAAACAAGAACAATGTAAACAATAAAAATTTCTTAGGAACAATCCACAAGAAAGTTACGAGACCTGCGGTGAATAGTGCTTCTGGGCAAGGTAAGCAGGGTTTTAAGGAGGTATAGCTGCAAAACAGGATAAAGGCAGCTAATAGAGGCCCCACTAAACTGGTTTCTGAGCTTTCCGCTCGCATTGAAGGAGAAGAAAAAGACGAAGAAGAAGATAACCTCGAATTCGACTCCTCCCTTCCGCAGTTGTCAGTTGGCAAAATAACAAATGCCAAATAGCTAGCTGTTGTTGTCAGAATTAACTAGAAGAGGGAGATGGCTTTAAATACAGTGAAGAATAGGAAGCTTAATATTTATACATAATAAAACGTAGTTATAGATTGCCTTTAACCAAATTGAATCACTTTCATTAATTTTTTAATTTATTACTATATATTTATCTGATGTCTTCAGATTCAGATGAGAGTTTTGGCAAATGGCAAGCCCGCTGGTTGTTTACTGTGACATACCTTTGTAGCCAGCCCGTTTAAAATTTAATTTGGTGATTTTATTTGCAATGGCAGCGTAACCGTGATATATCCCTCTGACTTTGTCTAAGATTATAGGCACCCATTTGGGGTAATTTCAGATAATATCGTAAATTATTTATTTTTATTTAGTTATAACTCAAGATTTACTAAACCAATTCAGTTCAAGTTTGGTAGGTAGGACCACTTGTACGATATCTACGTGCGTGAAAAGTTTCATTTTCATATTTTTAGTAATTTTTAAAATATTGTGTTTTCAAACAGTTTTTCACATTTTTTTCTAAAAGTATTTGAGTGTCAAAACTGTTTAATGAACTAATCCAAGCTGTTAACAAAATTAAGGGAATTGCCAAGTTTGTTTTCGATTGGTGAGGTATTTCTTAAGTTATGGGTTGGATGCATATATATATATATATATATATATATATATATATATATATATATATATATATATATATATAAACATTTCAACTGACCTTGGATGTGGGTTCTAGAGGCTCAAATTTACGCTCATGTGAAGAAATTTTCCAATGAAAATTCACAAAAATAACTATTTTCGTTTTTTTGTTTCAATTTTAATTACAAATAAGATATGTAATTTGAATTTTTTGTATTTTTTCAGCAAATTTTCGTGTAAGAATAGTCTGCTTTCGCAGTTATCACTTCTCGTAACAGTTTTGTGATATATTGGTCATAAGTAATAAATATTTAATAAGTTATGGTAATAAAAAATATGAATTATTGTGAAAAAAATGTTATGCCAATTTTTGTAAAAAGTATGCGTATAGTGTAACATTCTTTAAACCAATTTTCGTTAAAAAAAAGGACGAAATTTCATGAAAAATTGTTTGCCATAATTTACATGATGTTTTTAATAAACGCAATGTTAATACCAGTGGCTCATTATGAAATAAAATAAAGTTTGAGACGTAGCAAGTGCGTTATGGTAGCGAATTTTCATTAAATGATTCAAATTTTAATAATTCAATTTTCTGTGAACCTAAGAGATAAATTTTGGCGTACATAAAGGCCCTGAGCAGGGCAACATCTGCCAAATTTTATCAAAATACCCTTGTTACATTTTGAGATACAATTTTTGTTTTCGAATTTTTTTATTATTTTTTTTGTAGAAGAACTGGTCCGATCGGGCTGGATAACGAACTTGTCCAAGCTATTAATAAAATATATAAACCTATAAGAGTTGAAACGGACCTGGCTTTTGGGTTCTAGCGGCCCAAATTGGCGCACATTACAAAAAAACTTTGCAAAGTCTTACCATCGATTACCTCTCTATTAGCGAATTTTTAAAAATAAAAATGCGGTAAAAACTGTAATATTTTACGTTTCATAAAAAATAGGTAGTGTTTAACCATTTAAAAATCATCATAAAACAAGCAAGTGTTTCATGTGGTTTACTAAGTAAGCACGCTACATTTTCCCAACACTGAACTTCAAAATTGACTGATAAAATTTCAGTTTGGTAAAAAATTTGAAAAAATGCATTAATCCTGAGATCTTAGATTTTTTTTAATGCGTAAAACACATTCGATGCAGCAACTAATGTAGAGTAGTTTCCAAAAAAAAATTAAATAAACCACAAATTTGTAGAAATGACAGCAAAAACATTGGTGCAAGTTAGAGATACTAGGCGAGTGAGAGACACTAGGCACTTACCGTAACACTTTTAGTTAACATACTTTTCATTATTGTGATAGGTCATGAACCAAGCTATCAGCACCCGGGAGTTTGCGCACTATTTACGGGACACTTATATATATATATATATATATATATATATATATATATATATATATATATATATATATATATATATATATATATATATATATATATATATATATAATGTATAATATGTATAATGTATAGATTAACAATGAAACAGGCCAATGTCACCTGAATGACACAGGGATGTTCATGTATATATATATATATATATATATATATATATATATAT
This sequence comes from Tillus elongatus, assembly GCA_964006375.1. Taxonomy (NCBI): domain Eukaryota; kingdom Metazoa; phylum Arthropoda; class Insecta; order Coleoptera; family Cleridae; genus Tillus; species Tillus elongatus. The sequence goes on from OZ023267.1 coordinate 70,464,158, forward strand.
ATATATATATATATATATATATATATATATATATATATATATATATATTTGTGTGTGTGTGTGTAAAAATTGAAACTGACCCCTATAATGTGTTCTAAGGAGTCTACTTCGCGCTCATTAAAAAAAATTCTTAACTCAAAAGTATGTTTTCGATAATGCAGGTTTGAAAATATTGCTTCAAAGCTGGCGGGATCAGCGCAAAGTTCTCAATATATTAAATATATATATATATATATATATATATATATATATATATATATATATATATATATATATATATATATATATATATATATATATATATCTGTGTGTGTGTGTGTGTGTAAAAATTGAAACTGACCCCTATAATGCTATAATGTGTTCTAAGGGGCCTAGTTCGCGCTCATTAAAAAAATTCTTAACTCAAAAGCCACGATCTCCCCATTAATCAATTTTTTCTACGAAAATTCACTAAAATACAATCAGAACCAAAATTGAGAGTTGCTTGGATGAAAAGCAGCTTGTATTTAGACATGAGCGAGGAAATAGAGGTGCAGTTTAAACAACATGAAAAATAACACATGAAGAAAATAGAGAAACATTTATTGCATCTGTAGATATGTTTTCGATAATGCAGGTTTGAAAATATTGCTTTAAAGCTGGCGGGATCAGCGCAAAGTTCTCAATATATTAAAAAATAAAAGTACCATGATGTTTATTAAAGGATAGAAGCCGAAGCTAAAATAACGAAAGGAGTACGGCACGGAAGTCCATTATCTCCATATTTGTTCAATTTTTTCATAGAAGATTCCATAAATAGGTTGAAGGAAAGAACAGCAGAAATCAAAAGAAATGGATAAAGGTTTCATTATATAAGATATGCAGATGACAAAGCTCTGATAGGAGAAACGGAAAAAAAGTTCAATAATGCTGATTGTGTTGATAGTATGTTGAAGCAAAACAAGCTGAATATCAATATGACGAAAACAAAAGTAATTAGATAAGTAGGGATACCGCTACGAAAATTGACGTAAAGCTAAACGGCCAACAACTTAAACAAGTAGAAATGTTCACGCACCTTGGCAGTATTATTATGGATGACCGTAAATGGAAAAATTATATTAAAAAGATGATTGTGATGGCAAAGCAAGCATTCAATAGACAAATCTTTTTACTTATAGACATTTTAACCTGGAGATGAGAAACAGTTCATCAAGTCGTATGTATCAAGTGTGGTAGTTTATGGGGCGGAAACATCGACTATGACTAAGCAGAACATGAAGAGAATGCAAAGTTTTAAAATCTCGGCATCAAGAGGGTGACAAAGATACGGTATGCCTATAAAAATGTTAATAAAAGTGTGACAAAAGAGGTGAGAGGAGGAAGATACTTACTGAAAGAAATTTAAAGAAGAAATGCAACATTTATTGGTCATATTGGAGATCTTTTTGACGGAATCATTTGAAAGACACATATTTGTAAAAAAGGGCAATGAGTCAAGGATAAAGCTTATAAAAATCCTGGCACCGCTGATGAGGTGTGGTAGCTCCAATGAATTGAAAACAGCTACTAGAGACAGACAATCATGGTTGCAACGACAGACTGACATCGCTCTTGATTGTGATGTCGATGATTTAAGATAATGAGAAAAATTACGAAGAGACCCAACTTGCTTTTTTTACTTTTTAACAGTAACGAAAGTTAAAACGATTAGTTATCATTTTTCGTGTCACACTTGTAAACAAAGTTACTCAAAATTTGGTATGTAACATATAATTAATATTGGACTCTAACTTATAAACACATTGCCTAGATTTTAAGACTCACAACAAAATATAAGCTTAAATTAACTTATAAAACATAAGTTTGTGTACCAAAGTACAAGTGAAAAAAAAAATTCGGGACGCAGGAAGTGCGAATATAAATTATTAAAGCTAATTCTTTAAATTTAAACGGACCTTGGAGATCGGTTTTAGAGTCCCAGTTAGCGATTATTTGAAAAAATGTATATTTTATATGGAGCTAAAAAATTAAAATTTGGTCTTAGACATAATATGTAAGTACTGCAAATGTCTTTAAAAAAATTGTGTTACAAATTTCATTAAAGTTACAAAAGCTTTTCAGAAAAAAAATTACAAAAGGAATGTACCTGTCAAATTATAAATATGGCAGGTATTTTTCCTTATTAATTGCTTGGATGGTTTGTTTTAGTCAACTCATCCAGTTTTTGCAAACAATAAACAACAAAAAAGGTTTTTTAAAACAAATTTGTAGTTATCCGCGAAGCTCATTATGTTATCTTTCTTTAAGTTAGTATCCACGGTGCGTTTACATAGGTGTTACTATGGTTCAAGATTGAAGATTCTAGCTTAATTGAAAATTTATTGAGCTATCAGATTTGAAATATTTTTACGAACATTTTCTACCATAATATACTTGGTGCTCCCAGACCCTTTCCAACACTTACTTACGGTTGCTGTATCCATACTTTTTGAAAATGATAAAATATTACTGCTTACTATGTAAGACTGACAAACAAGGCAACCTCAAAATCATTTTTGGAAAAATATTTTTAAAAATTAAATTAGATAACAATTTAAACATAAATTGAAAATCTTGGTTGGCTGCTTCTTCGCGGGGGTTCTCCTTCCCCTTCTGCATGCTTACAATCACCCTTAATGCATAAATTAGTGCGGTAAATATAGAGGTTCTGCGTACGGTAAACAGGAGTTCAAGGAGGTATAGCTTAAAAATGGGATAAAAGCAGATTAGAGAAGTCCAACTAGTCTGTTTCTTTCGCACCCTCCGCTCACATTTCGTTTTTATATTCTTCTTCGCCCAGCACCCCTATTCACTCTTGCTCCCGTAACTTTCTTGTGGGCTGTTTGCAAGAAATTCTTCTTGTGGTTTGGGCATCCAGAAGGGGTTCTAATCATATTTCTGAAGAGATTTTTCTAAACACCCCCCATGTGCTAATCTGCAAATTTAACGAAAATTTTATTTTTATTTACAAACGGAATGCAGATATTAAGTTATAGGTGGCAGGTAAGTATTTTTCCATGTTAATCGCTTGAATGATCGGTTTTAATCAACTCAATCGAACCAGATTCTGCAAACAGAATAACAAAAAACGTTTTTAAAACAAATTTGTGATTATCTGTGAAGCTCATTGTGTTATTTTTTAAATTTAGTATCCACACAGCTTTTATATAGGTTTTACTATGTATCAAAACTGAAGATTCTAGTTTAATGCGAAATTGGGTTATCACCTTTTGAAATATTTTTATAAAGATTCGCTACCATAACGCACTTAAACTTTTTTCAACACCTATTTACTATTGCTGTATCCATACTTTTTGAAAATGAAATATATGTAAATACAAAATTTTGAACTTAAAATTTGAATAATTCAATCTGTTTACATTACAAATACATTTTAACTGACCATGGAAATAGGTTGGAGAGGCCCTAATTCGCGCTCATTTTAAGAGATTTTCCGAAAATCTCACCATCGATACCCCTCTATTAGTGAATTTTCTTAATAAAAATTCACTAGAAATTATAGCGTAAGAAAAGCTAACTAAAAATGACTAGTTCAAAAGTTTAAAGCATTGCAACCCATTATACAGCTCACAATTAACTAAACGTTAAAAAATTTTGGGGACGTTGCAAGTGCGTTATGGTAGTGAATTTTCGTAAGAATAATAAATAATATATTAGTGATTTAGCCTTATATTAAAAGTTATAAAAAATTACTTTATTTCATAAGGAACAGTAAAAATAAGGTAAAAAAGGGCAAACAAAAACATGATCTCTAGCATAGATATTTATACAGTCATTTTGATACAAAAATCAAACAAAGTAATTGATAAACATGAAATAACTCAACAAAAAATACACTAGAAAGCTGAATATAAAAAAAACCCACCTTCAATGCATAGGGCACACAAAATTTTTCTTGGGAGCAACCCCCAAGAAAGTTACGGTACCTGAGGCGAATATGGGTGTTGTGCGCGGTGGGGGGGGTTACAGGAGGTATTGCTACAAAATGTGAATAACGCATCATTTCAAAGTCCGACTAAGTGTTTTTTTAGACTTTTCCGCTCATATGTTCTCCCCGCCCAGTACCCCTATTTATTATTGGTCCCTTTCTTGAGGGTCGTTTGCAAAAAAAATTTTGTGGCTTATGCGTTCAAGAGGGGCTCTAAGCATGTTTCTGAAAAAAATTCAAAAAACTGTCCGTGCCGTAAACTGTAAATTTATAGAAATTACATTCCACTTCGTTGCCTATGTCTTTTTCAAAAAATATATAAAACGGCACTAAATTATATAGGTTCACTTTTTTGTAAAACATATATAAGCAAAAGATATGTATAATTAAGGAAGGGAGGCTTAATTACCATTGTGGCAACAAGTGAAAAGTAGATAAGTGTGTCTGTGTGTGCGCGTGTTTGGGATGACCTCGGAAGCTTAAGTCCATTGGTCACAGACTTTTGGAGATTTTTGTTTGTTTGATTTCGCGGATACAATCATATGGATTTCTTTTTGTGTCTTTTAATGTCTTTCAGTGAGCCTCATATTTGACCATAGCTTTACAAATCGCTAATACATAAATATAATGTAAATAAAAAATAACATATTTTGTTATTAACTATTAATTATGTATATTAATATTATTAAAATCTTATTAAGGAAGTGTTTTTTTTTATTTCTTGAATTTTTCATCGTTTTTTTTTCTATTTTTTTTTGTTTTGCTTTTTTTTGTATTTTTTTTATTCATTCTTGGTGGGGGATTAAAACGAGGACCATGTCGCCTAGGGGCTCGTCAAGGCTAACAGACAAACAAGACTAAGCCACGGACAGGTGGGGAAAACAATAGGACAGACATTAGGATACTTAAAATTAATTTACATAATTCTATATAGGCCATTGAGCACCTATATTCACATACATACATTACTATATAACTACAACTAATGTAACACGATGCCTGGTAGACATTTACTATTTATAACTATTATTTACAGGGTTTGATTTTATAAATCTAAGTTTATATTTCTAAAAAATTTATACAAAGCTATCTTGACTACTTAGAGGTGTGTTAAATTCATAGGGTGTTTTGTGTATTTTTCCAACGTTAGCATGAGGTTGGTTCGCTGTGCAGAATACTTAGAGCATGAAAATGTAACATGATTTAAGTCAGCAATATTGTTTTCGTTGCAGTCACAATTAGGACTTTCAGTCACACCTATATTATGCAGGTGTGCTGGAAATCTTCCATGATTAGACTTTATTCTTGTTAATATTGTAGTGAATGAGCGGTTTCTGGAAATTTCTTTGACCAGATGTAATGGAAGTTGTTTGTTTATATGAGCATAGTGGCTTGAACTTGAGTTGACATAACGGTGCCATTCTATATTGCAGTATTTAGTTAATGGCTGTTTAATTTCCGGTCGATATGGGATTTTTCTGTTTTGTTGCTCGCTTTCCAAAAATACTGCTTGCTTGGCTAGATCGTCTACTATTTCATTTCCTGATATTCCGGCGTGCCCCTTGACCCACAGATACACTATTTCAGTGATTGCTTTTAGCTGAAACTCGTATTCCTTTATGCGAGATAGAATAGCATTTTTAAAGTTCTCTTGTTTCTGGTTCCTAATTGCCATAAGTGCTGACTCTGAATCACTTAGTATAATACATTTTGCTATATTGTTGTTAGTGATCCATTCTAATACCTGTTCTATTGATGTTAGCTCAGCTGTATAAATTGAGGCATACTTGGACATTCTAATTTGTGTTTTAAATTGTAGCTCTGGAATATAAAAAGCGGCTCCCACATTCGTGTTGTATTTTGAGCCATCAGTATAAATTTGTAATGAGCATGAGTATTTATCTATAATATCGTAAAAAGTGTTCTGTGTCATTCATGTATGGTATGAATAGGCTGGTATTATTACTCTAGATTTTTGTATAAGTGCTTGATAACTATAGTGGAATTGATTTGGGATCAAGGAGTGAATAATATTTTCTTCGTATCTAATTGTCATTTCGTACATCGACGTCAGTGGCGGGCCCTTTTTGTTTCTACAGTATTTGTTGGTTATAGTCGCTACAAACAAATTATGTTATTGACAGCTTTTTTCTGGAGATCTTGCTCTAAAATTTAATACGTAATGACCAGCTATTAGCTGAATTCGTAAATGCAAAGGAGGTTCTTGTGCTTCCGCGAAGACAACCTGGTTTGGTGTAGACTGCATGACCCCCATACAATCTCTTAGTGCTTTGAGTTGAACTTTCTCCAGCTTAGTCAGATTCGACTTAGATGTAGACCCGTATGCGATGCAGCCCTAATCAAGCATAGATCTAAAATAAGATTTATAAAAAAGGAGTGACACAGTTACATCTGCACCCATTTATGACTTAAGACGGATCTTAGCAGATTTATGCCTCGCTTACATTTGGTTTTAACAGAATTTATGTTGGTTCCACAATAACTTCTTATCGAGTATAAGGCCCAAATATTTATGTTTACTGACGATTTTGATTTTTATATAATTTGATTTATAATGTATTCTTGAGTTCTTGTTCTATGTCTGGTGAGTAACATGATTGCAGTTTTAGTATGTTTATTTGTAATTGCCATAGAAAAAATTGAAAATTTTGCATTATTAAATTGTGATTTAGTAGAGAAAACGTTATTTAACCTGAAATCTTATGATTATTTTCTTGTGTAGCTTGTTTACTTCTTTTATTTAATTTTTATTGTGAATAAATTTTAAATTAATTATCTTGAACAGTTTTGTGGGTAAATCATTTTTTCAACCAAACTTGGGATTTGGGGTGACTCCAAACAACTTTATTCAATAAAATTATTAAAAAAATTTCTAATAAGCTAATTATTTATTAAGACAAAAATGTAGTTTACCTATTCATAAAAGCCCCACAAGCTTCACATACAGAAAACAAGTTTTTTACAATTTGCTTAAGAATAAAAAAGTTATTGAGGTCTTCCCATTTCAACTGAAACACACTGTATACTATGGTACTTTAATTTTTGTATACATTGGGAAATTATTGCTCTTATCCCTCCAATCCAGGTGTATCCATCAAATAAAACAATATTGTTTACAACGTACATTATCCAATGCATGTTCTAGGTCTGCAAAAGCGGTAGATATATCTATATAGCCTCCTTTACCCTGTTGTTTTGTTTGTTTTGCTTCTCTTGTTCCCCATCTAAGACTAAATCCAAACTGATTTTGCCCCAATCAATTTTGCTACTTACTCTAATTTTTATTATGATTAGCAGAAATTTTGCCACATGATTATATACACTCATTAAATTTTTTGAATAATATGCTTTTACTCTACATATACTCATTGAGTATTCTCCCAATTATTATAATTTCTCATGTGAAAAAGTTTTTCTTTCATTTCGCCACCAGATTTTTTTTTTCAATAATAATAATATTTATTTTGCAAATGAACCATATAATGGAATTTGCATAAAAGGATGGCTTATGCATACGAGGGATACAATTTTTAATATAATGGATTAATTTTTCCTTTGGGGTAAGTATTAAGCAATTTCATTTGTTTATTTTACTTCCACATCGTCAATAGGTGTGGAGTAGGGCATCGGAGCCAAAAATTTCAAATTTTTTTCGCTTAAACGCCGTAAAAAGTGTCAAAACATATAGAAAACATAATTGGGCAACGAATTTTTTTGTCTGTATGTCTGTCTGTTTGTAGCCACGATAACTTCAGAACGAATTGAGATATCGTCTTCAAATTTAGTAAACAGAGAGCGTAGCGGATGAATAGGAGATTATTTGTTTATTTGTGTGTGTGTGTGTGTGTTTTGTTTCTTTAACGTCGGCCTATTTCCGCGACTATGGCCAATCACCGACGCCAGGGAGCAGTTTCACCTCACTATCCTGGAAATTTTGCCGAACCCCTGTCTTTCTGTAAGGAGGGTAGGGATCTTTAACGTGCCCAACATCGCATGGACACGGGACCGACGGCTTTACGCCCCCTCCGAAGGGCGGAACGTGCAGACATTCAACTTGCTCAAATACAATGCCAGAACCTCGGTTGATGTTAATTTTACAGTTTGTACTGAAAAAGTGAAAGGAGTACGCCGGGATCGAACCCAGTACCCTTCGGTTCAAAGGCACACGTTCTTACCTCTGAACCACCGAGGTTCTTATTTGTTTATTATAAAACGTTGAATTTCATTAAACATTTGATATTCCGTGCTGAAATGAAATAAGGGTATGAATGTGTGGGGCTGGAAGGTCGGTGTAAAAATTTTCGAAATTTTTTTTTTTACTAAATGGGCGTTAAAATTCTCAAAACATGTAAAACATGTGACTCTGGAAAGGAATTTTTTTTTATCTGTCTGTCGGTCGGTCTGTCGGCCTGTAAGTCTGTATGCTAGTAGGCGCAATAATTTTGAACAAATTGAGATAACATCTTCAAATTTGGTATCCATTGAGCACCCGACAAAGGAACCCTTCAAATTGTTTTTGGGTAAGATCCCTTCAGAGGGTGGGGGATAAATGAGGGGTGATTTGGTAAAAATTGATATTTTTTCGTGAAAACTCGAGAAATATAACGTTTCAGAAGTTTATGGGTACAGACCCATAAGGGATGCATTTTATTTTCTTTTAATATTCAAATAATCGATGAATGGCTAACATCCACTGTTGTGGCTACTTTTTGACTTGAACTATATATGGGTTCTCGTTAAACGCAAGCATTACATTAAATTTGGTTCCTAACAGGTCCAAGCACGCGAAATTGATTTTCCTTTTTACGCTAGGCGGTAAATCGAGGTATTTTTCATGAAATAAAGCAGACAACTGAGATATGTGATCGTGTTTTATCTCTGTAACTAATGATTTGTAGAGTTGTCATTCTATGAATTTCCGTTAAATAAACCATGTTTCTGAATTGCAGTTAACAACTGCCAACTACTGTGATGCGGTTACAATCACACAGCAAGTTGCTAATGGGTTTTAAACAAAACTAACATTGCCAACTATGAAGAATGTTGATACCTTTTTAAGTCTTCCTTTTAAGTGATACCTTTCAATAGGACACTGAAATTGTTTTGCTTGCTTTGTCATTATCAAAAATTAAACGCGATTAGTTATTATTTTTTTAGTTTGTCCTAGCAAAGTTCGTTAATCGGATGAATTTCTGTTTTTTACTGTTCCTTTTTTCAATAATATTTAAAACCATAGCATTTGTGAATAGAGAATGAAAAGATCTTTCAAATGAGGTATTAGATCCCCACTTCCTGTGTAAAAATTTCAGGGTTGCAACTGTCAGTCGAAAGATGTTAAATGTCCGGATGAAGGGTTCACGTTATAGATTGTCATTAATTAATCTAAAATTGACGTTCTCCGAGATTTTTTATCATTATGCACAATAATTGCAATACTGAATTTATTCCATTTGGTTCTTCCCCACTCTATACTGGTCGTAACAGGAGTTGGTCACTAATTCGCTGCTTCTAAAAATCGTTTTAAATATCATCACATTTAGTGGCCTTTAAATATGTTGCCCTTTTTTGTATCTTTGACAGATGCGACAGTTTAAGATACGCTGAAAATATGGTTTAGCTTGTAACATTGATTATGGACCCTATAAGGTAAAGTGCAGTAAAAGGTAATGGTAGCAAAGCTGTAAGAAACATTTAAAAATTTTATTTTATGTACAACAAATTAAATACTAACAAAACTGATATAATACTAACATTATACTATAATATAAACAGTTTTTTCTACATCACAAAGCTCCGCTTGCTTCTGGAGTCTTGTTATGTTGAGTGAAAGGATTCGTTATTAGCCTGGCCACTGAAGTTAGGACCGAAATTGGAATCTGCAAAAAGAAATTATTATAATTAAATAATGCTAAATTAGATATAGTAAGTATGCATCTGAGCTTCGTAATATATTATTAGATGAACAATATTGGTAGTGATTGTTTACAAGAATGAAGTTTGCACCCGCGAGGCAAGTTCTTTTCATAAAAAAATTTATTGAATTTTCTTTGAAGAAACATTTGTTATGAATTTTATTGTGAAAAAGTCTTCAAGGAAGTTTTCATGGAATGTTTTTTACCTAATTCATCAAAAATAATGTTTTATTGGGTTTTTGTGCAAACAAGTTATTTTATATTCAATTTGAATTACAGATAAGGCATATAATTTGAATTTTATGTATTATTTTAGCAATTTTTTATGTAGAACATTTGTAGTGTTTTCGCAGAAATTTGTGTTGCTGTAGAAATCATTCTTTTGTAAGATTTTTGTGAAATTCAGTAATTATTAATAAATGTTTAATAAGTTATTGTTAAAAAATGTTTTCTGATTTTCGTGTTTGCAAATTTTTAGGTAAAATTTTTTTGATAGTTTTGTTAAAAAGGGTTTTGTGAATAATTATATCTTGGCAGATGAGTAAATAGCTTGAAGAGTTTCGTTGGCCAGGAAAATGGGACCAGTTTATTCTGGAGTATTTAAAGTTTATTTTCCGAATATTTTCTTACTTCTTCAAACAATTAATGTATTTTGATGAAATATGGTACATTGTTCCTACTCTATAGATTGTGTTTTGTTTCTTTAAAGTCAGCCTATTTCCGCGACTATGGCCAATCACCGACGCCAGCGAGCAGTTTCACCTCACTATCCTGGAAATTTTGCCAAACCCCAGCCTTTCTGTAAGGAGGGTAGGGATATTTAACGTGCCCAACATCTTATGGACATGGGACCGACGGCTTGACGCCCCCTCCGAAGGGCGCAACGCACAGACATTCAACTTGCTCCAATACAATGCCAGAACCTCGGTTGATGTTACAGTTTCTACTAAAAAAGTGCAAGGAGAACCCTGGGATCGAACTCAGTACCCTTCGGTTCAGAGGCACACGTTTTAGCCCTTGAATCTCCGAGGCTCTTTATATGGGTTGTACTCCTAACCAAATTTGATGCTGGTTTTCTTAAAAAAGATATATTTGGTATTAAAAACATTTTAAAGAAAATTATCCACCATGACACACTTGCTGCGTCCAGACTTTTTATTTATATGCAGAAAAATTATAAAGTGTATCTTACATAGAAGTTACACACTTGTCGCTGTAAATGATGTGAGTTATATTTCGTCAAAATATTAAACCAAAACATATCGAAATCCTGTTGACATTGACATTCCTTGCTGTGAATTTTCGGGATTTCAAATTTAACGCAAATGCCTATTTTAATTTAAAGATATTTCGTGTATTTTAAGATATTGTCGTGTAATATTTTTAAAAACTCATCCTATAGAAAGCGCTTTCGCTGGGTTTAATTAGTAAAGCATTCACTGGTTTTTCATCAAAATGTACTTAATTAACATAATATTATTGAAACATAATTAGTAAAAAAAAAGTTAATTTTCGTTTTAATTTGATGACAAATTTATTTAAATAATTAGCCCACTAACTAGGCCTGTTACTGTTTCTATTTCCAAATTTCTTAGTTTGAGTTGCTTTTACACTCTTTTAAAAACTAATTCTTCCATCTTGGTTACTGAACTGCATAGCTAGAAACTGTATTTTACCTTATTATAAAATAATTAACAACAACGAAAGTGATTTAATATTTGTACGAGTTGCGTGCAATAGAAGCATGCCAATGTATTCTACAAACGTAAAATATGTTCCACATACACCCATCACTTAACCACATACCACAGTGGGTAAAAAAGTGGAAAATATGTGGAGTGATTGTATCCACTATTGTAATTTGCATTTGCTAATCGATTCTTAGTAATTCTCAGTCAATGTATCTTACTTTATGACTAGAACAACAGGAAATACTGATCGTTAAGGAAATGTAAAAAAATTGCTTGTTTTCAAAGTCATACTAGTTGTTTTTACTTTCACTTGCAACTTGGTAAAAATTATATTTGTAAGTTAACAATAAACTACTTGTTACTGTAAAGTGTAGAGGTAAAGTAAACAAGTAGATAGAATTGTTTCGGAGCTAACAGATTTGAAGGCTGAACACACATATACGAGAGCGTGTTCGTCTGCTTCGCCCCTGATCTGTATAATGGAACGCTTGGAAAAATAATTATTTAAATGTTTTCATATAAACTCTTAACTTTTACACTCTTTCTAACGATGCTTTTAATAAAATTGAAGCTTCTAAATAAAATCTAAAATTGCAGCTATACCCAATTCAATTTTACGGCCGGTCGAAAATGATTCCCCTTCAAGTATTCTTTAAATTTTGGAGACAGTCTTTAGTCGCTTGTTGCCACATCTAGGGAATGAGGTGGATGCTCTAATAGTTCGACCCCAGCGTTGTTAATGGCAGATATTCGGTCACTGGTTTGTGACTTAATGACTTCAGGACTTTACGGAACTAAAGTGTGAACTAGTGTCTACCTAAGGTTGTGAAGGATAGAAACAGCCACCCCTAGCATTTGTTTCACCCCTAATTTTTCTTACAGCTATATCGACATTTAAAAATACATTTTGGCACCCATTTTAAGCAGTTGTATCTTCACCGGAGAGAGGTGAATTGTTTGTTTTTATATCAAGGACACCCTTTAATTTTCAACAATCACCACCTGAATTTTTTCGCACTGATTTGTTTACACCATGCATATATATATATATATATATATATATATATATATATATATATATATATATATATATATATATATATATATATATATATATATATATATATATATATATATATAAACTTTGACATAAAAATAAGTCATTTTTCCCTGTCTTGTGAAGATACGACCCCTTAAAACCGGTGCCAAAACATTCCTAAATACTATCCAATGAATTTGCTCAAAAGGGTTCTCAAAATAATGACACTATTGCCACCATATGACAATAACTGACACCTAATTAACAACAATTCACTATATATCATATATATATATATATATATATATATATATATATATATATATATATATATATATATATATATATATATATATATATATATATATATATATATATATATATATATATATATATATATATATATATATATATATATATATATATATATATATATATATATATATATATATATATATACACAGTGTGTCACAGATTCGCTTCTCTATACAGAGATCTCGGCTGCTATTATACCTAGAGCAAAGGTTAAATATGTGAAGTTTTAGAGGAAGCTTAGTGCATTTAATATCCAGCTTCAGTTTTACAAAAATGTGACATTATTTAAGACGAATAAGATAACGTGTATGACATGTCTCTATCGTCTTTTGTTATTCCGCAACCCGCCTCAACTTTCATTTTTCTTATAGCCGCCATATTGTATTTTCGATTCATGGAAAGAGAGTAAAATTTTCAGTCTAGTGATGTCTCACAAGTGCATAAAAGATTTGAGTATCATCAAAATATCACACTTCGTAAAGTTAGGTCTTATTTTTTTTCTAAGGAGGCTATGTTTTATTTGTCAGAAAATTGGGTTAAACATATGTTTCCATCTAAGGAGGCTCTGACTTTGGCGTTAAATAATTCAAAGTGTCAAAGTTGTGTTTTAATAAGTATTACACTTTTCTCCCATTAAAATCATAAATCTGACACACAAATCTTCGAAAACTGTAGAAAATGATCGGTATTCTCTAATTAAACGAAGAAAAGTTTGACATGTTAACGGTGTACTTGTAGTCACACAGAAACGCCTACATTACCTCAGCAAGGTTTTTGGAGATGTACCCCGAACAAGGGCAGCCTTATAAAACCCAATTGAGTTAATTGTAGTTAATTTAATTAACCATGGGGCCTTCGAAAAATCTAGAAGCGGATACAATATACAAGGTGTCAACGAAAACCCTAATGCATCGGTGAGAGCTGTAGAACGGGAAATTCGTGTGTCAAAAGCAGCGGTACACAGGGTGTTAAAAAAGCACCGGTGCTATCCATACAAATCCACAATAGTTCAAGGACTTAAGCAAACCGATTTTCAAAGACGAATTCACTTCTCTGATTGGTATACTAGGAAGTGTAATGAAAATCCCGATTTTGTTAGCCATGTCTTGTGCTCCGATGAGAGTAGGTTTAGGAATTGTGGAGTTTTTAATAAGCACAACACTCATCGTTGGGCTGTGTAAAACCCTCAAGAAATGGCAGAGAGACGTCTACAAACCAGATTTGGAATTAGCGTTTTGTGTGACATCATTGGTAATTAAATCTAACTTACCTTTTTTAATTAAACACCAAGTGCAAATTATTAATCATTTTGACTTATAGGACCATTTTTGTTTGACTACAACCTAAACGACAGAGTTACCTAGGGCTTTTGCGAAACCAGTGCCGGCTTTACGAACTACTCTAACCAAAGATAAGTATATAAAAACCTGGTTTCAGCAGGATGGATATCCGGCTCACAACACCATTCAAGTGAGCAACTTCCCGAGAGAACAGTTTGACGACAGAATTATTTCCTTAAATGATCTAATATATTGGCCTCCTAAATCCCCCTGATCTTTCGGCCTTGGATTTCTACTTCTGGGGCCACACAAAAAATGAGGTCCTGCGACCGTAGAAATCCTGAGACAAAGTGTTTTGGACATATTTAGAAATAGTATTATCAGAAATACACTTGTTAGGGTTGTACGAAAAACAGTTACCAATTGTCAAAAATATCTAGTACAAATAGACTCATTTTGCAAATCTGTAAATTAGTTAATCAGTTACGAAGCAGTTAATAACTGAACTAGATTTTACTTATTAACTTTAAGTCTTTATTTACGTTCATGTTCCATTGAAAATTCAATGCGTTTAATTATTTATTAATGTTATTTTCTGACAAGAAAACATAGCCTCCTTAGAAAAAATAAGAGCTAACTTTACGAAGTGTGATATTTCGATGATACTCAAATCTCTTATGCACTTGTGAGACATCCGTAGACTGGAAATTTTACGCTCTTTCCAAAAATCGAATATGTCAATATAGCTGCCATAGGAAAAATGAAATGTGGGGTGGGTTGCGGGATAACAAAAGAGGATAGACACGCCATCTTATTCGACTTAAAAAAGTGTCTTAACAATGTCACATTTTGACAGCTGTCAAATTTACCGTTTCGAATGTACTGGCGAAAAACAAAATCCGCCATTTTGGATTTTTCGGCGATATTTCTAAAACCAATTGACCAATCGTAAACCTGAAGCTGGATAATGAATGCATTAGGCTTCCTCTTAAACTTTCCCCATTTAACCTTGCTGTAGGTATAATAGTAGCCGAGATCATATATATATATATATATATATATATATATATATATATATATATATATATATATATATATATATATATATATATATATATATATATATATATATATATATATATATATATATATATATATATATATATATATATATATATGATCTCGGCTACTATTATACCTACAGCAAGGTTAAATGGGGAAAGTTTAAGAGGAAGCCTAATGCATTCATTATCCAGCTTCAGGTTTACGATTGGTCAATTGGTTTTAGAAATATCGCCGAAAAATCCAAAATGGCGGATTTTGTTTTTCGCCAGTACATTCGAAACGGTAAATTTGACAGCTGTCAAAATGTGACATTGTTAAGACACTTTTTTAATATATATATATATATATATATATATATATATATATATATATATATATATATATATATATATATATATATATATATATATATCACACAGCGTCTTTCTTGCTCTACTCTGTATACGCGGAAGCCCACCACCGTCACAAAACCAGAAATGAAGCTTCGCGCTATTCTTCGTTGCATTATATGGTATTGCCTGCCTCAGACCCGACTTGTTGTAGCATAAGTATAGCAAACTGAAGAGTCCAAACAAGAATGAAACTGATCTATGTCTTATGCTATACATATATATTGTGATGAGGCTAAATAAAGGCGAAACCGGTCTATGTGCGATTTCGATTAAACTTTGCACATGTCTTCCTCTTGTCAATAGTTTAGATATGTTCTCTGGCCAGAAAAATCGTAATAGTTTTTGTATTTTCTTTCAGTGAATGTCTATGTCTTTGAAGAGAAAATTATTTTAAAAGTAATTTGGTTCATAAGATTTTATAGAAGTTATTGTACATGCCAAATTTTAGGATTCTATATTTAAGAAAAATTGTTTTAAGAGAATTTGAGATATTTTAATGAGACCATAACGCACTGGCCTTAAGTCGGCAGATTAAGGTCTCGAAATAGAGCTACAGAAGCCTAACACACTCTTATCTTTCAATCCAAAAGATAACCAGATCTTGGCCTCCATTGTGGGGTACGTGGGAGTGAAGTGGCCGTTAAACTAGCCATAGAAGCTGTCCAAACAGGTGTCTTAAAATAACTTATTTTACTTCTCTGGCTTCACTGTTGGGTTTCTTGTCGAAACTGAAAGACGTAGCCAGCGCGTAAGCTAACTGGAGCAAGTGACCCTTCTGAATTCTAGATGTTGTAGAATGTTCTTCACCGTTCCTGTAACCGGTTTCGTTGCTTGACAGCGTCCTCAGACAGATAAAACTTAAACCAATACGAAATCATGACAGCTACAAATAAAGATCTGTTGCTATGTTATGATGTTTTGATCAAAAAATTCTTTAAAGATAAAATGAAACAAAAATGACGGATGACGCCTTTAAAATGTCTACGTGACGTATGTCAATATTTAACATAAAGATAGAACTGACCTATAACAGTAATAACTTTAAAAAAACAGTGAAGCCATAGAAGTAGTCTACAAGTATGTATGTAGTATAAACCAGTTTTACCAAGTAAAGCAACAACAATCAATGAAATAACTAATTTTGCCACACGGCATATTAAAAACATCAAAAAAGGCCTATTTCCTCTTACACCCTACATTACCCACTAAAGTTCCACATATATTCTTCTTTAGCGTTCCCAAACATTTTTATCAACAGTTGTTAGGCTCAAAACAGGCCATGGAAAAATCCCAGTCATTTATCTAGATTGGGAATCATACACTCCTCAAAACATGCATATGATGATTTGTCTAGTGCAGATCTTAATCATATTTTCTTGGGTTGTAAAAACTACCCTGTAAATCTTCTCAGACTAAACACTTGGTTTCTAACCAGTATTTTATATTTATTAAGCCTTGAAAGACTTGACATCCTCAACATACTGGCCGAATTTTTGAAATAGGTAAACATTAGTATTTAAGAAAGAGATGAAAATTATTTAACTATGGTAAGTTTATGTGTGTGTGTATAGGTAAAAAAAAATTAATTTTATTGTGGCTAAAATACCTGTTTTCAAGCCAACTATCTATATCAAACACACAGAAATCTTGGCCTCTTCTATACATTATTGTCGACGTCACCACTATGTTTGAATCATGTTTCATATATTTAACCAAAAAAAAAGCTTACCTGAAAGATATCATCTATGAACCTGGCAAACATCGTTGACGCCTTCTGTGGTTTAAATAATGTATTATTATTTGTTTGTGTTGGGAATACAGAACCATTGTCAATACCCACACTCGACGGACCTCCTGCAACAAGTGTTGCACCAACATCAGCTTTTTTGTCTGCAGCTACAACTGTGTTGATAGCTACATCGTTCGCTGTTGCCTAAAAAAAGAGAATAGTAAATGATTGAACTTTTTAGTTTATTAGAACGGATTACGCAATGTTTGAGGAATTTTTAAACCGTATAAAAATGGCGTGCTATTAATTTCTTTAAGAAATTGTTTATAAAACGTTAAGTCTGTATTTCTCGAAAACATAATGAACTTAGGTATTAGGTCACAAAGTGGGTGCTAACCCACTTTTTGAATAACTGGAGGATATAATGTGTCTTTGCGAATTGTGTGCGCTTTTCGGCTAGAACAAATTTGCGATTTAGAGGTCGTTAGTAAAAAAACTAACAAGGAGGCAGAGATTTCCAACCTTTTGTAATTCGGAGAAGTGATACATTAATATTATGTGCAAGAAACAGCTCCTTTATCAGCGAATCAAAAGACTGCAGCCTTTGCAATATTGGAAACTCAGAGATAGCAAATATCCTCTGCAATTTTTTATCGCATTTTTTGCGATTTTTTTTTTTGGAAACCACTTTTTCAGCCAATAGCGAATCTACGTAGGAAAAATTAGCTTTTGACGAGATCACGACCTTGCTCCTTAAGTTGGTAGTAGTTTATTTATCTACATTAATTATATATTATGCCATACAAAATAAGCTTAAGCTTGTGCCTAAATATATATATATATATATATATATATATATATATATATATATATATATATATATATATATATATATAGAGAGAGAGAGAGAGAGAGAGAGAGAGCTCTTACAACGACAGAAGGTAAAGAGATGAAACTTGTCGTCGCACTATATGGTGAGTTTGCTCAACATTTTTCAGTATTTAAGCCTATGTTCAAAACAGTAAATGCACAATATAAACAACTTATCGCAGATGTGTGATAAAGCTGTTAGCAACATCAACAAGAGCAAAACTATGTGGAAGACCATTAGCGAACTAACAGGGAGGAACCTAATGTGTCAAACTGAATGGCCTGCCATAAATGCGGACCTTCCAGATTAGTTTGGAATTTTTTCTCATTTGCTGCTCAAGATACAACTGCTCATCTGCCTGCTAGATATAGCATTTGTCTAGGAGATAATATCGCAGGTGAACACCAAATTTAAATTATCACCTGTTATACAAGAGGATGTTCTGAACGCTATGAATACCCTCCAATCATATAGTTCTGCAGGGCCGGATGAGGTGTCAAGAATATTGCTTCAGCGCTGCAAGTTTGTTGTTTCTTTACCACTGTCGCACATGTATACCATGTCATTGGCCAGGGGTATTGTACCATCGATAATGACAGAAGTGCATATAAAAGCGACATATAAAAAAGGTGATCCCACAAATAAATCGAGCTACAGACAAATCAGCCCAACACCCACTTTTGCAAAAACCTTCGAAAAAATAGTCAAATACAAGCTGACAACTTATCTTACCGATAATAAACTTCTTTCGCCATATCAACATGGCTTTCGGCAAGCAAGAAGCACTTAAACTGCAATTGTTGAATTTGTTGAGCAAACCGTTGAGCACATTGACAAAAAAAGAGGTAGCTTTGGGGGTTTTTGTGGACTTCTCTAAAGTCTTTGACTGTGTAAATCATGAGGTCCTTATAAGTTCACTGTTAAAGTATGGAGTTACAGGCACTGCATTGGACTGGTTTAGAAGCTTCTTATTTCTTACAGACAGAACAGACAGAACACAAAGAGTTGTAATATCTAACTCTACCAGTACCTGCTCATCTATAACTTCCGAAGTGACGGTTAGGGTGCTACAAAAAACAGTTCCTAGACCTACGCTGGACATTATTTATGCCAGCAGCCTTCTTCAGTACATAGCGCATCAATCTGGAAACAACATCAATCCGGACAACAAAATGGCAGTCACCTAGTATTATGCTGATGATACCAACTTTCTGATGGGTGGACATAATGTTCAGGACATTGTGGCTGATGCTGATAAAACTTTTGACCAACTGGCTTGATAAAAACAAGCTTGAAATCCTCAACAAGGATAAGACAGCATGCGTCCTTTTTAAGTCCTCTTAATCAAAAAAAAAAAGGTATTGGACAAGATGTAGAACTTGATAGCCAAACCGAAACTCTGCAGGCCTCTACGAAATTACTAGTACTTCATATCGATAGTGAGTTAAAGTGGAATGTCCACACCTATGAACTCCGCTTGCGGATCTCATCCATTTCGTATGAATTAAAAACAATAACCCAAAGATGCAGCACTGTGTTGCCACTGTATTATGCGTGTTTGTACACACAACTAAGGTTTGGTATTATACACTGGGGATTAGCAAGTGAAGCAGATCGAGTTTTTAAACAACTTAAACAAGTAATGATAATCATATTCAATATCCCGCATAGACACACTTGCAGAAGCACTTTTAAGGAACAGGGTATCCTTACATTCCCCAGCATCTACATCCTGGAAGTGCTAGCACATGTTTTTCAAAACAAGACCAAATACACACGCAATGCAGTTGAACATGGCTATACCACAAGAAGTAAAAATAACCTGCAAATTGACAAAGATCGCACAGCTCTGTACCCAAACTCACTGTTCTGTAATGGCTGCAAGTTGTTCAATACATTGCCAGAAGATGTATGAAATGTAGACACTTTATTAGCTTCCAAGAAGAGAGTGAAAACAATTCCCCTAAACAGGACGTGCTCTGTGGACAATTTTTACATATAAACTACCACTAAACTATCTTTTATTTATAATAGTAATATAGTTACCATGGTATAAACCTTGTGCAGCTGGCGTTTCTAAAACACAATATCGGATTTGGATTTGTATTTTGCAACTTTTCTTTTAAACGTTATTGTATGTTTTGTAATTGTTGTTGTTTTGCTTTTATGTGTTATTTAAGGAAAAATTTTCTTAATTTTTATGTAATTGTATGCGTTGTGTCATTTTTATTGTTAAATTGTAGAGGCACATGAACAGCCCTGTGTTATTTAGGTGACATTGGCCCGTTTCATTGTTAATATAAACATTATACACACTATATATATATATATATATATATATATATATATATATATATATATATATATATATATATATATATATATATATATATATATATATATATATATATATATATATATATATATATATATATATATATATATATATATATATATATATATATATATATATTAAGTGTTTACAAATCTCATCCAAATCTTTTTGTCCTTGGCCATAAATTTTCGTTCGTTCCAATTTCTGCCCTTCCTCTCTAGAGATTCTGCCACCACTTCGTCCCATCTTTTTCTTGGTCCGCCTCTACGACTTTTTCGAACCCATCTGGCCTGCCACACTTTCTTCATTTGTCTGTTATCTCCCACCCGTTCCAAGTGTCCAAACCACTTAAGTTGTTCCCTCTCTATACTGTCCCCTATCGGTTGTATCTGCAACTCTTCGCTCATTTTCTCGTTTCGTAATCTATCTCTCTTCGTTATTCCCTTGATCCATCTCAGATAGTTCATATCGATCGCTTGTATTCTACTCCTCTGCTGTCTGTTTAGTACCAAACTTTCACATCCATATAACAAGGTAGGCTTAAACTGTTCGATATCCAGTTGTTCTATTCAGTTATCTATTCCTTATAAATCGGTTGTTCCGTGCATGGTACAGCTTTGTTGCATTTTCTTTTCCTTACTATATTTCCGCTTCGTCGCTTCCATTCGGTTGTATTTTCACTCACAGGTACTTAAAGTTATCCGTTTGTTCTATTGCTGTATTATCCAATACCACCGTTCCCACTGCATTAGTTTTTCATATGTCATTGTTTTGGATCACTGTATGTTTCTTTTCAAATTTTTCTGTCTTAGTGCTCGATTCCATACCTATAGATTTTGCTGTAGTTCAACTTCGTTTTTTTTTGCACAAATCACAAGGTCGCGCGCAAGGCACACTCTGTCAACGATTTTTGTTCCATGTTTCTGTATCGCAGTATTCGTTTCTTTATTTTACCTTTTACCTCCTTCATTTCATAATCTAATGCTATGCAGAACAGTGTCGGGCTCAATCCGCCCTCTTGTCTTAATCCCTCGTCAGTCTCAAATTCCTCTGAACGCATATTATTATTGTTTTGCACGTAATTTCTAGTGTTCTTTTTATACTGGTTATCTTCATAGTCAGTATTCTATCCACCCATATTCTTCTTAAAGTATTCCATATTTACTTTATCGGGATACTATCAAATGCTTTCTCGATGTCTATTAAAGCCAAGTATATGTTATCCTTTGGTTTTTTTTCTATCGTCTGGTTTATAGCAAATATATGATCTTGTACCCCTCTACTCTTTCTAAAACAACTCTGCAGTTCATCTATTTAGTCTATTATTACATTTAGTCTAATAGTATTTCATACACTTTCAGTACAATGCTAGATATGGTTTTTTTTTCTGTAATTCTTGCATTCTTGTTTGCCACCCTTTTAGTAAATTTTCTTTAAAAAAATATTAACCCATATCCAGGGTCAGTTTCAATTTATATATATATATATATATATATATATATATATATATATATATATATATATATATATATATATATATATATATATATATATATGTATGTATGTATGTGTCACACTGATAACTCAAACAATAATGATCCGATTTTGATAAAATTTGGCACATACCTTCCTTTTACAAGTGGCTTGGACAAGGGGACCAGGTTTTCACGGAAAATTTTGTGTTTTCTTTCGAAAAAATGTGTATCTCCGGATATAACAAAGTAAGGGTAACCAAATTTAGTAGGCTAGTTTCTGTCATAAAGTGTATCCTGTGTGCCAAAAAGTCAGATATATATCTCGAAAGACAAAAAAGTTAGAGGTAAATTAATTTTTAATTAAATAAATCTGATTCAAGAAAGTTAAAACAACAAAATTGAGTGAGTACGAATGGTAGTGAAAAATACTACAAAAAATGACAAGCTACTATATATGTGTCTAAGTCGTTATTTTCCTTGATTTAGTTATAATATTTATGTATTGGCACTATAACTCTTATCTCCCAGTCTTTCAGGATTTGACTTCCTTCTGCAGGCTTATTTAGAATAATAGTTAAAACCTCCAGTCCTTCACTTCTCAAATTCAGGAGCATTTCAGATGTGAGTTCGTCATATCCCGACGCTTTACCGTATTTTTGAGTCTTCACCACATCTCTAACCTTACCCACTTGAATTTCCATCACCCCACTTTGTTCTTCAAGTTCTCCATGTTGGTTTTCCTCATTTACTTCATTAATCTCCCCTGGTACTACTTCTTCCGTTTTAAGTACGTCCTCAAAATAGTCCCTCCAACGTGTCATTATTTGCCATTTCTATCTAGTAAGTGTCCTTCTTTGGATAATATACTTTTGTATATGTACTGCTTGCCGTTTTGCGGTGCTTTGACCATTTTATAGAAGAGCTTTTGGTTGTCATAGTGATCTCGTTCGATCCTGTCTCCAAACTTGTTTCAAGATTCTTGTTTCGCAATTTTACAACCTCTTTTACTCTGTTTCTCTGTTTCTTGTACGCTTCATAGCTTTGATTACTTTTATTACTTAAATACATTTTTCACCTTTCTTTCTTTATTTTAATCTCCCTCTTTATTTCGTCATTCCACGATCTTGTTTTGTTTGGTCGTATTACTGTCACCCCAGATGTTAATTTTGTTATCTTTTAACTAATTAACACAAATATATGATCTTTCACTTCCTAAAAAAGTAGTTTTTGCTTACTAGCTAATAAATTGACAAAAGCTTGGCTATAAAACTTTTATTGTGTATTAGTTTACATCATCGTTGTTTTCTCGCAGAAAAATGTGTAAGTTTCGAAGTAAGTTTAAAGCTATGAATTAGAGCATCGATGTTTCAGTGGTAAGACTGTGTGCCTCTGAACCTAAGGGTACTAGGTTCGATCCCAAGGTTCTCCTTGCACTTTTGAGTACATACTGTCTAACTAACATCAACCGAGGTTGTGGCATTGTATTTGAGCAAATTGAATCTCTGCACGTTCATTCCTTCGGAGGGGACGTAAAGTCGTCGGTCACGGGCCATTCAATGTTAAAGATCCCTACCCTCCTTACAGAAAGGCAGGAATTCTGACAAATTTCCAGGATAGGGAGGTTAAACTGCTCCCTGGCGTTGGTGATTGGCCATATTCGCGGAAATAGGCCGACGTTAAAGAAATATAACACACACACACACACAAAAGCTCTAAATCGTTAGTTAATTTGATGATATACCGTACCTTACAAAATAAGCTTCTGCTTATATATATATATATATATATATATATATATATATATATATATATATATATATATATATATATATATATATATATATATATATACTGTTGGAAAAAAAAGGTAGATCATTTCTATAAAAATTCGCAACAATAACAAACTTGCTCTGTCCATTGTTGTTTTCGAATAACTAACACAAATTTTAGATATATCACTTCCTAAAAAAATGCTTTTTGCTTACTAGCTAATGAATTAACAAAGCCTTTGCTATAAAATTTGTATCGTGTACATTTTTAAATTATCGGTGTTTTACCAAGGTGCTTCATTCCTCACAGAAAAATGTGTAAATTCGTGGTAGGTTTGAAGCAATGAATCGTTAGTTAGTTTCCCATACCGTTACACTAGATCAACGTTTTCTTAACAGCAACTTAAATAGGATGTTGCAGTTTTCGTTTTAGAAAAGCTTTCAATAATGTTTTGATTGCTTGAGGCATACAGGTCACCATTACTTATAATTCCTTTTTATACGCATTTATATAAAATAGTTACGATTAAAATTTGCTTAATACCCTTGGCATTCAATATGCCTCATGTAGGGCGGTAAAAATTGTTGCATGCTTAAAAATAGGTAAATTTTCCATTTAATGTGGATTTAAAACAACAGTTTTAAGGTGTCTCAGAAACAAAAAAATACATCCCTATAAACTACAACACGTTCAAGAGTTGATGGACGGTGATTCTGATAGAAGACTGCAATTTTGTGAACAACTGCTTGACATGTTACATATAAATGTAATTTCTTCTGCTGACGTTGTCCGATGAAGCAACATTTCGTTCGAATGGCGATGTAAACAGGCAAAATTTCAGATACTGGGCTGCCGAAAACTCCCACTGGATGCAACAAACACACACTCAGCGTCCTCAGAAGTTGAACGTTTGAGCTGGTATCATTGGTGATCACGTAGTTTGACCAGTTTTTATAAAAAATCTAAACGGATCAAGATATTTAGAAATCCTAAGAGAACAGGTTGTCACAATGTTAGCAGAATTGTATCCAAATGTAATGGAACCTAATATTCCCCATGAAAGGATATGATTTCAACAAGACGGTGCACCGCCCCACTTTGCTCTTCAAGTACGGGAGTATTTACACGAAGTCTTACCACAAACATGGATTGGACGAAGAGGTTTCGTAGAATGGCCCGCTAGATCACCAGATCTTACACCTCTTGATTTCTTTTTATGGGGATACCTTAAGAACAGAGTGTATAAAACGCAACCTGCTGATCTAGATGATTTGAAAATGAAAATAACAACAGAAATTAGGAACTTAACGCCTGAAGTGTTGAACAGAGTAAGGGAAGAAATCCAGAGCAGATTATTTCGTTGTATGCAAGTGAATGGAGAACATTTTGAACATTTATTTTAAGAAAGGGGCGTTTTTATTAAGTTTATTTTCGAGATTTGAATTTTAGAGTAAACTGTTTAGTTTTAATATTCCGGTATTCAATTTCCACCCTGTATTTAAAACTGTAATATTAGACCATACATATGGGGTATCTCCGCATTCAGAAAAATATGATCCATCGAATTCTGATGAAAAAATGTAGGGTTGCAATTTTTTGAAAAATATATAAAGTGGTGGGGGTAAAATGGCGGGAGCTTAATTTTTTTAACTATGATTATAAGATAATGTTGAAAAAATTAAATTTCACGTGTCTCAGCTTTTGCCACAAAAACTATTTTTTGCTGAATAATGACTTTTATTCCATAAGTGTGTTTCACACTGTATGTATATAAAAATTTTCAAATCCCTAAAATTGGTTATAGCGGATCATCTGATTTACGCTTGTTAAAGAAAATTTTGCCGTGTCTTGCTTCTTTTTATTACAAATCTTTTTTAAAGAAAAGATGTTAGTGAATTTCATAATAGTATATTAAACAGCAAGTTTAGAGAAGCTACTAAACGAATATTCCTTTAGTGAAACTACTTTTCTTACCAGGCTTGGTTATACCATTTTTCCGCATTTTGTGTCAGTAATTATAAATAACTAATCATAGATATAAAAGCATTACATAGTTAAAAATTTTAAACACTTCATAGTAGGTACCTGTGTAGGATTTTCGTAACCTAGTAGGCTGACACGGCTTTGTTTATTTACATAACAACAGTTAGCAAGTTTAATTTTTGTAAGTCGAATTTA
Organism: Tillus elongatus; assembly: GCA_964006375.1. Lineage (NCBI taxonomy): Eukaryota > Metazoa > Arthropoda > Insecta > Coleoptera > Cleridae > Tillus > Tillus elongatus. The sequence continues at coordinate 70,490,201 of OZ023267.1, forward strand.
CTTTAAGTTACTCATTAATTATATGAATGAGAAAAATGAGTCTTACTACTGATAACAATTTAGAAAATTATTCTGAGCACGTTTTAAATGCCGCTTAAGAAGCAGTTTCAAGCTTACTTCCTTTAAAATCTAAGAAGAAATACGAGAAGGTATATGAAATAGTTTGTAATTGGAGGATAACAAAAAAGCGTACTAAGAAATGATGAAAGTGTAATTCTAGCGTATTTTTGAAAAAGGTTAGCTATTTTTTATACATATTTTAGTGTTTTTCATACTTTTTTTCATTATTTTAGGAAGAGGTTCTTATGGCATCCAGTTTATGGTCTACATATTCCCTGTTGAAAAGTAGAATACTTGGAGCATGTCGACGTGCAAAATTGTGGAGCTTAACTGTAAAAGAGATAGATGATACGAAGAAGGGTTTCGTTATAACTTTATTTGATTCCAAATTCAGAAGGAAACGTGTATTTACCGTAGGATCAGACTACTAGGGGTATAAAATTTATCATAAGTAGTCATAATTGAAACCCAGACAAGTAAAACCCAATAGATTTTTTATTTACTATAATCACGGTAAGTGCACAATACAACCTGTTGGCATCCAGAATACGGCAAAAGTTTCCAAAAACTCCCGGATGAATCCAGTTCCACAGGCCATTGCTTGAGGTGGACGTCTGCCACCTTCCTCGCTGACAGTGGAGCTGACATTCAAATACTTAAAAGGCATGGAGGATGACAGTCAACTAGTATGGCTGAAGAGTATATCGAGGAAAGCATCGCCACGCCAATAAGTTGAAAATTTAAAAAGTATATTTTATCAACAAGAACTGGTGGCACCTCAAGATCATTCAGCAATGCACATGGAGAATTATAATAGTTTTCAGGGAGCACAAATAGATTTGAATTAGTTTGGTGTAGTTAACTTTTCGAACTCCAATAATTGTAATATTTCCAATATTTAAGTAAACAATTTTCTGTCAAACTCTGTTTTATAACAGTGACATTACTATATAGTAAAGTGAAAATTGTATGCGATCAAGCGCCACCTTAATAAACGATTTTATATTTAATGAAATAGCATAGCACATTATCAGTCAAAATGCAAAAAGCGCTTTAGTGAATTTTCTTTAAAAAATTCACGAATAAGAGGATCACGACTTTTAAATTTAGAAAAGATTTCTTCAAATGAGCACGAACTAGGCTTCCTAGAACACACACACACACACTCATATATATATATATATATATATATATATATATATATATATATATATATATATATATATATATATATATATATATATATATATATATATATATATATTGTTAGAAATTAAGAAAAAACAATGGATCTGATAACGCTGTATCTAGGCCGCCTACGGTCGTTCGTGAGGAAGACACCATTCTTTCTTCAACGTTCGCTCGTGTTATGTGTAATTCGGCTGCCTAATTTAACTTTACGTTTTGTGTCTGTATTATAATCTTTTGTGTAAATACAATCTATGAACATTGTTTGTCTACTTTCCGTAAACCTTTACCTAACGATTTTTAGTGAATTCTTAAATCAGAAGTGGGATAAGTGCCCATTGTCCACTGAGTAAGTAAAAGAAAAAATGTGTAACAATATCTGATGTTTACTAAGTTGTATCATGTTTATTTGTTTGTTTTGTTTAGAAGCCGGTTGGCTAATTGTTATTTTCCACGGACTAATAATAATTATTTTAATAATGTAGGTACCTACTCTTTGTCTTATTGAAATTGTACCGGCGTTTGTGTATATTTTGTTGAGACGGCGCTTGTCACCGTGATGGCACACGTGCGGTATTTTCGAGATGTGTCATTATTACTGTACCGTTATCTTATAACGTTGTTTTAGAGCGTTACTTAACTTGTAACGGAACGGTAGGTATGTGGCGTTGTGACCTCTCTACTTATCTACGATGTACCATGTTTGACTATTTGTGAACCACCTCGTGTATGACTCAGCGCTGCAACGTGCCTCTAGTGAAAAGTGAGGAGAGTTGTTCTAGATTATCTGTTTACCACGTCATCATGTTAGTCATTTTAGGAAGACTAATTCCCGCTGTCCCACCGACGCGACGTCACGTCTGAAATATTTCGAGTTTATAATCCACTTTTTTTTTCTTTATTTGTTACTACATTATCTTTGCGCTTTAAAGAATCGAGATGCTTAAAGTTCTTTTTCTTATTTTAAAGTATCATTAATTGGCCTTTACTTTTGTTTCAATTTTTGGTAACTCTCTGTTTTGTCTTTGGTTTCTTTTAACATGCTGAATAGAATAACAGTATATAGGTACTGTCGCTTATATGACAACAGACAGTACACCTGCTTTTGTGTAGAGTTAGCAATGATTAATAATGCTGTTAATATTATTGTTTACTATTATTACCGAGGCATTATTTGTTTCTTCACGTAAGCATTTTATTTGCGCCTTGTGTTTTTTTTTTATTAAAGCGGCGAGTGCAATTGAACTAAGCGAAATCTATATTTTTAGCCTTAAGATGGAGGGATTAATATCAGAATTGGTGAAGGCCATAAAATCTTCACGTACCGCACCTGAACAAATTGATTTGCCTCTCTTTCGCCCAGATTTGACAGATGCAAAGAAGTGGTTATCCGAAGTCACGAGTATTAAAAATGAATTCGAGTGGTCCGACCAACAGGTTTTAACCAGAATAGGTCGTTTTTTGTCGGGAATATCTAAAACTTGGTTTGATACGTGGACACCAGAAGTAAAAACATGGCAAATATTTCAACGAGATTTTTCGGAAGCCTTTCCCCCAAAGAAAAACCTGGCCGTTTGCTTTCGGAAGCTGCTAACTTTAACAGCAATTCATGCAATACGTATGATGCTTACGTATTCTAAAAAGCGAGTCTACTTCGAAATCTTCGCGTTCAATGGGAAGAAGCAGATCTCGTAGAATTAGTGGTTCATGGAATCAAGGAGCGAGATATTTGCACCATAGCTGGTAATCAAAATTTCAAAAAATTATCTGAGCTCATTTCATTCCTGGGAACTGTTCCTAAGCGAAATGCTGACCAACATGTCGAGAGAAAACCTACCGAATTAGGGGAGCCTCCTCGCAAACGTTTTCGAGATGATTCGTTTGTTACGGTTAGGCGCCGACGAACAACATGTTTCAAATGTGGTAAGGAAGGACATATGCAGGGAGACTGCAGGGAAAATGTGAACAATGAAACACGTTTAAACAATAAACCCAGTGCTCCAACCGCTTTTAATAACCAGGTGTGTTCTTTTTGTGCAAAAACTGGACATGATGCTGATCGATGTTTCCTTCGTCAAAATATTGAAAAGCGCAAAAATTGTCAAGTTTTGTGGTAGTGGAAAATTCAGTAATCCAGCCAAAGTAAAAGTCGATGGTGTAAGTTTAACAGGCATAATTGATACAGGCGCAGATATATCATTAATCGCTCAAAGATATGCCATACCGTTTCAACATAAAATTGAATTATGCTATACAACCATCACTGGTATACTTCCGGGGAAATTCGTATCTACTCAGGAGCTTGAAGCTGTCTTTGAGATGTCCGACGTCACCACGAATTTTAAATTTGCCTTTGTGCCAGATGATTTTCTTGAATATGACGTTCTCGTTGGATGCAACCTGCACGAGGAACCGGACATTGTTTGTATTACTGATCATACAGGGAGTAGAATTGTTCGTAATAAAATTGCCCAAATTCTATGCACTATGTCTGGTAACCTTGATACAAATATCGACGTTCCACAAATACATAAACAGGATCTCATAGACTTGTTGACTCGCTTCAAAGGTATGTTAGCAACTGGAAATGCAATACCATGTGTGAACAATGCTGTCATGCATATAAAATTACGTGATGAGTATATCGTCAGCCGGATACTTTCGAAAATTCATTCCTGAGTTTGCCTCTCGTACTGCCTGTATCACTAAACTCACTAAAGGTAATGAACCCTTTGTCTGGATGGAAGAACAAGAACTTGCTAGAAAATACATCATTGATCACTTGACATCTAGACCCTTGCTCTGTGTATTTGACCCTGAACTGCCTACAGAATTACACACCGATGCTAGTAGTATTGGCTATGGTAGTGTTCTAATGCAGAAATCTGATGGAAATAAGAGGGTTATAGGTTATTTCAGTAAAAGAACGACAAAATTTGAAGAAAAATATCACTCGTACGAGTTAGAAACTCTTTCAGTGGTGAACTCTTTAAAACACTTTAGAGTATACTTACTGGGAATTCAATTTACACTTGTAACTGACTGCAATGCTATTAAGTCAACTGCAACAAAAAAAGATATTCTGCCTGGAGTAGCCCGGTGGTGGATATATATGCAAGACTTTAATTTTGACATTGTGTATCGCAAAGGAAGTTCCTTGCCTCACGTCGACTATTTAAGCAGGAATCCCGCTGCTATACGACATATCAGAACACATGAAAGTTGGCTTTATATCGAACAAAGAGGGAATGCTGAGGTTAGGCAACTTATAAATGACTGGAAGGAAGGGCGTCTTGATAAATCTCAATATACAGTGAAAAATGATATTTTATATCACATAGTGAAAACTGAAAATGAGACAAGCGCAAAAGCGTTTGTGCCTCGCCAAAGCCGACTAGGCTTATTAAGAATATTTCACGATGAGCAGTGCCATGTAGGAACAGACAAGACACTTGAATCCATTAAAAAACACTTTTGGTTTCCACGATTACGCCAGTTTGTCAAGAATTACATAAGGCATTGTCTCGTTTGCGCTGTGAAAAAAACCCGTTCAGGACCATTGCAGGGATTCATAACCAATGTGGAAAAACCAACAGAACCCATGAAGGTTTTACATGCGGATTGTCTGGGGCCATTAGAGACAACAAGTGATGGACATAAACACGTACTTGTACTAATTGACGCCTTCACCAAGTATTGTGTTCTTCAACCTTTAAGAACAGTAAAAGCTGATGAAACTAGGGTGGCCATTCAATTATTCGTATCACTTTTTGGAACTCCTGGGAAGATAATAATGGATGCGGGAAAAAATTTTAAGAATTTTAGTTTACCTGAGTACTTGGATTCTTTGGGTATTGAATACCACTACACAACTCCAGACATACACCGGTCGAACGGTCAAGTAGAGCGATATATGAGAACTACTATGAATCTCATTCGAGTAGAAACAAAAATACGGTCAGAATGGTCGAGCAGTTTGTGGAAAATTCAACTCGTATTGAATACAACCATTCAAAAAACAACTGGTGTCACTCCGCTAAGAGCCTTGATTGGTATAGACGGCGCGACACCACTCATTCAATCTTTACTTCGAAATGTCACAAATGACTTGCAACCTATACGTAATATGCAATTAGACCGTAACAGAGTCAGAGATAATCTTGAGGCTTCTGTTCACACCCGTCTTAGAGCCAATCAAGGGCGCCTCAACACTGTTAACTACAAGGTGGGCGATTTTGTTCTCATGCACCGGGATAAATGTATGCATCAGGGCAAATTAAAATACGAGTTTCAAGGGCCATACGAAATCATAAGCACAGCCCCAGAGGGTCGCTTTGAAATCAGAAGAGTAGGAAAGTCATTGATAACTAAAGCAGCCAAGGAGCAGCTGAGGATGTGGCCGAATGATTGGTCACTTTCAATGGACATGACGGAACTTCTTCATTTAATGGAAAGTGAATTGAGGTAGGTCTTATGGCAAATAGCCGTGTTAGAATATTTTTATTTTTAGAATATTTTTATTTAGAATATACTTACTCGTATTTATGTTTGGTTAATGTTTAAAGCTTGTTACGCTTTGCATTAAATTTGATTGGATGTTTTAAAGCTTGTTACGCTTTGCATCATGTTTGCTTAATGTTTAATGCTTGTTACGCTTGGCATTATATTTGATTGGATGTTTTAAAGCTTGTTACGCTTTGCATCGTGTTTGTTAATGTTTTAAAGCTTGTTACGCTTTGCATTAAATTTGATTGGATGTTTTAAAGCTTGTTACGCTTTGCATCATGTTTGCTTAATGTTTAAAGCTTGTTACGCTTTGCATTAGATTTGATTGGATGTTTTAAAGCTTGTTACGCTTTGCATCATGTTTGTTAATGTTTTAAAGCTTGTTACGCTTTGCATTGAGTTTGATTGGATGTTTAAAGCTTGTTACGCTTTGCATCAAGCTTTGTTAATGTTTTAAAGCTTGTTACGCTTTGCATTAAATTTGATTGGATGTTTTAAAGCTTGTTACGCTTTGCATCATGTTTGCTTAATGTTTAAAGCTTGTTACGCTTTGCATTAGATTTGATTGGATGTTTTAAAGCTTGTTACGCTTTGCATCATGTTTATTAATGTTTTAAAGCTTGTTACGCTTTGCATTGAGTTTATTGGATGTTTAAAGCTTGTTACGCTTTGCATCAAGCTTTGTTAATGTTTTAAAGCTTGTTACGCTTTGCATTGAGTTTGATTGGATGTTTAAAGCTTGTTACGCTTTGCATTATGTTTGTTTAACGTTTAGATCTTGCTACGCTTTGATTGAATGTTTAAAGCCTGTTTAGTTGTGCTTTCTGCTTGGTTAATGTTTGAATTCTCTGCATTAAATTTGGTTGAAAGTGTGAAGTTTATTATGTTTCGCTTTACATGGTGTTTTAGCAAATGTTTAGGCTCTCCATAGCCTTTAATTTAATTTTAAGAAGTGTGCTTAATTACTGATACAGTGATGTTATTTTTAGGATTTCTTTCGATTTGAGTTTGTATTAAGAATTGATTTGATTGTATTTAGTAAAGTAAACTCAATGCCTTGTACAACTAAGAAAGCACTACTGTAGCCATTTGTATGCAATGATTCTTTTGTTCATTACATTTCAAAGTGACATATAAAGTTGTGATAATCTTACTTTCAGCGAGGGAGGGGAACAAGGCGATCAACTTAACCCGGAGGTCGTTGATGACATTTAGATAAAACATCGAGAGCGATGTTTTGGTTAGGATTGGCCGTGTTAGAAATTAAGAAAAAACAATGGATCTGACAACGCTGTATCGAGGCCGCCTACGGTCGTTCGTGAGGAAGACACCATTCTTTCTTCAACGTTCGCTCGTGTTATGTGTAATTCGGCTGCCTAATTTAACTTTACGTTTTGTGTCTGTATTATAATCTTTTGTGTAAATACAATCTATGAACATTGTTTGTCTACTTTCCGTAAACCTTTACCTAACGATTTTTAGTGAATTCTTAAAATATATGTATATATATATATATATATATATATATATATATATATATATATATATATATATATATATATATATATATATATATATATATATATATATATTTGTGTGCGTGTGTGTTTGTGTATATGTATCACACCGATAGTTCAAAAAATAATGTGCCGATTGTGATTAAATTCGGTGAATAGCTTCCTTTTAAGTTAGATAAGTTAATTAGCCATAAAAACCGGCCCGGTTTTTCCTAGAAAATTTTGTGTTTTCTTTCAGAAAATTTTTATACCTCCAGAAATAATAAATTGATGGCAACCAAATTTGGATCGCTGGTTTATATCATAAAAAGAACACTTTGTACCAAAATTTTGCGTAAGTTAAAAGACAAAAAAGTTATTGTCATCTAAAAAAAAATTGGATTTTTATTTTAAAACGTCAAAGTCGGAAACTTAGAACATACATTCGCGAATTACGAGATGCAAATTGCGAAACTGATTCCTATTAGTCCATTTTAAATATTATTACGATATTATTTGAAATAAACCAAACCAAACCAGGGATAGGTTTAATTGCAATTTCGCACTTCGCGAGTGTATGAACCAAGCTAAAGGCAAAGAACCTGAAACGAATACAGGTTATGTAGACAACAAATCGCAAGAAGGGTGTTTCGCAAACACTTGAGTTTCAGCTTTAACCGTCCTTGCCCTTTATTTGACTAAACTATTTCCAGAAAGGTTTAAAATAGACCCTTTCTCCGATGCTTTCTTAGTAGTTTTAGCTATAAAGTGGGAGATCGCAACTTTCGAGTTTTGAAAAGATTTCTTCAAATGAGCACTAACTAGGCAACCTAGAACCCATATCCGGGGTTAGTTTAAGTTTTTATCTGTTTTCATATATACAGCGTGACGTATTTCTACGGTAAAGCTCAATATATCCATTATTCGACAAGATACGAGAAAATATTATATACATTAATTAGAGGGTGTCTTGAGCTTCATCTTATAAAATTATTTTGACAATCACAGCCTGTCTTATAAGTCGTTGGTGATACAGGGTTTCTTTTTCTTTTTATCGAACACGTCATATATTATTGCATTTTTGCACCTCTATCAAAATATAATGCATCTTTGTAAGAAAGGAGAATCAGGACGCAGCAAAAGCGCTATGGTAGTGAATTTTCATCAAATGCTTTCAATTTCCATAGCTCAATGTGCTATTATCATAAGGCTCGTTGGCCGAGAAACCAGTTTTTTTCGGGAACACTTTAAGTTTATTTTCGTAAAATTTTTGTAAATCTTCAAACAATAAAGGTATTTTGATGAAATATGATACATTGTTTCTATTATATAGGTTATATTGGTAACCAAAGTTAATGGCTGCTTCCTAAAAAAATACATATCTTCCATTAAAAACATTTTTATGATAATTCACTACCATAACGCACTTGCTGCGTCCAGGCTTTTTGAATACTTATAACTTAATTTATCACATATCTTACCTTATCTAGCTGTTCGTTACTTGCAGGTTTGGCCACGGTCACACATACAGCCACACAGAAAAAAATAATAACTGTCTTTTCCATTTTCTGAAAATAGAAAAAATATATATTACTAACTCATTCACCTTTTAGATAACTACTTGTAGTGGGTCCGAATGCGCGTGGTTCTATTTTACATTCACTATACAGATATTGATAACTCAAACACATTCTTCAGGAGCACTTCCAATTACAGACTGATAAACGTTATCTCATTATGTTTTACTTATGCTTTCGGTTTTATGGAATTAGAAACCCAAGCTGGTCGTGCAGTAAAAAAATAATCTCGTAGAAAAGTCAGTTTGACAAGTACACTTATTAAGAATTACAAAAAACTTATCGCATATACTTGTTATTAGTAAGTGAACTTATCACCATTTCGCAATAATATTGCATTTCGCAATCGTGTAAGTTGCTATGTATGTAATATTCGCTATTGCCCCCAAATGATTTGAATGACGATAATAATAATGCGCATAAAATGGAGATTGCTATACCCCGATGCCATGAACATCAGCATTCTCCCTTGGATATCTTGGACCCGGGCATCCGATTATGTATAAACTGCAATCGGCTAACTAATCAAGAGATTAAAGAGTTGAAAAATAATCTTCATTACCTGCGTCTAAATGTTTTGGATCAAACTGTAGTTCGAACCTCTGTGATATGCAATGTGAAACTGAATGGGCGACTTTCTAACAAAAGTCGAATATATACTTTTGTTAGCCAAATTCTTTACGTTCCCCCACATGTTCGATGCTGTAATCAGCACTTAGGTCATCGCGAATTTTTCTCGCATGGTTTGAAAGCAACTTTTCGATATATTAATCATCCCTATCATCCTATAGGAGGAAAACTGCAAGTGTTTCTGACACATATAAGGGAAATAGTACAAGAGACCATATTTGAACATGAAGGGAATTTCACGGAAGAGAAGTTTAAGAATATAAGTCCTGCTTCAAAGCAACAATTTCGTGATTTATTTACATTATGTGAACCAGTCCAACATAAACATGCACTGCATCGTGTGAGATGTAAATATTTGTTGGTATTCTTGTGTAAGATGAGATAGGGCCTAAGCGATGAATTTTTACAGATAATCTTTCAATATTCAAGTCGACAAGCTCTCAGTATGAGTGTTAACCTAATGTTGCGCTTCGTGCCGGAAAATGTTGATTTAACTGCAATTACAAGAGACCAGTACATTGAAAGACATACTACTGAATTTGCCAATGAGCTCTATAATCCTGATATAGCTAATCCAATTGCAAGTGACTATATTGACGGCACGTACAGGTATACTCCCAAAAGTAGCAATTTTCCAGCGTTGCGATAATCGTATACAATACACAAGGGGCGCCATTATATTTCGAATATATTTCAGGCGACAGTAGAGGAAGGAACCCTTCGAACCTTTGAATCAAAATCATTTAGCTCATTTTCGTAAACTCTTGATTGATTTCCTAAAACATATTACATTTGGGATATACCAAATAGAATTGTTTTCCTCTTATATCCAAGATAGGCTCCAGAGGGAAGAGACGGATGCATTTGAGTTAGACGAGCTGATTGAAGAACCTGAACTGGTACACTTGAGAGATTTAGTAACGCAACCACGTATCAAATCTTAATAGCTTATCAAGACAGAGAAGACGATGGCGAGGACAAGAAAACTAAATTGTTTCCTAGCTACTACTGCACATGTAAGACTGGGGCTAGAACTTTGGGAACTTTGGCTAGTGTTCTGTGGTTTCTACGATACGCTCGATATACCCTCAACATAAAATATCCAAAAATGTTGTTTTGGAAAATATTCTGGATACGGCTAATAGACTACAACAACATAATTCTATTGCAGGCACGTTGTTATTCATTCCCCTCTTTCTTGTTAGATCTAAATAATTCCCCATTGTTGTGTCAGTTTTTTAATTTACATGAGTCCTAGATAGGCTTATGACGTAACATGATTAATAAACATATTACTCGCTTGTTACATTATTTGTTGCTTTTTAGTTACTAAATATATTAGTTAATAGCGACAATCACTTTGATCGTACTCATACGATGGCAACATATGGTGTCATCTTGTGCACCCACAAAAAGGTATGATGGTAGCGCCTTTAGGATTGATATGAAAGTGTTTATTTTAAGTGTCATTTACACTAAAAGGTACAGTCTCCATCACGCCTTGATCCTGTCTACGCCCGTTTGGCCCTATCCCATCAGGACTGATTTTAAATACGATTATCTTAAGAACTGTCTATTTTTCGAGGTTGTGCTGAGAAACACTTTTGATCAGTTGGTCGAATACTACATCACACTTAAATTTATGCAAAATTCACCCAGAGCTATTTTCCCACATACTTTGAACGGTGTCCTATGATTTAACAATATTTGATAGATCTAAGTGACATGTATTCATTTGAATGATTTGCCTTACATTTGAACAATATTTACAAATTTTGTGAACAATTGTACAGTGCATTCCAAGAAACTTAATCACATTTCAAATCAGCATGACTTCGGAAGTTTCGAAGAAAGAGAGATGGGACAAAAACTGACTTCCAAGGTTCTTTTCCAAGTTTTCTTTTTCACGTATAAAAAAGAACAAAAGCGAATCATCTGTCAAACTTACCAATATAACTTGAATATTGTTAAATGGAAAACCTGTATATTTTTAGATATTTGAATACAGCATCTCATTCTTAGTTCAACAATGTAGCATGCTTGGTACTTAATATCAGGCGTTATTTATTTATTGGCGAATATATGCAGGACCCAAAAGCATTCTATTGAACTGCAAAAGTGGGTAAGAAAATAAAAAGCTCTTTTGATAAGTGTCAGATTTGTAATTAGCTGGTGTCAAAATAGTGACAGTACGCTTGTGCTGTTAAACTTATTATAACTTGATAACTCAATATTGCTTTGGAGAACGTGTATTTATTTTAAAATTTGTTTACAAAAAAATGGTGTTTGTGAAGTTCACTGTTCGAGAAAGAAAAAATATGGTGCGAATATATGTAGGAATCAGAGTATCACTACCGTTGGTAAAAATTGTATAAGAAGGTCTCTCGAACGTAGAGTTCCTTCAATGTTAATAAATGTTATAATAATTTATCTGTCCTTACTGAAGAATATAAAATAAATGTGTCAGGTTATTTTGAAACGTATCCAGAAAACTCAATCATCGATCTTGCTCTTTAGGTACCTCTGAATGCGAAAGACAACGTAATTAATCCGTGGGACGTTTATTTTTATGACGGGGCAATCTTCGCGTCTGATGTTTCCTTGGCTAGGGTATCAACTTCCTTTCTAGTGATTGAATCTTCTGCTGTACTTCTGCCTGTACTTCTTGCACACGTGTCAGCTTATAATGTACATCGTCGCTGATACCCCTTACTCGGCTTTCTACTTGCTGAAAGATATCTTTCACCTGCTTCATACGTTCGTCCTCACATAAGGTACTATTTTCATTTCTGCTGGCCTGTTTTTGTAGAATTATCTGGGTTTCTTCGTCTTTTTTTCTTAATTTTCCTCTTGCTACTTCGCACATTTTTCTCAGCTCTTCTTGCGCTTCTTCATCTCTTTTTCTGACCCCTTCATCTCTTTTTGTCATTCTTTCTTTGGCTTCTTCATCTCTTTTTTTGGCTTCTTCTTTCATTTCTTTAATCAATTCCAATAGCTGGATGTCCATATTGGCTATTACGTTACGTTTCTTAGGCAGACACGTACTTAAAGCTGGTACACACTTTATTCTGTGTCTAAAGTACAACCATCTATAAGTTAGTTCTTACCCTAATCTTCCAGATGTTTCAGAAATTTCCACGTTGCTCAACGAATATTCTGAAAAATATCTTCTTACCAGCTTGGAAGTCTTTCTCGTCTCTGTTATTTCACACTACACTGATTCACTTCATACTGACTGACTGTTCTATCTGCGTCTGGTTTATTTATACAATCCTTAGAGGTTTCAGACGTTTCTATATTGTTCCATTCCTGTCACTTCTAGTCCATTCCCGAAATATAATTCTAGAGTATTTGCTGTTACCAATACACTTTATAAGCTGCCTGTGGAGATAGAAGTGATAGGGTTCATAAACATAACTTTCATAGAGTCGGCAGTTTGAAACTGACTTGGGATCGGGGTTCTATGGGGTTTAATTTGCACTTATTTGAAAAAGAATTTCGAACGTTGTTACCTCTCTAATAGCGAATTTTTTGATGAAAATTTACTAAAAGGTTAATATAATAATGCTTAAATGAAGCCAAAATTTTCAATCAATTTATATAAACCAAAAAAGACCTAATTTTAAAATATTATTAATTATCATAGCAACTTACACAAATGTAGAAATAGTCAATATGGTTTATGTTTCTGGTCTTGCTGACGGTAATTGTTATGATGCTAGGCTAATTAATGTTGAAGTATTACCCAATCATGTAACTCTGAATCCCAAAACTATGGGAAATATTTTTCAACGTCTTTGGGAGACAGGATCGTTTTAAAAAGGTATCAAATGCGAGGCGTTCTCTGACAATTAGAACACAAGAATTAGTAGAAGCTGTGTTACATAATATCGAAGAAAACCCTTATACAAGTACCATAAAAATAGCTAGAAATATTAGCTTAAGCGATGAGTTAGTATGGTTGATCCTCAAAGATCAACAATTATACCCGTACCAGATCCAGGGAGTTTATTCTTTACTGTCTCAAGACTACTTCGCTCGATTTCAATTTTGTAACTGGATTTTGCAGATAATTGAACAAAGCATACACTTTGTCGCTGACATATTGTTGACAAATGAAGCTGCTTCTTCCAGAACTGCTATTATGAATTCCCACAGCAATCATGTTTGGTCCCATGAAAACCCTGACACGAAAATAGAATCCCGAATTTAATATCACCTATCTGTCAACGTATGGGTGGGCATGATTAGTGAGGAGTCAGGAGCCCTTATTGGTATTTTTAATCGACATTTTCTTCAAAACATGTTGGTACCTGAACTGCTTGAACATGTTCCCGTTGCAATAAGACGATGGATGTCGTATATGAATGATATCTCTTCTTTTAGTGAATTTTCTTAGAACACTAATGGGGAGATCCCGACTTTTGAATTTAAAAAAAATTTCTTCAAGTAAACGGGAAATTGCATCCCTAGAACCCATACCCCGGGTCAGTTTCTGTGTATATGTATCACACCGATAACTCAAAAAATAATGTTCGGATTTTAATAATATTTGTCATGTTCCTTCCTTTTGTAAATAGCTTGGATAAGTTCGTTATCCAAGAAAATCGTACCAGGTTTTCCGGGAAAATTTTGGGTGTCTTTGGGAAAAAAAATATTTCAAAGCATAGAAAAATAGAAAAACTCTGGTAGCCAAATTCGGTAAGTAAGTCTACACTATTAAAAGGAAACTATACTTTAGTTTGTGCGCTCGTGAATTTTTAAATCAACGTTTTGCAAACAACTGTATTGGACGACGCACTTTACACCCATGTCAACCTTGACCGCTAAGATAACTGGATTTGAATCCCATAGACTTTTTTCTTTGGGAGCATCTCAAAACATTGGTTTGCCAAAATCCTGTTAAAAATGAAAAGCAACTACGACAACGAATCATAGTTTGGTGTGATATAAAAGCCACTCCTGGTGTTTTGCACGCGTTCGAGTCTATAGGAAGAAGATCTTAAACCTCTATTGTGTATAAAAGTGGCCATTTTCAACAATATGTAATGAATTTATAAATGATTAAAAGGGAATGAGAATTAATGGTTTTTTCTACTTGACAATGTATCCATAATACAAAAAGCCTTTAATTCTCATTCCTTTTTAATCATGTGAAACCCAGATGTGTTGAAATTTAGAAATCATATGAATTTATAAAGTTATTTATCAAAATTACTTTGACTTTACCCATGAATACGCCGCCGGATATTCTGCACAAATGTAGGAAACATCCTGTATTAGTTATTTTCATATTTTTATTTTTTTTGTAAATTCAAAATTTTTCACTGTGGCAGCAATATTTAATTATTACAATCGAAAAGTAGGTGAGTAAATATAACTGACATAGCCGCGAAAAACAATTATATTATGCTCCAATAGCCTTATCTTAGGGTACCGTGAATAGTGATGTTTGTCTGTGATGGTTTGATTATTTCATATTAAGATAAATAGGTGCTGGAAAACTATTCACTAACTAAAAATGTGTTCCTCATGAATCACGTATTTGTCAAATGATATGTTTTGTACAATTTGAAGAAGTCAATGATAAGCATAGCGATTTCGTGATTGATTAAATATTCATGTACCAGTCATGCTCTGATGAAACGAAAACAAGTTGATACAATAGGTTTTGTGCTCTAATTTACCACACTTTTATTGTATTTGCTTAACATTTAAAATAGTTTTCTACGCAAACATTTTATAATTAAACTTTATAGGTGACCTTAAATCGCTGCAAGTTACATAATTTTGCTTAAATATGTTAAATTCATTTTTATCATCGGCGACAAAAGTTTCAATTTTTTTTTCTTAAACGTAGTTAAAAGTATAAAAACATATATATATATATATATATATATATATATATATATATATATATATATATATATATATATATATTAGTGAATTTTCGTAAAAAAAATTCACTAATGGGGAGATCCCGACTTTTGAATTTTGCAAGAATTTTTGCAAATGAGCGCGAACTAGGACCCCTAGAACCCATATCCGGGGTCAGTTTCAATTTTTATATGTTTATATATATATATATATATATATATATATATATATATATATATATATATATATATATATATATATATATATATATATATATATATATATATATATATATATATATATATATATATATATATATATATATCTATGTATCACACCGATAACTCAAAAAATAATGGGCCGATTTTGATAAAATTTGGCATGTACCTTTCTTTTGTAAATGGCTTGGATAAGTTCGTTAGTCAGGAAAATCGGACGAGGTTTTCCGGGAAAATTTTGAGTTTTCATTCGAAAAAAATTCTTATCTCAAAAGATAATGGGCCGATTTTAATAAAATTTGGCATGTACCGTCTTTTTTGTAAATGTCTTTGACAAGTTTGTTAGTCAGGAAAGGAAAATCGGACGAGGTTTTCCGGGAAAATTTTGAGTTTTCATTCGAAAAAAAATTTTATCTCAAAGAATAATAGGCCGATTTTGATAAAATTTGGCATGTACCTTCCCTTTGTAAATGGCTTTAATAAGTTCGTTATTCAGAAAAATCTAACGAGGTTTTCCAGGAAAATTTTGAGTTTTCATTTGAAAAAAATTTTTATCTTAAAAAATAAAAAATCTAGGATAACCAAATTTGGTAGGTAGGTTTATGATATAAAAAGTAAACTATACACCAAAATTTAGATTTCTATGTTACAAGAAAAAAAAATTATAATAAAATATTTTGTGCCAGATCATTTCTATGAAAATTCACTACCATAACGCACTTTCTGCGTCCAGGCTTTTTTATTTATTTATTTGCTGTACTTTTTGTAATTTTTTATTTGTTTGCGTGGACTGCAGTTTCGAACCATCTTGGTTCATCATCAGCACGCTACTGAGTATGATCGTTCCTGTGTGGTCTATGCCTGAAATTGTAGGTGACGTCTTCATGTTGAGATTCTATTGGTCGGTTTACTCATCTCTGATTGGTTGTGTTTTCGGACTGTGTCGAGTGTATCGGTTTCCTGTATTGATTATTGTGGTTTGATAGTTTGTCTATTTATGTGGCTTTTATTAAGTTTTGTTTAAATGTTTGTACTTGGATTTGCTCTGAGATTAATTATTTCTTATTTTTTGCTTGTTTAATGTAGTATTGTTCCCAGGTTTCCATTTTTTTATTATGTTTTATTAGGTGTATTTGGTTGATATCTGGTTACAACTAATAAAACATATTAAAGACCACAAAAATTGATGGGTGCTGAATATAGGAGTCAAGTTTTCACGTCTCGGAATATAATTTTTACTTTCGCATCAGCGACAAAAATTTCTTTTTTCGCTTCGTCGTAAAAAGTGTCAAACTTATAGAAAATATGACTTGGTAACGAAAGTTTTTTGTGTACGTCGGTCTGTCGGCCTGTCGGTCTGCCTGTCTGTCTGTCGATCTGTTGGTCTGTCGGGATGTCGGTCTGTCGGTGTGTCGGTCTGTCGGTCTGTATGTCTGCCTGTTTGTAGCCACGATAAATTTAGAAAGAATTGGGATATCGTCTTCAAATTTGGTATACAGTTATCAAGCAACAAACGAACGATCCGAATTGTTTTAGGGTAAAATCGCTTCGGGGATTAGGAGATGAATAGGGGATGACTTGGTGAAAATTGAAATTTTTTCGTTAAAACTTAAGTAATATAACATTTTAGGGTTTGTTCGTTAGAAAACTGTCAATTTCATCAAACATCTGGTATTCTGTGCTAAAATTAAATTAGGGGTTGAATGTGTGGTGGTGGAATATTGGTACATAAATTTCGAAAAATTTTTTTTTGTTAAAACAGCGTCAAAAGTCTCAAAACATATAGAAAACTTAATTCTGGAACGATTTTTTTACCTGTCGGTCTGTCGGGCTGTATGTCTGTCTGTTAGTAGAGGCAATAACTTTCGAATGAATTGAGATATCATCTTTAAATTTGGCATCCAGTTAGCACCCGACAAATGAAGGCTTCGGATTGTTTTTAGGTAAGATCGCTTCAGTGGGTTGTGATTAAGTGTGCGGTGATTTGGTGAAAATTTACATTTTTTTTTGTTAAACGTCGAGTAATAAATATAACGTTTCAGAAGTTTATAGGTACAGGAATACGAATTTTTTTTTCTGGTCAAGTCATGGACCCTAAATTCATTTTATGAGAATGTCTTTCTAAGAATATTAGATTATCACAGCTATGTGGAAGTTATAATTTAATTTGCCTCACTATTTAATCTAAAATTGACGTATTTGGGGAATTTATATAAATATGAACCAAAATTGAGATAGGTACCGCATTTATTCAATTTGGCTGTTCCACACATTAAACGTGTATTACATACATTTAAAATAGAGGTAGATGTATAAACTTTAGAAGGTAAGTATCCACATTATTAGTGATTTTTCGTAGAAAAAATTCACTAGTGGGGAGATCCCGACTTTTGAATTTTGAAAAATTTTTTGCAAATGAGCGAGAACTAGGACCTCTAGATCCCATATCCGGGGTCAATTTCAATTCAATATATATATATATATATATATATATATATATATATATATATATATATATATATATATATATATATATATATATATATATATGTATATATATATATATATATATATATATATATATATATATATATATATATATATATATGTATCACACCGATAACTCAAAAAATAATGGTCCGATTTTGATAAAATTTGGCATGTACCTTTCTTTTGTAAATGGCTTGGATAAGTTCGTTAGTCAGGAAAATCAGGCAAGGTTTTCCTGGAAAATTTTGAGTTTTCCTTCGAAAAAAAATTTTATTTCAAAAAATAAAACGATATGATAACCAAATTTGGTAGGTAGGTTTACGATATAAAAAGTAAACTATACACCAAAATTTAGATTTATATGTTACAAGAAAAAAAAAGTTAAAATAAAATATTTTGTGCCAAATCATTTCTAGGAAAATCCACTACCATAACGCACTTGCTGCGTCCGGACTTTTCAATATGTTTAAGACAAATTAATATATACGAGTATGTCTTGTATCATTATAAGAGAAAGCTGGTAAAAAGTGAATATGGTGAATTGACTAAGTAATTCACTGGAGACATTTAATTATACAATGGAATTTAGAGCAGTATCATGAATTACATTTTAAAATGTAAAAAATTAGTTTGTTAAACTAGCAGAACACATATTGTTCTTGATTACTTTAACTGTTACGCAGGTTTTAATGTCTAGTTTAACTGACCTTAATGCCGTGTGTCTTGGCGAAATTTTTTTGTCCCAGTTTAATCCCAATACCCTAGATTAACTAACCGAAACCAGAGAAAAATTTTATTATTATTTTAGGCGACCATAAAATAATCTCTCATAATTTATTAAACAAACTTAATAGTATAAAGCTGCAGATTAACAACAAAACATTTAAATTAGCTGCTTTTATTTAGGATAAAATTTAAAATGTAGATATGGGGACTAATATCTAAAATCTAGAGTAGTGTACCTAGAAACGATTTCGATATTGGTGCTGCCATCTAGCAGCTAACCGGCGAGGTTTGGTGTTCCCTTATTCCCTTGTGCCAAGCTGATTACTTCATTACCGTTTCGGATTTTTTAAACGTCTTTTGTGATTATCAAGTGAGAAAATAGTTTTTGCGGTACAAAATTAAATAATTCGCAGCTAGTTTGTGTGTAAATATTAGCGTAACTATGGGCAAGTCAACAGAGAGTGAGTTTTATGACATTCCCTGATTTGTGCTGACTAAAACTCTGAAGCTATATTTAGCTTTTAGCGTAACCTATAAGGTGTTTGTTTTGTATCATAAGTTTTGATATACGCCAAAAATTCGAAAAGTTGCAAAACAATTGAAATAAATTCAAAATAATGAACAATATAATTTTTATCCTTACAAACATGCATTATAGCTCGATGGAAAATGCAATAATGGAACAAAATAACACGGGTGTTTGATTAAAAAAAAAACTCTGGACGCAGCAAGTGCGTTATGGTAGTGAATTTTCATTAAAATGTTTTTAATTGCAAATATGTGTGTTTCCTTTTTAAGAAAGCAGGCATCAATTTTGGTTACCAGTATAACCTATATAGTAAAAACAATGTGCCATGTTTCATAAAAATAACTTTATTGTGTGAAAATGTACAAAAATTTCCAAAAGCAAACTTAAAGTGTTCCCGGAAAAACTCGTTTCTTGGTCAACCTTATAGGTTAATAGCAAATTGAGCTATTCAAATTTGAAGCATTTAATGAAAATTCGCTACCATAACGCACTTGCTGCGTCCCGAATTACTTTTCTTACAAACATGCATCGCTGAAAAATTTAAAAATGCAATAACATAAGGCGTGTTTGATTAAAAAAAAAAGAAGAAGAAAATTTGTATCACCAACGACTTATGGGCCATCCTGTGATTGTAGAAATATTTTTTTAAGATGTAGCTCAAGACACCCTATAATTAATATATACAAATTTTCTTCATATCTTGTATAATAACGGATATATTGAGCTTTATTGATTTTTGACGAAAATTCGACAAAACTTATATACCATTAAACGATAAACTCTAAAGCTAAGGCTACTGCCAAGCATCAGAGAAAGGGTCTATTTGAAATGAATTTTCTGGAAATATTTTAGTAAAATGAAGGACAATGACGGTTGAAACTAAGACTTCAGAGTTTGTAAAACATCCTTCTTGAGACATTTGATTTCCATATCCCGTATTAGATTCAAGTTCTTTGCCTAAATGTTGCCGATTTTGACGTTTTAAATCGCAACTTTGACGTTTTGAGGAAAACCCCAATTTATTTTTCTTTAAATGCCTATAACTTTTTTGTCTTTTGACCTACATAGCTAAATTTTAATAGGTAGATTACCTATAAGGATATTAACTAGCGTACCAAATTTGGTTGCCCTTACTTTGTTAATTCCGGAGATATAATTTTTTTTCGAAAGAAAACACAAAATTTTCCGGGAAAACCTGGTCAGATTTTCCTGGCTAACGAACTTATCTAAGCCATTTGCAAAAGGAATTTTTCCACCAAATTTAGTCAAAATCGGCCTATTATTTTTTGAGTTATCGGTGTGATACATATATATATATATATATATATATATATATATATATATATATATATATATATATATATATATATATATAAATATATATATATATATATATATATATATATATATATATATATATATATATATATATATATATATATATATATATATATATATATATAAACATATAAAAATTGAAACTGACCCCGGATATGTGTTCTAGGGGGCCTAGTTCGCGGTCATTTGGAGAAATTTTTTCAAAATTCAAAAGTCCGGATCTCCTCATTAGTGAATTTTTTTAAGAAAATTCACTAAAAGAAACTTTGTATCACCAACGACTTATGGGCCACCCTCCGATTATTAAAATAATTTTGTAAGATGCAGCTCAAGACCCTGTAATTAACGTATACATTTTTTTCTTGTATCTTATTATATTATAATAAGGGATATATTGAGCTTTACCGTAGAAATGCGTTACCCTGTGTATATCGGTTCTAGGGGGCCAACTTTGCGCTCATTTGAGGAAATCTTCCCACAATTTAAAAGTCGCGAGTTACATCACCCGGTATAATGGTATTGATATCACGCATACATCGAATGATAGGATGTTAACCAGAGGCACCTAAAATTTTGTTCTTTCTTTTTTCAAAATTCAAAAGTCGAGATCTCCACATTAGTGAATTTTTTTAAAGAAAATTCACTAATAAAACTGCAGCTTAACATTCCCAGACAACAAGGTTTATTTCAACAAATAATTGTGCAGAACCGGGACCTTTCAATACAAGTCCTGAGCTGAGTACTGTAAATGCATGTCCAGAACTACGCAATCAAATGCATCTATGTTCTCTCAATCATACACACGTCCAAAACCAGTGCCCTCAAGTTCAACTCAGACAAAATGTTTAACCCCGAGGGAGAGACTTCCAGAAAAAAATATTTATATCGCATGATAATATGCAACAATTTCCAGAAGCTATAGCAAGAAAAACATAAAGAAGACGATCCAAATGGACAATGGTAGAGATAGATACCCCGTAAAAACGAAGAAACAAGAATACAGAAAATGAAAGCGAACAAAAAGACGCAGGCAGTAAAAAGAATTAAATATTTCTTGAAGAGCAAGAATACAAGAAAGGGGAGTTTATTAAAGGAAAGTTTGGGATGCAGCAAGTGCGTTATGGTAGTAATTTTTCATTAAATGCTTCAAATTTGAGTACCTCAACATTTTATCAACTTAGATAGTTGAGTTTTGGTACGTAGTAAGGCCTTTTCCAAGGCAATATGTCCACAGAATTTCACTAAAATATCTTTGTAGGTTTCTGGGATACAAATTTTTTTAGAAAGCAAACTCAAAATTTTCCCGGAAAACCTTCTCCGATTTTCCTAGCTAACACACGTATCCAATCTACTAATAAAAGAAAGGTATCTGCCGAGTTTCATCCAAATCGTTATCTGCTTTTTGCGTAATCGGTTGGATACACACACACACACACGCGTATATATATATATATATATATATATATATATATATATATATATATATATATATATATATATATATAAATATATATATAGTTTAACAGCGTGCCAGTGATGAAAGGAGTCAATATGTGCATAATTCAAAGATAAAGTCTGGACGCAGCAAGTGTGTTATGCTGGTAAATTTTCATAAAAAGATTTTTGATAGCAAATATGTCTTTTTGGCAGGTATGAAATTTGGTATAACCTATAAAGTAGAAGCAATATCATAATTTATCGAAATAACTTTATTGTTTGAAAAAGTACCAAACTTTCCCTAAAATAAACTTTAATGTTCCTCAAAAAACTGGTCCGATTTTTTTTTTTTTAGCCAACTAACCTTTTCAAGCTATTTACCCACCTGCCAGAATATAATTATTCAAAAAAAAAAATGCTTAGAACTGAAACTCACACCAAGAGCATTTTTTTTACAATAACTTATTAAACATCTTTATAATTAGCAAAGTTTCACAAAAATCTTTCAAACAATGATTCCACAGAAACACGAAAAAATTTCTGCAAAAACGGATGGTCTCTTACAAAAAAGTTTGATAAAACAATACATACAAATCTACTTATATACCTATTCTGTAATTAGGGTTGAAAAAAGAAAATGTTTTTTTTTTTTTAATTTACACAGAAATTTGAACCAGTGGAAATAAATAAAAATACACCTAAGCATCTGTGGCTGATGGACGAAGAGTTCAAGGCCATCTCAAAACTCAACTCAACTCAACAACACCTAAGCAGAAAAATACTCATATTTTTTTCTCACAAGCTGTCAGAAATAAGAACATTCCTTAAATGTGGTACTCTAAAGTTTCATTTGACTTTTGTGAATACAATTTATCAGCTACTTAAATATTGTGAAAATAGACGTAGATAATCCCATTAAATTAATTATTTCTTAGAGTTTTGTACCACAGTTTATTTAAATATTTTGCTTCAAAAATTCGCTAAATAATCACATAATCTGACCGAATCGTGTTATGCGATTGAAAAACCTAAAACTTTCCAAAAATTAGAGTCTGTAGGTATAGGGAGTGTTCTACTAAACTTAAAGCAAAGGGCATGCCCTTCACTTCTGAAACACAAAATACAGACTATTTGGAAAAATTCAGTTACGGCAGTTTCAAGTTTTTCAAATTTACTTATTATATGAGAGCCTCAATAAGGAATCTCGATTTTATCGGAGAATAATAATAACGAAAACCTCTCTTAATGCGTCGCTTTCATGGGACTCTATGGGACTATTTATTGGTAAAAATGCTGTACCATATTATTTTAAATGTGTCAGCAATGGAAAAAGTTGCAAAACAATTAAAATAACTCGAAAACTATTAATGCTATCAAATTTTTTCCCCACAAACATGCATTAAAACCCGATAAAAATGCAGAACAGCAATACTATAAGGGCTGTTGAAAAAGGAAAAAAAAATTGTTATACCAACTTATGGGCCAGCCTCAGACTGTCAAAAGATGCAGCTCAAGACACCCTATAATTAACATATACAATTTTTTGTTTCGTATCTTGTATAATAACGGGTATATTGAGCTTTGCCGTAGAAATGTAAATTATATATATAGATATAATAAAAAATTTAAAAGTCGCAGTCAACTCAAGAGCGCATTTTATCTACGAAAATTGACTACAAAGTACAAACTATTAAACCATAACATAACCATTACATGACAGGCCGAATTTCTCAGTTCGCGAGGTAAGTAACCTTTATAATCGGACTAGGAGGTCGCGGGTTCGAGTCCCGTATTCAGATAGTCGGTCTTCTTCACTCTAATGTGAAAAGGCCGACTTCTGATGAGTTACGAGTGGTGTCCTTTGTCTATATGGGTGTGTAAGCTCCCCCTGCACAAGTCAAAGACTTCTCGGTGCGGAGTTTGTCTGCTGTAGTGTTGTTATTATTATTATTATTATTATTATTATTATTATTATTATTATTATTATTATTATTATTATTATTATTATTATTATTTGTATTATTATTATTATTATAAACTCTATAACTAGAACTACTGCCAAAGCATCAGAGAAACGATCTATTTGAAATGAACTTTCTTGAAATATGTGAGTAAAATGAAAAACAATGACGGTTGAGGCTGAAACCTAAGGCTTTGAACAACACACTTCTTGCTACATTTTATCTACATAACCCGTATTCTTTTCAGGTTCTTTGCCTAAATGTTGCCAATTTTGACATTTCAAATCGCGACGTTAACGTTCAAAGAGAAAAACCCCATTTTTTTTTTCTTCAAATACCTATAACGTTTTGTCTTTACACTTAAAGATTTAAATTTTGGTACATAGTTTACCTTTTATGATATAAACCCGTGTACCAAATTTTTTTGCCCTGACTTTGTTATTTCAAGATATAAAATTTTTCTCTAATCATAGTATCGCAATTAAACAAGGGATTTTGCGCAATCTTTAAAAAGCTTTGAGAGACTCTGCCTCTTTCTCTCTCTCTCTCTATCTCTCTCTCTCTCTATGTATATATATATATATATATATATATATATATATATATATATATATAAATATATATATATATATATATATATATATATATATATATATATATATATATATATATATATATATTAAACGCGTCCAAGCCTTACTTTTCCTAGATTTTCCTTTGTGAATCAATGTCTGTAAAAGTTTTTTTCTTAAACGTTGCGAAAAATCCCTTGTTTTATTGCGTTACTATGATTACAAATGAAGATAGCTTCTCGCAAAGCTCAATTGGAAATTTGTATTAAAAAAATCCTCATACAGTTGTTGAACATTAACGTGAAGAGCAATTTTCGGTAGATGTCTGAAATGTGGATTTTTCTGTCAGCAAGACTAAATGATCATAGTTTTCACAAAATTATACAACAATGCTTGCCCACATTACTAAAAGAAGTACCAATAATTAACAACTATTAGGCAGAGACTGCCAAACCGACATATGAGTATCACAGAGGGACTCTGACATAGTCAAGTCTGGTGAATTTTTAGACTATTGGGCTGAGATATGTGCTGGAATATGTTATCATACTAAATAGTAGTCATAGTCATTCCATAGTTATCCCATAAGGAGCTAATGCTGGAAAGACATTTCATTCCTCTATATGGCCCACCAGATGCGTTATCGGGAAAGACAAGACTTGAGAACACGGATCCTGGTGAAACCTTTACGTGTCACCAGTCTGATGGGCCTTTATCACCAGAACATAAGAGGCAAAACACGGTTTACAATCTCTTTAGATTCATGCTATAATATAATATCAATATTGCTTCTCAGTTTTTAAGAAACGCTGTCAACGAAGTTTCCAGACAAATCATTATTTGCATTAAACGTGATGGCAGACGTACGGAGATGTTATTATCATTTGATATTTATTATTAGTTTTAATTTTTTTATTAAATGGTAAATTATTAGTCCAGAAAATATTTTGCTAAGTGAATTTAGCAAGAATTGGAGATTTATTAATTCAGAAATGGATTTAAGAACTGTTGAACTGAAGATAGTGTAATGAAAATCAATACAACGAATTTTGCTGTAAAACTAAAGCAACTTTGCATCAAGAATGAAATAATTGCAATAGCTTATTTTTTTAAATCCAATTAGAAACTTTTTTAAACAGAAAATAGCCATGTTGCGTATAAGTGTGTTACATCGTAACGAGTGCTTACGTGTTTTAATAAATTCGACAGAGCCAAAAACTTATTAGGTTAAGAAAACGTGAAAGTAAAAGGTTGTCCATGTTTGTTCAAATTTAGTAGGTGGGTAGAAAACTAAAAAAAAACATTGGAAATATGTCCAGTTTGATAAATATAGCCTATCTAAATAAAATTGTCAAAGTAATTTTCATTATTTTCATAACAAAAATGTTCACGATCTCTAAATTTGCGTAAAGTAGATAATAAAAAATATTCCATATGATGCGGACTTTAACGGTACTTTCTATATAATGCGATAACTAAAAAATAATTGACCAAATTTAGTCAAAGTTATCAGGTGCCTTTCTTTTGTTAATAGCTTAACAGAGTGCGCTGGACAGCCCGACTAGATTAGTTACTTCCACAGCGTCAATACGTGTGGAAGTATGGCATCGGCGACAAAAATTTCACAAATCTTTTTTTCGCTTAAACGTCGTAAGAAATGTTAAAACATGCAGAAAACATGATTTGGGAATGAATCTGTCGGTTTGTCCGTCTATTGGTCTGTATGTCTGTCTGTTTGTATTCACGATAACTTTAGAACGAATTGAGATATTATCTTGAAATTTGATAGAGATAGGGGATGATTTGGTAAAAATTGACATTTTTTCGCTAAAACTCGAGTAATATAACGTTTTAGAGTTTGTTTATTAGAAAAATTTTATTTCATCAAACATCTGGTATTCTATGCTAAAATTAAATTAGAGGTTGATTGTGTGGGGGTCGTATATCGGTGACAAAATTTGTTAAAACGCCGTAAAAAGTCTCCAAACATATAGAACTTGATTCTGGAGATACATTTTTTTGTGTGCCTGTCGGTCGGTCTATCTGTCGATCTGTCGGCCTGTACATCTGTTTGTTAGTAGGCGGGATAAGTTTCGAACGAATTGAGATATCATCTTCAATTTGGGTAGCGGATAAATGAGGGGTAATTTGGTAAAAATTGACATTTTTTCCTTAAAACTCGAGTAATATAACGTTTCAGAAGTATATAGTATATGGCTACAGGAAAACGTATATTTTCGTTCTTATGTTCAAGTCATGGACCCTAAATTCATTTCGTGAGAATGTTTTTCTGTGAGGAGAGTAGATTATCACAGCTATGGAGAAGTCCTGATTTAACTTGCAGCACTATTTTTCTGTGAAAAAAACGAACTTTTCTTTCTCTCTGATAATATGGTATAGCTACTTTAATGAAATTTCACCCAATTTCTAGTTTATCGCTAATTAAGAATTGATCTACAAGCAAGTCTTTTGCTTCTCTATGCGGTCAACGAAAGACACAAGCCTAAATATGTGATTAAAAGTTCAGCGTAGGTAAAATTCCTTAAGATGCATTTTGATTTTCTAAGTTAGTTTAACGAGTCGAAATAGAGGTTTTGTCATTTTGTTATAAAAAAAACTTCTTGCTATTTTGCTCATATCTTATTCATTTTAATTGTAATTTATTGGTTAAGAGCACCTCCGGGAATAATTCATCGCCACCTTTAATTTCTAAATTTAACTGAAGCAAAAATACGATAATAAATTGAATGAAATGAAACCTAGTGCATTAACCGCCGCTTAGTTATCTGAGTATATGGCAATTACCGGGTTCGTTATTCCTTGCTCAAATTCTGTTGTATGGTGTCCATCTCAGTCTGGGTTGTTGTGACGTGTCATCATAGGCTTACTTCTGTTCTTAGCCTGATTCTCTAAAGCACAGTTTCAACACTTGCTTACGTTTTTGAACAGTCACTGGGGCACGCTATTTGTGCTGTCACTGTATGGCAGTTTACCCATATTTTCCTCTCTTGTATTTTTATATTGAGATTGTTGTCAAAGCTGTCCTTTGGGACCATATTGTCAGTGGGCATATGCAGGATCGGCTCCGCCTTTAATTCTTTTTACCACTTCTGGCACTCTGCCCCAGGCTGCGGGATATTCGGCGTTTACCCTGCTATTAGCATACGGGCCATTATCTGTTTAAAACATTGAGTACATAGTATAGTTTCTATTAAGGTAACTTTCATTCCAAATGTCATCAAAGTAGCTTCACTATTTTGGTTTATACAGAATTCTTTTAATGAAACTGGTCCGGCTATGCTGCTTATCAAATTGCGAACGGATAACAAATAGGTACCAAGTTTCATCAAAAACAGTAAATTATTTTTTAGTTATTGCGTACAGATATAAAAATGAAAACTGATTTTGGATATGGCTTCCTGGAACACAAGTTTACGCTCATTGAAATAATTTGTGCAAAAATATATAAGTCATAATCCTATTGATATTAACTTTTTTCTACGAATAACAATATTGTTAAAATCAGAAAATATAAAAATAACACATAAATTTTGAAATGGTGATTTTAACGCCGGTATAAGACAGTAGCATACTAGTTGACAATTTTGTCGTAAAAACAAAAATGCACTTTATGTGTTAAACATCATCTAAAATGGATGTTCTTGATTAAATTTTAATTTAAAAAATCTACTTGATAAACTTAATAAGGAATTTGTGTGCCGAGTTAGCAAACTCATGTCTTAATAGCTCCAGAATACAGGGCGCCGAGTGTTTCTTTTTCATGATGCCAACAAATGAAATTGAAGTTTTTAATACTATTATGGGACTAAGAAATAGCAGAGCTGTAGGTAACTATGAAATTTCAGTTAACTTACTAAAAAAAGACAGCAGACATAATAGCGAAACCGTTATCCTATGTAATTAATTTGACATTCTCAGATGGCATATTTGCTCAAAGATTTAAAATATCATAGGTGGCCCATAAGTCGTTGATACAAATTTTCTTTTTTTTTTAATTCGAACAGGCCTTATGTTATTGCATTTTTGCATTTTCCATCTAAATATAATGCATGTTGGCAAGAAAGAAAATTCGGGATGCAGCAAGTGCGTTATGGTAGCGAATTTTGATTAAATGCTTCACATTTGAATAGCTCAATTTGCTATTAATCTATAAGGCTGACCAAGAAACAAGTTTTTTCGGGAACACTTTAGGTTTACTTTCGGAAATGTTGGTATGTTTTCAAACAAAAAAGTTATTTTGATGATACATGGCACATTGTTTTTACTATATACGTTACACTGGTAACCAAATTTGATGCCTGCTTTCTTATTTTTTTTAGTCGAACACGCCTTATGTTATTGCATTTTCCATCGAAATATAATGCATGTTTGTAAGAAGATAAATTCGGGACGCAGCAAGTGCGTTATGGTAGCGAATTTTGATTCAATGCGTCACATTTGAATAGCTCAATTTGCTATTAATCTATAAGGTTGACCAAGAAACAAGTTTTTTCGGGGACATTTTAAGTTTACTTTCGGAAACTTTTGTACACTTTCAAACAATAAAGTTATTTTGATGAAACATGGCACACTGTTTTCACTATATACGTTATACTAGTAACCAAATTTGATGCCTGCTTTCTTAAAAAAAATACACATATTTGCTATTAAAAACATTTTTACGAAAGTTCACCACCATAGCGCACTTGCAGCGTCCAGACTTTTTATAATATAAAACGGCGTACCAAAATTTTGTTGCCATGCTTGTGTTATTTACGTTAATACAAACATTTTCCAAAAGAAAACACAAATTGTGTCCAGAAAAATTGGTACGATTTTTATGGCTCACGAAGTTATCCAAGCCACTTAGAACAGGAAGGTACCTGATGAATTTCATCAAAATCGGCCCATATTTTTGTTTTGTTTTTGGTGTGACCCATTTGAATAAACTTTTTCGAAATTCAAAAGTCGCGATCTCCCCATTAATCAATTTTTTTCTGCGAAAATTTATTAAAATAATATAAGACTTGTGCGCTACATACGTATGTCGACCACAATGACAACAAAAACAACTTCGCAATAGGTATCCAGCGCATAGCTCTGTATTATTATTTTTGCGCTTTTGGGGCCTATTTATCACAGTGTCCAATATTCGTCCTTTTGAAAAATACTTTTATTAAAATTACCTGCCTAAATGTACTTAGAACTATTTGAGATTTCTTTTACCTAGCTAATAGTTGTGTTTGAAACAGCCACAGTTACCGCGGCGATGTGTAGTTGTTTCTGTTAATTACGAGATTAAGAAGAAATTGATTTCTTTTACTGTTAGCTTAATAATTTCTATTTGTGTGCAAAATTCAATTCATACTGCACTAACACGCCCACAGATATTAAGTGCTGAAGAGAAAACAAAGAAACAGCTTCTATCAGCAATTTATTTAATTAATTTATTTGCCAGAGCAATAAAATTATCGCTTTTATCAATTGTCTGAGTTGACCTTCAAGTCTTCCTATTTATTGCAGGCATATGAAATGATGCAACTATGTAGTAACATGTCCTATTTTATCATATTATAATTTCTTATGTAGCAAGTGTTTCTTTTATATTATCTATGCAATGCATCTTAATAATAAAATGATTGAATATATCTTATAACAGTCACCATTGCTATCAGATGTTAAATACTTCGCAAAAACAACATTACATAAGAAAGTGACTTTCTACTTTCGATCGTTTAAAAGTTGTTTGTTTACTTTTTGTCTGGTGTATTAAGCATTTCTCGGTCAATGTCTTGGTATTAATAAATCGATGTAACATATTCAAATTTTAGCGTTAACTTTTATACTTCCTCATATTTTTATGTTCATCGAAATTGAATAATAATTAAGGTACAGCATGTTGATTAAAACTAAAAAAGTCTGGACCCAGCCAGTGTCTGTCTACTTATTTGTTACAGCAAAATCAGCACTCCATTAGCGTACTTTAGGATGCAGCAAGGGAGCTATGTTGGCAAGTTTTAATAGAAATTCTACAATAACTTTTGCCACATTTTCCCAAACAGGTAGAGTCTTCAGCTTAGCACATATTAAAGGCTCTATAACACGTATTCTAAATTTAATTGAAATAATTTAACCAGTTTGTTTTAAGGAACATTTATTGTTTGTTTAAAAAAATTGGCTCGATTGGGTTGGATCACTACCAAATCCAAACTATGGAGGATGCCTTGGCGGACAAGTTTGTTGACCAATATGGTGGAATTAGTTTTCAGGGTAAATTCGACATTTGCTCCGGGAAAAATTTTGTATTTTTGAAGCTAATAAAATTGGCCACTAAATCAATAGACATATTTACTACCCTATTACCCGATACAACAAACACTTTAATCCCACTAATGACAAAAAACACAAAATATAAGCTGCACATATAAACTACTGGTATTATACATTCATACAAAAAAATATATTATCAGTACACCTGTCAAGAAGCAATAACATAAACATATGAACTACACAATTCCACAAAAAATATAATCAAAACATTATAAATAACATCAATAATGTATATAAATAAAATCCAATGATAAACGTTGAGACAAAATCACACGATAAAAGCTATCAGACAGGCATGGCAAAATAAACCAGTCCCAACTCAGCCAAACACATTACGTGTCAAATCGTTGGTTAAAAGTTCCTCTACATTGCATAAGTCTACATCAATTAAATATTTCTTAAGTTTATTCTTCAGGAAATTTATTGACAAACTTCTTATTGACAAAGGAATCCTACTATAAATATTTACTAAGTTGTAGGCCGCATTTTTTAAAGCTGCAAGTCGGCTATATGATGTAGCATAATCTTCCTTTTTGGTGAGTTTTCATGAAGAAAATTCACTAATATACTAAGAGAAAGGTAACTATGGTGAGACTTTCAGAAAATTGTTTGAAATGAGCGCGAATTAGGACCCCTAGAACCAATATCCCAGTTCCGTTTGAATTTTTATATGTTTATATATATATATATATATATATATATATATATATATATATATATATATATATATATATATATATATAAAGACATAAACATTCAAACGGAACTGGGATGTTTTGTAGAATTTCATGCTCGTTTCAAATATGACTTGTATTTTGCACTGCGTCTTTTCGTTTTCGAGTTATTTTGAAAAAACCAAAATTTGTCGATTTGTTTTTTATCAATATCTAAGTAGGCGTTGATCTGACATGTCTAAGACTTGCACATTGTCAGGACACCTTTTACAGAGTAATCTTTTTGTGCTATTCTCAGCTTTGGATTGTCATTTGTTTTTGAGCTACAGGTATCAACGTTTGTTTTTATTATGGCAGCCATATTGGATTTTTTGCTCATGTGATAGCTTGTGAAAAGAGCTTTCCAATGATGTACAACGTGCTTGAGAAATCTTGTAATGAACAACCAAGTTATTCAAAGTAATGAGTCCTTTTCACTTGTTGGCATTTCTGTGGACCGAAAACTCAATTGGCACCAACATGTCACATCAATTGTAGAAGTGGCTGCTAAGAAATTAGGTTTCCTCTTCCGGGCTCGCAAATACTTCTCACCAGCTAATCCCTATACCTTATATACTTCACGAATAAGGCCAAACCTCGAATACTGCTCCCACACATGGAGTGCCGCTGCCGCTGCCGCTTCTACGCTCGCTATCCTGGACTCCATTCAGAAGAGAGCTATACGTCGTATCGGTGGCCCTACCCTCACCCAAAGGCTGCCTTACTTTGCCCATCAACGTGCCGTTGGTCACCTCTCTCTCTCTTTTACAGATATCTGCACGGGCACTGCTCGGAGGAGCTCTCTTCCACAGTTCCTCCACCTGCTGCCCCCCAACAAATCTACCTGGGGAACAGAGCGAAAGCACCCTTTTACTGTCCAGGTCACCAGACACAGAATATGTTGTTATATCCGCTCTTTTGTCCCGAGGAGTTCCAAGTTGTGGAATTCTTTGCCGGCACATGTTTTTTCCTTCTCCTCCGAACCTCCAAAGCTTCAAGTCCAGAATTAACAAGTTACCTCTTTTTGTCGACACCCACGGTACGATAGTATTTAAGCTGTGAGCCCTCGTGGTGTGTTGTTTATATATATATATATATATATATATATATATATATATATATATATATATATATATATATATATATATATATATATATATATATATATATATATATATATAAGAAAATGTTATTCATTTTTGTGAAAATTCACTACCATAACGCACTTGCTGCTACCAGACTTTTTGTGTTTTCTAGAGTGATTCTGCATTCTGTTGAAAATGATTTTTCAACATCAGGGGTAAATAATCTGAGTGAATTTATCAGTGCTCATTATACGTTCCAATCTTCAGTTGGTGTTGATTTAACAGTAAAAAGGTAAAAAGACCTAAAAAAATTATAGGTAAGTGTATGGTTTATCTTGCCCTGGCAAATAAAATAACTAAAGGTAATGAGAAGATAATACTCCTATTTGCATTTGTCCAGTTATCAGAGTTTAGAGAATTTATTTTATCTTCAATTTACCATTATTTTTACAATTTGTGAAAATGTGACGATTCAATATTTATGTCATATAAGTTAATCCTGATTACTACAATATATCTTACATTATAAATAAGACTACTGTTTTGTTTTCCGGAAAATGGTTCATCACTATATCAACAGATAAGTCTGAACTGTTTCTTGTACTGAACAGTAACGACTTGAGAATAATCATAGGACTTTTCACAAGATACTTCACAGTTAGGTATCAACTTATGAAGATGAGAAAGGCGGACAGTCAACACTGCAGATACTGCACCGAAGCAGCAGAAACAACAGAACACCTGCTATCAGATTCCATCAGTTCTGCAAAAGACTCAAATACCTTGGAGGCGTAACCCTAACACTTCAGGAAATAGGTAAAGAAAAAATCCCCCAAGAATATAGCGGACTACAGGGACTACATAAAAACTCTGAACTTTTTGGGCAACTATAAAAAAATAGTCATGCACAAAAGACATGTTGAGGTCGCAGCGCTGAGAGGCCAAAGGCCTACACGACTCATTAAATAATATACAATCTGCTAATGTTCAAAAACTGCATTTTAAATCATTATTTGTGGCAGAAATGTTGGTGAGGACCATTACTCAACAGAGACAGGATCACAAATAGAATTTTAAGTATGACATTTAAAGAAAATTTCTGACACTCGAGCAGTTTGGAGGAACTCTTTAGCAAATTCTGCTTTGTACATATACAAGCTGCAGCTTCTTTGCATGGAATGCTGCAAAATTGTCTTCGACAAATAAATTGTTATTATTATTGTTATCGTTTTTTTGGTACAAACCAATTTTTTAATTTTTTGTTGTTTTCTGCCTTAGCCCAAATTTTCTGCCTTATCCCAAAATTATTTTTCTTTGGTCTATAAAATGTAATAAAATTTGTTTTTCATACAAAACGTTTAGTCTTGTTGTTTTCTTTGGTCTTCTGGAAGAGCAAGAAAATTTTTTAAATATACATTGATGCACAGGAATGTTTACTAAGACAATTTTGCTGCTAAATGTTATTGAAGTAAGTTTACTTTTTCCCAGAATCTTACAGTCATTATTACTCTAAAACAATTCCTTTAGAAAATTCGGAGAGGAAAAAAAATTTTATTGTTCTTTATAAACTTATTTTCTTTTGACTTAAATGATAAAAATTCACAACAATTTCTTATTGACAATTACTGTATAAGCAGAATATTTTATTATTGATAAGAAATTAACAAATATTTAAAGCCATGGTGCTTATGTTTCGTTTACGTGCCCAAGATCGCATGCCCAGAGAAAATACCACGATTCTAGTGAATGTTATTTTTCATTGTGTACTAAATTTTTTATTTAAAGACAGAGGGTGATTCATAAAGAAAAAAAATCTCGAAACTAGAGCTATAAAGAACTCAGAATCTCGGAACACAGCTTATACAAATGTTTGGTTTAACCTTTCTGGGACCAAGCGAGTTTCTTTTTGTACCTTAATGTCCGTTTTATGTATGTAATTTTTAATACATTTTTTTCAGTCCTCATATTTTAGGTGATTATTTTTGTTTCTCTGTATATGTTCTGGCCTCGAGGTGAACTCATTTAGCCAATTATGTAATTCTAAATAAAGGTATTTCAATACTTTTTCAAGATCTACCAATAAAACTAATGAATTTTCCCAATTAAAAGTAAAAATGTAGGCGGGATACCGCGGTTACCGCGCACGGGTGCTTATGTTACGGGTTAAACGCAAATCCATATACATACCTGCCAGAAAATCTCCAGGTTCTTCTAACAGAATATGCAGTTTCTATTTAATAAAATTAGAAAAAAAAATTAAAAATATCATGCAGTACTTGTGGAGGGACAGTTTGTAATATACACTGTTTAACAAGAACCGAATTAAATTTTGTTTCATGATGTTTAAGTAGTTTTGTTATATTTTTTGTATTTGTTATTAAAATGCATCAATTTCTTTTGCTACTTGCTGGTTTTATTTATTTGAATATTATATATTATATCAAATCTATTTTATTATCTCTATTACTTGCTCGGGGCACCGCACGGCGCGGTCTAAAAGCTAATTTTTTTAGGCACGGTCACGGAAAGCTTAAAATATACAAATTGTTAAAAGTTAAAATTTTATTTTGAAATTTCCTAATTGTTTTGAAAGCTTTTGCTGGTGTTAACATCGGAAATAAGAATTGCAAATAATTTTGGTGTTGCTCCTAGAGGACGCTATTTATACTCTACTGTTTTGATAAATCGATCCATAGTTTTTGCCTCTAAAACTATGGTAAAATGAATCGAAAATCTGAAAGACCGTTCTTCATGATATGATTCAGTGACTCTTGTTTTATTTTGA
The DNA here is from genome assembly GCA_964006375.1 of Tillus elongatus. Classification (NCBI taxonomy): domain Eukaryota; kingdom Metazoa; phylum Arthropoda; class Insecta; order Coleoptera; family Cleridae; genus Tillus; species Tillus elongatus. Next base: position 70,525,719 of record OZ023267.1, read on the forward strand.
TATCGCCATTCATTCTGATAAATTTGCTCCTAAATGTTTCAAGAGATTGGGCTTTTATCCAATTTTTAATTCATCGATTGTAGTTGCCCTTACTTGGTGAAACTGGTCCATACTACACACAGACTTGGAAACTACTTCTGTGGCAATTTTTATCTGTATGAAGGTGCTGTCAAGCAACGAAACTAGTCACAAAAACGTTGAAGAACATCCTAAAACATTTAGAATTCAGAAGGGCTAATTGCTCCAGTTAGCTTACGCGCTAGCTACGTTCTTCACCTACAAAAACGGAACTCAACAGTGAAGCCAGAGAAGCAGCACCAAGTCTGTATGCAATTTTTAATCCTTAAAATATATAGTTGGTTTGTAAAATTATCTGATGTGATTACTTTTGCTTACTTTTATAGACTTGTGTTAATAAATATTTTAAGCAAGATTAAAGTTTTCGGCTTAAATATTGAAAAAAAATTAGTAGGAACTAAAAAATGCCACCACAGGATTTTCTTAACAATGAGATGCGAGACATCGTTTATGTTTTTACTTAAACGACTTTTAAGGGATCCACATCAACCCGGAGATATTTACAATTATATCCAAATCTAAAGCAACCCAATCATACATTTTTTAGAAACATTTACAACCACTCAGGCGAAACAGGGAATTTTCATCCTGGTACTGAATAAAATATATTTCCGTGAAACAAGAGGAGAAGGTTTTAATTAGAATTTTCAAAAAATCCGTCGTCTATGTGGAGAATTTTACATAAACAAAAACTTTCATTATATCATTTTACTGCTGTACATTATTTGTTATCTTAAGATATTTTTGCTGGCCTACAATCTGCTCAGTTTTTACAGCAGAAACAAAACGCAGACCAACACTAGCTTCACCAATTAGGTGATGTTTACTAGACGTGAAGTTTTCAATTGAAAAAACGATCATATGTGGAATTCTGAGAATCCACATGCCGTAAGAGAAGAGACTTCGAGACCACTTTGAGATGAACATTTGGTGTAGTGTACTATGTAATTTTTTTATCAGTCATTTAGAATTTTCACACAATCTAACCAGTCCTTGAATATTAATTATCTCGAGCAAAATTAAAATGAGCTTCTAGAAGATCTACCACTCGACTCAAGGCTAAACATGTGGTAAATTCAGGACAGGAAAACACCACATTATTATCTGCCAGTGGTTGAGTATTATAATCAAAATTCCCACTGCGGTGGATTGATCGTGGAAGGGAATTTCCTTGGCCACATTGAAGTCCAGGCTTAATTTCTATGGACACCTCAATATGATCAGATATAAAGTCAATATCGTATAAAAAATAGACTAATTCCTACAAGGGATTGTCAAAGAATTCAAGTGACCGCCAATGCAATAAAGATAATCCACAAATATAATTTAATCTCTAAGAAAACGCATTATAAAGTTCATTGCGATAGATGCTTGACATTTTGAACAGTTAGTACTTTTAAGTATAGAAAATTTATCAATGCAAAAAACACGTATAATTCATACAATAGTATAATGCTTAATGCTTGTTGTCGCCTGCAAAAATGGAATTAAAAATAAAAAATTTATACGTTCATTTCTCTACTACAGCAAAAGTTCTTGAAAAGTTAACCTAAGTATGTGGCGCCCTGAAGAGAGTAACAACAAAATACATTATTAAGTAATTACAAATCTTGCACCTGTTATTTCTATTAATTATTTATGTTTCACCCGGACCGTTTGTATTTTTAATAGACTTTATTTATCAATTTTAAAGCAGTAGTTTCTACTGGAAACACGTTCTACAATTAATTGCAATATATAAAATGTATCCTGATTTTTGTAAGAATTACAATAATACACTAAGACTGAGTAGTGTGAAACAGTATTTTACACACAGATAACATAAAAAATAGTGCTGCAAATTGAATCATAACTTCCACATAGCTGTGATAATCCACTTTCCCCACAAAGGCATTCTCATGAAATAAATGTAGGGTACATGACTTTACCACAAAGAAAATATTCGTGGCTTTGTACCCATAAACTTTAGAAACGTTATATTACTCAAGTTTTGATGAAAAAATGTCAATTTTCACCAAATCACCCCTCATTTGTTCCCTACCACCGAAAGCGATCTTAACGAAAAACAATTCAAGGCGTTTCTTTATAGAGTGCTAACTGGATACCAAACTTAAAGATGATATCTCAATTCGTTTGAAAGTTATTGCGAACAAACAACAAAACTTTCGTTCCAGAATCAAGTTTTCTATATGTTTTGAGACTTTTTACGCCGTTCTAGCAAAAAAAATTGTAATTTCTGTCACTGATATTCCACCCCCACACATTTAACCCCTAAATTAATTTCAGCACAGAATACTAGATGTTTGATGAAATTAAAAGTTATCTAATAAACAAACCTTAAAACGTTATGTCACTCGAGTTTTACGATAAATTGTAAATTTTCACCAAATCTACGACCACCATATATATATATATATATATATATATATATATATATATATATATATATATATATATATATATATATATATATATATATATATATATATATATATATATACAGGATGCCGGAGTTCTATGGTAAAGCTCAATATTGCCGTTATTATGCAAGATATGAGAAAAAATTGTATACGTCAATTAACAGGCCTCTTGAGCTGCATCTTATACAATTATTCCGATAATCACGGGATGGCCCATAATCCGTTGGTAATACAAATTTTCTTTTTTAGTGAATTTTTATTTTAAAAATTCACTAATAGAGAGGTATCGATGGTGAAACTTTGCAACAAAAAATTTAAGGACCCCTAGAACCCATATCCGGGGTCAGTTTTAATTTTTATATGTTATATATATATATATATATATATATATATATATATATATATATATATATATATATATATATATATATATATATATATATATATATATATATATATATATATATACAACTGCTAACTCAAAAAATATCTAACCGATTTCGATGAAACTTGGCAAGTGCCTTTCTTTTATTAATGGCTTGGATGTGTTCGTTAGCCAAGAAAATCGAGCGAGGTTTTCGGGGAAAATGTTGAGTTTTCTTTCAAAAAAAAATTTTTTCTCCAAAAATTACAAATCTATTGTAATGAAATTTGGTGCATATATAACCTCGGGAAAGACCTTACTACGTACCAAAACTCAACTTTCTAAGTTTATAGAAAATTGAGTTGTTTAAATTTTGAATTTTCTTTCGAAAAGAAATTTTTCTTCAAAAATTACACAGCTATTTTAATCAAATTTCGTGGATCTGTTTCTCTGAGAAATACCTTTTACGTACCAAAATTCAACTATCTAAGTTTATATAAAATGGAGTTATTTAAATTTGAAGGATTTAATAAAAATTCACCATCATAGCGCACTTGCTGCGTCCCGAACTTTTTTAAATTGAACACCTCTTATATTATTGCATTTTTGCATTTTCCGTTGAGTTATGATGCATGTTTGTAAGAAAAAACATGTAATACCATTCATGGGGTTATTTTAATTGTTTTGCAACATTGTATTTTTGCATAGGTCGAAAATTATCATATGGCGTATTCAGAGAGGTTTCCGTTTATATTTTTCGTCGAAAAGATCCGTATGCCGTATATAGGACACTCAAATACTGAGTCAATTTTTAAAAATTGAAACTGCCGTAGTGAAATTTTTTCAATTAAAACCGCCTGTATTTTGTGTTTCAGAACTGAAGAGCATTCACTCCGCTTCAATACCTAGAAAGTCTAGTTTTGGAAATATTTACGTCTATAATCGCATATTGGATTCATGTAGGGATCAGGTTTTTAATCAGTTCTGATAACTGATCAGATTATGTAATTATTTAGGGAATTTTCGAAGAAAAATATTAATATACTTAAACAAGCTTTTATACGTGGTATCTATGTTTACATTTTCATAACATATGAGTAGTTAATAAATTGTTTTCTAAATCGCATAAAACTGACTTCATTTCATCCTCAGTACATGTTTTCAGATATATCGTTTTTTCTTTGTGCTGTCCAATGAAAATATTATTTTTTTAAATTTTCTCTCTCTTAACTTCTAGACCAATGATATGCCACACAACATTTTAAGGTTTGTTAAATCATGTTACGTATTGAAACTTATAAAAGTGATATATATATATATATATATATATATATATATATATATATATATATATATATATATATATATATATATAACTAAATCAGGAGCCACTTAAATATGTAAAGAAGAACGCTCTTTTGGATTTTTAATTCATTTTGATCATAATTTTATGGGCAAGAAAATACCACTCGGTTTTCTATAGCAGTATGGTACAATTAACACATTCTATGAGCAACATCAAAAATGTTTACAAGCCCTAAATTTTCATGACAAAAAGCAAATAATTACCAATTTTTAAGTTGAGGATGACGTTTGAAAAATGATTTCACCCAATCATTTTCAGGGAGGTTTTGATGAAAACAGGTAATTTTTCTACCACATTGTTGCAAATACGATTTTATCATATATATATATATATATATATATATATATATATATATATATATATATATATATATATATATATATATATATATATATAACTAAATCAGGAGCCACTTAAATATGTAAAGAAGAACGCTCTTTTGGATTTTTAATTCATTTTGATCATAATTTTATGGGCAAGAAAATACCACTCGGTTTTCTATAGCAGTATGGTACAATTAACACATTCTATGAGCAACATCAAAAATGTTTACAAGCCCTAAATTTTCATGACAAAAAGCAAATAATTACCAATTTTTAAGTTGATACTATAAAAAACATTCAAAATTATTGAGAACCTTTAAAACGAAATTGCAACTTCCAACACTTTGTATGTCTTAAACTAGACACATTTGATAAGAACAATTTGGAGAACACAATTTATCACAATGCAATTTTCAGACCTCACGATTGTTTCGCTAACAATGTCATCAGTGGCATGTATAAAAAGTTCCATCTGAAAACTCTATTGTGCTGAATTAGGTTCTCCAAATTATACTTATCAGTGTTCGTCGCAGGATCCTGTCTTAACTCATAGAAATATTTGCATAAGCCATGTTGGACTGAAAAGTCATATTTTAGATTTTTCTACTTCCAGTTTCGAGAATTTCCATTCTTTATGAATCACTGTATGTTGATCGTTTAATATTCATCCACCAAAATTAATTTAGGCCAAGCAGTTGCTAAACAAATTACTTGTTTTATTTTCAATAGCGTGGACCTCGGTGGTTCAGAGGTAAGAACGTGTGCCTTTGAACCGAAGGGTACTGGGTTCGATCCCGGCGTACTCCTTTCACTTTTTCAGTACAAACTGTAAAATTAACATCAACCGAGGTTCTGGCATTGTATTTGAGCAAGTTGAATGTCTGCACGTTCCGCCCTTCGGAGGGGGCGTAAAGCCGTCGGTCCCGTGTCCATGCGATGTTGGGCACGTTAAAGATCCCTACCCTTCTTACAGAAAGACAGGGGTTCGGCAAAATTTCCAGGATAGTGAGGTGAAACTGCTCCCTGGCGTCGGTGATTGGCCATAGTCGCGGAAATAGGCCGACGTTAAAGAAACAAAACACATACACACATTTTCAATAGCGTACTGCAATTTGTTTTATTACTTTGGAAGATTCTGTTCAGTTCCGAGAGTCAGGTTTTTCTATGGATAATTGCAGATTTTTTCAAAAATTCTATATCCCTTAAACTCGTCAATTTATTTTTACAAAATTTAACTCTATATTGTCATTAAACTACAACGCAATGTGTCGAAATTTAATTTTGTTGAAAAATTGTAAATCCAGTTTTTCCGCAATAAAACTTAACAGAATTTGGAAAATGCCGCAAATGTTATTTCTTGTTGTTAGAAAGGGACATTACTGTGTAGTATAAGGGTAAATAGAATAAACAAAGGTGGATACGTTAAATGATTTACTAAGTTTTGTAAGTGCTTCTTACACATGGAATGTCTTACGATTTAAGTGAATTTTCATATTGAATCGATAGAAGATTTCAGATGCTTTGGGATGACCTTTTTATAAAAAGCATCTAAATGTAACACAAATAAGTTTAGCAGGTCCAATAATATGCTTAGAACACAACGTAAATTATTTTGTATGCACATAGGACAATGCACCATACATATAAGCTCCCGATTGTGTATGTAAAAGACACAGCTTAGTTACAGATGTAATGCCTAATTAAATTAATGTTAAAAACTTTATAGACTTCTGTCACTAGCAATTTTGTTAAAATTCCAACTTCTTCAGAGTGTCCTTACTTCACCAGTATTGACTCTTATTCGTACTACTCGTAATATCTTAATTTTTACATACTTCTCTTTACTTGGGTTTATTTTTACAAAACTTATGAAAACTCGCTACTACAAACCTTTTGCTATTTACCAACATTTTTTTCAAATGAGAGAATTGGAAGTTTAGGAACGCACATATAAGTACCGTAAAATGTAGCAGTTAAAAAACCAGCTGGGTGTAATTAACTCAAAATGCTTTTCTTTTCAATATTTTTTGAAAATAATTCTTTTTTGTTATATAAAAATTATTTTGTAATTAACTTTAAAACTCAAAGATTACCTCTTTTGCAATGTTACAATACTCATACACAAATGTCGGCCACTTTATTCAAAGAGCTTGCTTCTATTGTTATTGATTGATCACATTTCAAGCTAAAATGTGCTTAAAATTGGGCTTGCAAGTGTCAGATTCGTAAACTCTGATGATTTCTAAGAAAGTTTGAGAATGGCGGCCACTTTCTTTATCTATGATGGTTTTGTAAACATAATAATATGCTACAATGCTCAACTTAATAGCTTCGTTTTTGGTACATGCAAACTTCTAAGTGTGAAGTATCAACAAAATATGTAAAATAAGATTACAAGACTTTTGTCTGTAGTTTCTTGAAAAAATAAAAGACAAGAGTTGCGTGAAACGAATCTAGATTTGGTTATATAAACACTGAAAATAGGTATTCATAATTTGGCAACGGCAAATGCAACACATGTTACTTCATTAAATTTTAATTTAGTGTTAAATTTAAATTTAGCTCTCAGCATATATGAGGACATTCTTCGTTTCAAAAATAAATAACAAAATATGGTTTTAGTCCCAACTTTCGGTACGCTATTGGAAGTTTTTTTTTTTCAGTGAATGCATTCAGTGGCGGATCATGACTTTGTGAGGCGCCAGACGTAACCTGATCTGGGGGCATCCCATCGACCGTACTAATAAAGGGATCGTTTATTAAAATAAATAGTACAAAAAAAGTATACAAGCATGAATCAGGATTGCATATTTTAGCAATTTGAAACCATTTTGGTTATCTTTTCTGTTTAATTTACCATTTACCCCTTTTTTGAATTGTCATTAATACTTGATAACTTAGTTTTAGACGATATAATTAATTAATTCTGGGGTCCCTCGCATTTCGGAGGCCTCCGCTACACGCCTCATGCGCCTCTCCGGTAATCCGCCACTGAATGCCTTTCAAACGTTTTAAAGTTAATCACTAATACGAAGAATATTTTCTGACTGAAGCTTTAACAAGCTTCTGTTTCGGAGGTACAGTGTGATACATGTGTCATAGATAATATGCATCACCCTGTATCTCTGAAACGATTTTAACCTCGGCGGTTGTAGCTTGGATCAGCTAATTGGCCAGCTTAATCACACCTGCAGTTTTGGACAAAATATATGTTGTTTTCCTTTGTACATTTTTAGTGAATTCGAATTGTTAGTGAATTCCTAGAAAAAAATCACCAATAAGGAGTTCTCGACTTGTGAGTTTTGAAAAAGTTTCATCAAATGAGCGCAGACCAGCCCATAAATCACATATCCAAGGTCAGTTTCAATTTTTATATGTTTATATATATATATATATATATATATATATATATATATATATATATATATATATATATATATATATGTGTGTGTGTGTGTGTGTGTTTATGTATCACCCCGATATATATATATATATATATATATATATATATATATATATATATATATATACATATATATATATATATATATATATATATATATATATATATATATATATATATATATATATGTGTGTGTGTGTGTGTGTGTGTGTGTGTTTATGTATCACCCCGATAACTCAAGACCCTTTGCAAGTGGCTTGGATAAGTTCGTTATCCCGGAAAAGCCGACTAGTTTTTCGACGAAATTTTCGGGTTGTCTTTCGGAAAATTTTTGGTACACAGGTTTATATTATAGAACTTTCGGGACGCAGCAAGTGCGTTATGGTAGTGAATTTTCAAAAAATGTTTTTAATAGCAAATTTTTTTTAGAAAGCAGGCATCAAATTTGATTACCAGTATAATAATAACAAATATATAGTAAAAACAATGTGTCATATTTCATCAAAATAACTTTATTGTTTCAAAACATACAAAAATTTCCTGAAGTAAACTTAAAGTGTAACCGAAAAAATCCGTTTCTTGGTCAACCTTATAGGTTAATAGCAAATTGAGCTTTTCAAATATAAAGCATTTAATCAAAATTCGCTACCATAACGCACTTGCTGCGTCCAGAATTTCTTTACTTACAAACATGAATTATATTTCGATGGAAAATGCAATAACATAAGGCGTGTTCGATAAAAAAAAGGAAGTTTGGATCACCAACGACTTATATTTCGATGGAAAATGCAAAAATGCAATAACATAAGGCGTGTTCGACTAAAAAAAATATTTGTATCACCAAAGACTTATTGGCCAGCCTGTGATTGTAGAACTGATTTTTAAGATGTAGCTCAAGATACCCTATAATTAATGTATACATTTTTTTTTCATATCTTGTTTATTAACGGATATATTGAGCGCTATTGATTTTTTACAAAAATTTGACATAAGTTATATACCATTAAACGATAAACTCTATAGCTAAGACTACTGCAAAACATCAGAGAAAGGGTCTATTTGAAATGAATTTTCTGGAAACATTTTAGTAAAGTGAAGGACAATGACGGTTGAAACTAATACTTCAGGGTTTGTAAAACATTCTTCTTGAGACATTTTCTTTCCATAGCCCGTATTAGATTCAAGTTCTTTGCCTAAATGTTGCCAATTTTGACGTTTTAAATTGCCACTTCGACGTTTTGAGGAAAACCACAATTTAGTTTTTTTAAATGCCCATAACTTTTTTGTATTTTGACCTATAGCGCTAAATTTTTGTAGATAATTTACCTGTAGCGATATAAAACGATGTATCAAATTTGGGTGCCTTTACTTTGTTACTTCCGGAGATATCAAATTTTTTCTAAAAAAACACAAAATTTTCCGGGAAAACCTTGGCCGATTTTCTGGCTAACGAACTTATCCAAGCCACTTGCAAAAGGAAGGCATTCACAAAATTTTATTAAAATCGGCCCATTATTTTATGATTTATCGGTGTGATATGCATATATATATATATATATATATATATATATATATATATATATATATATATATATATATATATATATATATATATATATATATATATATATATATATAAACATATAAAAATCGAAACTGACCCCGGATATGTGTTCTAGGGGGCCTAATTAGCACTCATTTGAAGAAATTTTTTCAAAATTCAAAAGTCGGGATCTCTTCATTAGTGATTTTTTTAAAGAAAATTCACTAAAAAGTATGCTGTTTGTCAAAATTTAGATTTCTAAGTTAAAAGAAAAAGAAGGTTTAGGCATTTAAAAGAAAATTGGGAGCTACTGATAATGAGAGAGCCGCACAAAACCCTAATATGTTGTATGGATAACAAAACTTATTGTTTATTACAAAGATGAAGTTTTTTGGCGCAAAAAGGTCAACAAATACAAGAAAAATTACTTTGAAAATTGCATAGTTTTTGTTCTTAAAACGTCTTGAAATAGAAAGCGGAGTTACATGAAAATGACGTATTCAGAAAGGTTTTCGTTTATATTATTCGAGATTCCGTATCCCCTCTCACATAGCGACTGAATTTTTAAAAATCAAACTGCCGCAACTCGATTTTTTTAATGACACAAGTTTTTGTAAATAATTATATCTTGGCAGGTGGGTAAATAGCTTGAAGACGTTCATTGGCCAGGAAAATGGGACCGTTTTTTTCGGGAACATTTTAAGTTTATTTTTAGATTTTTTTCTTATTTTTCGAACAATAAAGTTCTTTTGATGAAATATGGTACATTGTTTTCACTATATAGGTTATACTGGTAACCAAAGTTGATGCCTGCTTTCATAGAAAAAGCCATTTGCTATTAAAAACATTTTTATGAAAACTTACTACCATAAAGCATTTGCTGCGTCCAGGCTTTTTGTATTCTCGCGAAATTTAGGTTTCTTCTGTGGATGTTAATGAAAATAATGTTATTATATGAAAATTCGTTACTATAATATACTTACTGGGTTAGAACGTTTCTACAAATGTTACTAAATATTAAATTAACTTGGTATGGGATAATTGCAGATTTTTGACAGAAAAATGTATATAACCACTATCAACGGGTTGTTCCACCCATGTGTTATAGTTGACTAGAGCAGCAACAACAAGTGTAGAATTTCTAGGTCATTTCGTGGTTGACGTTGTGACTAATCAAATTTTTAGCTTTTTGCAGCCAAACTTTCTCTTTCATACAAACTAACTTCTTAAGGCTTAGACTATATTAAATCAAATCAACATGTGTTTTATTATTCCACTATGTACTACTACTTAAATTCTTTTTGTATTTTTATTTATAAGCATAGCTTTATGGTGTTTTAACTAGATTACTATTGTTTTTCTGTTTGATTTTGCAAAGAGTATCTTACTAAACGCTCAGGTGTTATATAATATTGGTTGCCCAAAAAAATTTGATCCACTCTCATGTGACCACAAATTTCTGTTTTAGATTGATGGTTTCTAAACTTTTCAAAGTAAGTTGCTACAGTAAGGTTTCATATTTTTTCCAATCCTTATAAATTATTCATGAGAAATCTATAAATATTTATAAGCATTTATAGAACAAAAGAATTACTTACTTAATTAAGAAAGTTGTTCATTTCAGTTTAGAAAAATGCTTTGGGTAAGGTTTAATAATATTATATTAATATTGCAATTTGGTTTAAAAATATTATTCGCCAGTAATAGAAAAATTATCCAAGTACCTAATGTATAAACAAAAAATGTCTACATCAATAAAATTTTTATCAAAAGTGCTTCTATTAGTTTTGGTCTTTGTTTGAAATGTTATTACATCCCGTAACAGTTTTCAATGTGGTAATAGGTTTCCCAATCAGAGATATATTAAATGTAGTAATGTGGAAAAATGAAAACCAAAGTTCACACTCGCACAAAAATAAAATTAGTAAAAAAGAAAACTTACGGTTAAAATGTGAAATAACAAAACCACTGAAGTTTCCGCTCTGTAAACACTTTCAATAATGTGGCGGTAAAATGTATTTAACAAAACCAACGTTAAAATCTCCTACCAATGCTACTGGCACCACTCTTAACTGCACCTGTAATAAGATGAACAGTTCTATAGTGACAACCGGCTTGTTTCAGCACAACAGTCATCAACTTTCTAAACAATTATAAAACAACAGCTCTGGTTGCCTGTTCATTTAGGCCTTCGCTCATTTATATTGTGCAATTGAATGAATATACGAATAGATAGAAAATAACAACATGCATTTCCTATATCTTCGAAACATGCATCACATTTTATACAAGTGATAACGTATTTTATTTTACATGGCAGGTAATTACGTGTATCTTTTCATAAACCGTTAGCTGATTATATTAGAGTAGTTTTTGCGAATCCTTGTGAAAAAGGGTCATCGACTTGTGTAACCGTTTCTGTCTATTAGAAACTAATATCTTGAACTTGCTCAATCATTTTATAGCGAATTATATTTATAGTTGAATTGAAAAAACTTGTCCATCTAATGCTTCTATATAACAATTCTTTTATATTGGTTTTATTATTATAATCTGCAAAATCACTCGGAAAAGTGCACGATTTGTATATTGATTCGTTATGTCGAATAATTTTTTCTCAGACCGAGGAGGTAATCTTACAATTACTGTGAACTGAAAGGTTACTAGTTCTTGTATATCCGCCTTCTGATATTTTGGATACTGGAAAAACTTACTGTTATCAAAAATGTCTGGACGTAGCAAGTGCGTTATGATAGTGAATTTTCATAAAAGTATGTTTAATTCCAAATATCTTTTGTTTAATGAAAAACATACAATTTGATAGATAATATAACCTTAATAGTAGAAACCATGTACCATATTTCATCAAAATAACTTTCTTATTAAAAAAGTCTGGACGCAGCAAGTGCGTTGTGGTAGTAAACTTTCATTAAAATGTTTTTAATTTCAAATATTTTTTTTTAAAAGCAGACATCAAATTTGGTTACCAGTGTAACCTATATAGTAGAAACAGTGTGCCATGTTCCATCAGAATAACTTTATTGTTTGAAAATGTACAAAAATTTCCGAAAGTAAACTTAAAATATTCCCGAAAAAACGGGTTTCTTGATCAACCTTATAGGTTAATAGCAAATTGAGCTATTCAAATTTGAAGCATTTAATGAAAATTCGCTACCATAACGCACTTGCTGCATCCCGAATTTCTTTTCTTACCAACATGTATTATATTTCGATGGAAAATGCAAAAATGCAATAACATAAGGCGTGTTCGATTAAAAAAAAGAAACTTTGGATCACCACCAACTTATGGGCCACCTGTAATTGTAGAAATGTTTTTTAAGATGTAGCTCAAGACAACCTATAATTAGTGTATACAATTTTTTTCGTATGTTATATAATAACGAATATATTAAGCTTTATTGATTTTTTTCGAAAAATCGACAAAAATTATATACCATTAAACGATAAACTCTATAGCCAAGCTACTGCCAAAGCATCAGAGAAAGGGTCTATCTGAAATGAATTTTCTGGAAATATTTTAGTAAAATGAAGGACAATGATGATTGAAACTAAGACTTCAGGCTTTGTAAAACATTCTTCTTGAAACATTTTCTTCTCATAGTTCATATTAGTTTCAGGTTCTTTGCCTAAATATTACCAATTTTGACGTTTTAAATCGGGACTTTGACGTTTTGAGGAAAATCCAAATATATGTTTCTTTAAATGCCTATAACTTTTTTGTATTTGAACCTACCAAGCTAAATTTTGGTAGGTGACCTATAACGATATAAACTGGCGTACTAAATTTGGTTGCCCTTGTTAATTCCGGAGATACAATTTTTTTTCAAAAGGAAACACAAAACTTTTCGGGAAAACCTCAGCGGATTTTCCTGGATAACGAACTTATCTAAGCCACTTGCAAAAGGAAGGTATTCCCCAAATTTAATCAAAATCGGCCCATTATTTTTTGAGTTATCGGTGTGATATATATATATATATATATATATATATATATATATATATATATATATATATATATATATATATATATAAATATATATATATATATATATATATATATATATATATATATATATATATATATATATATATAAACATATAAAAAATGAAACTAATCCGGGATATGTGTTCTGGGGGGCCAAATTGGGGCATATTTGAAGAAATTTTTCAAAATTCAAAAGTCGGGATCTCCTCATTGGTGAATTTTTTTAAGGAAATTCACTAAAATTGTAAAACATCCGATTTTCCTGGTCAATAAACCAATGCAAGCACTGCACTTGCCAATATACAGGTGTGAGGACGGAAGATAGCTCCTCACCGAGGCTATATTTTAAAATGAGGTTTTCTCGGGTCGATCGATGTTCCACGAGTGCATATTTTAAAATTATTTCCATTCATACAGGGTGTTAATATACAGAATGTTGCCCCAACATTCTTTTCTTTTTAATAGAACATCTATATATTATGGCATTTTTGCAAAGCCACGTCGATGTTAATTAAACTGGTATAATATTGTTTTGGGTTATTTTCAAACGTTCTCCAACTGCAGGGAGTTAAATATAAAGGCAGTGGTCTACTTCAGATGTTTGTATTCATCGACATGTGTGAGATATTAATATCGGGTTTTGTCATAATAATCGTTTTTTTAGTTGCATATTGCGCGTTAAGACACGCTAATAATGACAATTCATTTTTTAATATACAGGGTATTTATCTTTTGCGAATTTTAAAAATACCTTTTTTTCACATGCAACAGCCTGTATATTTTGCCTTTGCTGAATGCAGAATTTCATAAGCTTTCTTATGATACCTATTTCGATATGTTTAATTAAATACGAAAGGAGATACAGCTATTCAAAATTTTTATTTTTATTGGAATCTGTTTAATATCATTACACATTATTACCGAAATTACGGTAGCGCTAGAAAGAGGTTGACACGAAGACAACAGAATAAAATAGATATTTGACACATCCTGCCGTTGACGTTTGGCAAATTATACCTTTATTAGCTAATTTTTTTATTATTTTGGTGTTTATCGCTAATAGTTTATCGTTGTTTGTTTATTATTCGTTTTTTATTGTTCGTTGTTTATTATTCCCTGTTTATTTACTCAACGCTACGTTCTAAAATTAATTTTACTGTTGAAGACTTAGTAAACATAGTGTACGCTTTGGGAGAGGCTGATAAAAACGGTTTACTGGCGTCCAGAATTTGCAGGAAATAATATTCTTTAGCGCGACATCCAAAACCAGAAGCGTTTGAAAACGTAATACACACCTTGAGGATACTTTTAGCCCAAAACACAAAGCAAAATCTTATGAAAACCGTGAAACAACGAATGAAGATGCAGAATTCCAGGATTTGTTGGCGATTGAAGAGAATCCGCACATAAGTACAAGAGAAATTGAATTTATTCAGGGTAGGCAGATCCTCAGTTAATTGGATAATTAAATAACACAAATCTCATCCCTATCATTGATGTCCTCATCAACTACTTAGTGGTCAAGATTAAGAAAACAGAATCAATTTTTGTAACATTTTTTTCCAATATGATTGAAGAAATTCCAAATTTTTAGTGAATTTTCTTTAAAAAAATTCACTAATGAGGAGATCCCGACTTTTGAATTTTGAAAAAATTTCTTCAAATGAGCACTAATTAGGCCCCCCAGAAAACATATCCGGGGTCAGTTTCAATTTTTATATGTTTATATATATATATATATATATATATATATATATATATATATATATATATATATATATATATATATATATATATTTATATATATATATATATATATTTATATATATATATTTATATATATATATATATATATATATATATATATATATATATATATATATATATATATATATATATATATATATGTATCACACCGATAACTCAAAAAATAATGGGCCGATTTTGTTTAAATTTGGTGAAAAAATTCCTTTTGCAAATGGCTTGGATAAATTCGTTAGCCAGAAAAATCTGCCCAGGTTTTCCCGGAAAATTTTGTGTTTTCTTTCTAAAAAAATTTATATCTCCGGAATTAATAAAGTAAGGGCAACCAAATTCGCTACGCAGGTTTACATCCTTATATGTAAGTTACCTACCAAAATTTAGCTATGTAGCTCAAAAGACAAATTATTGGGGTTTTCCTCAAAACGTCAACGTGGCGATTTAAAATGTCAAAATTAGCAAGATTTAGGCAAATAACTTGAATATAATACGGGCTATAGAAATAAAATGTCTCAAGAAGGTTCCTTTTGCAAATGGCTTGGATGAGTTCGTTAGCCAGGAAAATCTGCCTAGGTTTTCCCGGAAAATTTTGTGTTTTCTTTCGAAAAAAAATTATATCTCCGGAATTAACAAAGTAAGGGCAACCAAATTTGGCACGCAGGTTTCAATTCTTATAGGTAAGTCACGTACCAAAATTTAGCTATGTAGGTCAAAAGACAAAAAAGTTATAGGCATTTAAAGAAAAATAAATTGGAGTTTTCCTCAAAACGTCAAAGTGGCGATTTAAAATGTCAAAATTAGCAACATTTAGGCAAATAACTTGAATATAATACGGGCTATAGAAATAAAATGTCTCAAGAAGGATGTTTTCCAAACCCTGAAGTCTTAGTTTCAACCGTCATTGTCCTTCATTTTACTAAAATGTTTCCAGAAAATTCATTTCAAATAGACCCTTTCTCTGATGCTTGGCAGTAATCTCAGCTATAGAGTTGATCGTTTAATGGTATATAATTTTTGTCGAATTTTCGTAAAAAATCAATAAAGCTCAATATATCCGTTATTATATAAGATATGAAAAATTTTTGTATATATTAATTATAGGGTGTCTTGAGCTACATCTTAAAATAATATTTCTACAATCACAGGGTGGCCCAAAAGTCGTTGGTGATACAAATTTCTTTTTTTTTTAATCGAACACGCCTTATGTTATTGCATTTTTGCATTTTCCATCGAAATATAATGCATGTTTGTAAGAAAAGAAATTCTGGACGCAGCAAGTGCGTTATGGTAGCTAATTTTGATCAAATGTTTCATATTTGAACAGCTCAATTTGCTATTAACCTATAAGGTTGACCAAGAAACGTGTTTTTTCGGGAACACTTTAAGTTTACTTTTGGAAATTTTTGTACATTTTCACACAATAAAGTTATTTTTATGAAACACGGCACATTGTTTTTACTATATAGGTTATACTGGTAACTAAATTTGATGCCTGCTTTCTTAAAAAAACACATATTTGTTATTAAAAACATTTTTATGAAAATTCACTATCATAACGCACCTGCTGCGTCCAGAATTTTATAATATTGTTCTGGTTGGTGACAAAGCAACTTTTAATAATATCGGTGTAGTTAACAAACATAACGTGCATTATTACGCTCTAAAAAATTGACTTTGGGTAAATCATGTGGATTTTCAGCATCAATTATCCTTGAATGTGTGGGGAGGAAGTATAGGCGATAAAGTTATAGAGCCATTCTGTTTTGCAGATCAACCGACCTAATGAGGAACGCTACGGCAGCTTGCTAGATGATGGTTTACCCAATTTAATGGAAGATGTCGGTCTTGAAACACGTCTATTAATGTATTTTCAGCAATATGGTGCTCACGTCCATTTTCTACGAAACTGAAGGCAGTATTTAAACCATTGGCTAGGAAACCACTGAATTGGCCAAGGAGGTAACATTCGATGGCCAGCAAGATTTAGCCCCATTTGACTTTTTCCTCCGGAAATTGATCGTAGATCAATAGTTCCCAATATCTGCAGAAGGCATAAAAAATCGTATAGAAGCAGCTCTTAGAAGTATTACCCCGCCCATATTGAACATTTTTGAACATATTTCATAAATTTTAATAAAATGTTCCATCTAATGTTTGATTTCTTAATGTCTTCATCCATTCAAACACAATAAGAATTGTAGTATGCACAAATAAAAATTTTGAACAGCTGTACATCCTTTCGAATTCAATTCGCTTATCCAGATATGATAACATAAGAAAGCTTAGTAAATTCTGCATTCACCGAAGTCAAAATATATAGAGTGCTGGATTTTTTTTTAAGTTTTTAAAAAATTTTCAAAAGATAATTACCCTTTATATTAAAAAACAAATTGAAATTATTAACGTGGATAAACGTAATCTATACAAAAAACATTTATTATGACAAAACCCCATATTAATATTTCACACACATACACTTTATATTAAAAAACAAGTTGGAATTATTAACGTGCATAAACAAAATCTATACAAAAAAAAACTTTTATTATGACAAAACCCCATATTAATATTTCACACATGTCGATGAATATAAATGTCTAAAGTAGACCACTTTTAGTGAATTTTCGTAGAAAATATTCACTAATGGGGATATCCCAACTTTTGAACTTTGAAAACATTTTTGCAAATGAGTGCGAACTAGAACCCCTAGAACGCATATCTGGGGTCAGTTTCAATTTTTATATGTTTACATACATATATATATATATATATATATATATATATATATATATATATATATATATATATATATATATATATATATATATATATATATTTATATATATACACTTTATTGGTTTGCTGTACGTTTGTGATTTCTTATTGGTTTGCGCGGACTGCAGTTTCGAACCGTCCTGGTTCATCATCAGCACGCTACTGACTGTTATCGCTCCTGTCTGGTCTGCGTCTGAGATTGTACGTGGCGCATGCGCCGTGAGCTTCTATTGGTCGGTTTCCTGTTCTCTGATTGGTTGCACCTTAGGACTGTGTCCTGTGTATCGGTCTCCTGTCTTGATCACTGTGGTTTGATAATTTGGCGATTTGTATGGCCTTTATTAAGTTTTGTTTAAATATAAATAACAACAACAAATGATATTTTTTTACGAAAATTCGCTAAAAATCATAGACTATTACTATATATATATATAGACTATTAAACCACAACCTCTATAACTGAAACTGCTGCAAAAGCATCAGAGAAAGGGTCTATTTGAAATGAATTTTCTGCAAATATTTAAGTAAAAGAAAAACAATGACGGTTGGAGCTGAAAGTTAATGCTTTGTGGAACATACTTCTTGCAAGAGTTTCTTTACATAGCCCGTATTCACTTCAGGTTGTTTGCATAGAAGTTTCTAATTTTGACGTTTTAAATCACGACTTTAAGGTTTTAAGAAAAAGAACTATAAAATTTTGAAAGTTATTTTTATCTTATTTCTTGACATTTTTGCGCCAATAAAACTTAATATTTGACTATAATATACAATAGATTTTGCCATCCGCACAAAATATGTTGTTTGTGTGCGTTTGTCTGGTCATCAGTGGCACCCAAAATTTCTTTTTTTAAAGGCCTATACTATTTTTTGTTTCAACTTAGAGACGTCAGTTTTGGTGGGTTATTTATATTTCATGGCATAAATCCACGGATCAAATTGAGTTGCCATAGCTTTGTTATTCCTAGAGATATAGAAAATGTACAAAAGAGAATACAAAATTTTCCCGGAAAACCAGGGCCAATTTTCCTGGCTAGCAAACCTATCCAAGATACTTCTTTCTTACAAAAAGGAGGTACTCGCTAGATCAAATTCGGCCCATTATTGTTGAGTTATAATTTTGAATATTTGTCCATTTTTCAATCCCAAAAGAAACAAATTCTATTTAACAAAATATCACATTTACAACGTCTCAAAGACAGGAATCCCCATCAATGTAATCTTAAGTTCAGTGACCATGTTTTCCACGACAGAGTCAAGAACTTGTCTTCATTCAATGATTTCGATGAACCCCTGTCTAATCTATTGAGGCAGGGTATAAAGTTCGCAATCCCACCAAGGCTATCATCACAGATTTTTAACACAGTTAAGGATACTGTAGTGTCTCTTAGAAGGTTTAGAGTTGAGAATGCAGAGTTTCTGCGAGGACTAGTCTCGAATTCAATTTCAAAACTGAAAGCCTTTTGACACATTCAAGAGAGTGGTCTCGTCGTTGAAGGAAACAATTCACAACAACAGTCTCTTTCTGTCAAAGGCATATAAGGGCCATTGTCTGGTCATTCTGAATAAAACAGATTATCTGTCAAAGGTTTCAAATTTCCTTAGCGAAAATGGTATATCCCTGAGCAGTTACGACCCCATGCCCTCGTTTGTTTCTAAATTTAAAAAGGTTTTCGATAAATTCGCTCCGCTAATCTCGGATAGTTATAAACAATTATATCCGATGAACCATTTCCCTAAGATCCACAAGGAGGGTTGCCCTATCCGTCCAGTGGTTTCGTTCGTGGGTTGCTTGTCTTATGGACTTTCAAGGTTCTTGTCGTCCACGCTGATGTCTACCATAGATTTTAAGTCACTATTTTCCATTAAGAACTCCTCAGAACTTGTTGATCGCTTGAGTAGAGTCCCAATAGATGAAAATGGGGTACTGGTCTCGTTCGACGTATCCAATCTCTTCACCAGTGTTCCACTCAATCAGACTCTTATATTGTTAAAAGAGCTACTCAGTAATTCACCCCTAGATAGGAATGTTCAAAATGCTCTTCATTCGTTGGTAAAAGCTTGCTTGTCACAGAATTTCTTTAAATTCGATAACAAAATCTATATACAAAAAAAAATGGTCTCCCCATGGGAAACCCCCTTTCACCGCTTTGTGCGGAAATCTTTATGAGTTTCTTTGAGGAGGAAATAGTCTTCAAGGACCCTAATCCATATTCCAATTTCATTACTTCTTGGACTCGTTAAGTAGACGACATTCTGGTGGTTTGGTCTGGCACCATCGAGCAGCTCCGTCTGTTCCTGGATTGGTTGAACAGCTTACATGTCAACATCAATTTTACAATGGAACTAGAGGTTGAATCGTCAATCAACTTCCTAGACCCCAAGCTAAAAAAGAAGAGGTAACTCAATAGAGTTTGATATCTACAGAAAACCCACTCAGACCGACCACCTTATACCGTACAGGTCTTGTCATCATATGTCACACAAGATGGCGTCGATCAGATTCTTGATTGATAGATTGTTTAGAATCCCATTGTCTAGGGAAAATTTCGAAAAAGAGCTAAATCTGATCAAACAGTTAGCTACCAACAACGAATATCCACTAAAACGAATAAATAAACTAGCCGAAAAGAAAAACCGCCAATTGTTTAGGTCAATGAGTTCGAGTCTGCCCCCAGAACAGTCAGAGAGACTTTCATATTGTTCATTTACTTTTTGTGGTTCCATTACCAACACAGTTACAAGAGCACTCAAGAGAGAAAATGTCAGGTTCTCGTTCAAGTCGACTAACACTGTTAAAAGTTTGTTTATCCAAAATAAAGACAGTATTCCAGTTCTCAAGAAGTCAGGTGTATATTGTTTGAAGTGTGGTGAACCCGATTGCAACACGGTCTATGTTGGCAGGAGAGGGAGAGCATTGGGTTTGAGAATTGCTGAACACCTAAGAAGCAGAAACCAACCCGATAACAACACTTCGATTTTTGGTTGTCATTTGAGGGAGTCAGGTCACCCTTTCAGCAAAGAAAATGACGCAACAATTCTGCATCCTTCCAATTTTGGTATTGAACAGTGTGTCATTGAAGAGATGGAAATTTATAAACATATCAACTGTTCTGACAAAAACGTACTTAATGTCTCCAATACAGACGTCACAAGTTTTTCAACCCTATATAGTCAACTAGCAGATCACTAGCCCACACACCATCCAAGTGGACCGTAAGACAACTTTGTCAGATGATCTGCTCCTTGGCTTCCAGACCTGCCATTTTGTTTTAATGTCCGTATATTTTCGAGTCGATTTTTGATGTCTGTCAGTTGTTGGTTGCCATTTTCATTCTCGATTCAGAAGCCGACCTTACGTCAGGTCTTTTTGGCCCACTCCGGACCTGTCCTTCGTTTTTAGCGTCTTGGTCGTTACGTCACTTCTGTCAACTGTCACTTGTCATTTTTCCCTTTTCAGTTTAAGAACCGACATAGCGCTGAGATGTCCTGCCAGCTTGTGTTCTCCATCACGTGTTGTGCACGTTAAAATCTCACTTTTTAAATTTAAACAAAAATTCTTTCTTGATCTCAACAGAGTTGTTATTTTCCAAGTTGTTAGCGCTTCTGATACCAAATAGATCAACCCTATAACAACAGATGAAGCATGTTCCTTGGGCATTCAACTGTATAGTTTTTAGTCCTGTTTAACAAGACAAGTAAGTAAGTTTGCCATCTTGGCGTTTTTATGTTTCAAAGAACGGTAAAAAACTCGCTTCTGTTTCAATTCCCATTCACTTTATGAGTTTGATGTTCTCTGAAAGTTTCTTCTCAGCTGCATGGCTTGCTGATGTTTGTGCTGTTTGCTCTCCCTCCTGTTGTTGTCTTCAGCTTGAACTTAACTTTTTGGAGAATTTTTTAAGCTTTATGAGTTTTAGTATTAGACGTATTGTAGTTTTTGAAGATCTACAGAAAAATTAGCTTTTTATTGTGTTTCAATTTGACTTGTAGTTGTCTTTTCATTTTTTATTGCATGTAGTACTTAGTGACTGTATACTTGTAGTCTTATAGCTTTGTAGCTTGACATTTTAACCATTAACCTTTTTTGACTTAGTGTTGGAGTCAGCTGTTGTTACCCTATTTTACCTTATATTCCTGCGTTGTACCCTCGCAGAAGTAGCCTACCGGAAAACTCAGTTTTTCTGACAAGCCTTTTATATATTATAGATTCCCCTGAGGATGACCTGTTAGGTAAGGTCGAAACGCGTCGGGACAAGGAATAAAGTATTTGTTTGGAAAGAACAGGCCTTTTATTCATCACCCAAAAAAAAAATTAAAAAAATTTGTTACATAATCAAATAAACTTGAATGAAAAGTAATAAAAAGCTTGTGGTCGAAAAGTAAATAAAATATATGAAGAAGAGCATGCATTTAACTTAGGAAGGATCCTGTCTGTGAACATATTACAAAAAATATAGAGAAACTGTCAAACAAATCATTGTATAGCAACCCTCACACCTGTGCATACACACCCATATATACTCATACACACATACACACCCATATACACACAAGCACACACACACATACACATAAAGGAAATAACTACAAAATACTGCCCATCGGGACAACTAGCACATATTATAAAAGTATACATCTATGTACAAAAGTATACAAAGTATAAAAAATACAAACTCTAAAAAATGAGATATATATATATATATATATATATATATATATATATATATATATATATATATATATATATATATATATATATAAGTAGGTATAGATAGCCGGTTCTGAGACCACCACCTTCCACCACCCGGCTACTGCGCCGGCGCCAAGCGCCGGAGAGACGTGAGAGTGACGTCACTGGACAGAGAGCCAATAGGGTACAAACCTGAGATGACGTAATCCAAGATGGCCGACCAGAAGTGAAAAACGCAAGAAATTTTAATTTTTAAATGGCAGGTGACACAACCTGTCAAAATAAGAAGGCCCGCCATTTTGATTTTGGTGGTATGACGTACGTAAAGATGGCGTTTTGCGCATGCGCAAATCGAACTTTGTTATTAAGCGGTGTAGAGGTATAGTGTTTGATGTCATGTTACTCGCCTTGGCCAGCAGAATATAATGCCGCCGTCTGTCCTGCTAGACAGCTGTCTATCCTGTTAGACAGCTGTTTATCCTGCTAGACAGCTGTCTATCCTGTTAGACAGCTGTCTATCCTGTTATACAGCTGTCTATCCTGCTAGATAGTTGTCTGTCGTTGGTTGTACCTTGGAGAGATTGGTCTGCCTTTGGCTACCGATGTTACGGCTGCCTACAACGCTACTGTTTATCGCACAACTGGTGTAAAACATCAGGATGTTAGTAAGACAAATGACGAGACTATTGTTAAATAAGTCTACTCAAATATTAAAATGTTTGATCAGAATAAATTTACAGTGGGTGATGTTGTATGTTTCTTGGATAAATGCAGATGATGTTAAATAAGTTTATATTTAATGTATTAATGTACTTAGAACAAAAGTCTGTTAAAATTAATGTTTTTTAAAAATTTTTTCCATATGACATATATTACAATTTAACTCAGTAAACAATTAAAAATTATGACGTAAATCAATAATATCCTGAATAAACTTCTCCTGTGGTACATCTGCTGCCTGTAGATCGTTTCTATTCGTCTTGAGGTATTTTACTTCGGTCTTTATTCTATTAAAGAGATTTATAGAATTTGGATCATACAACATGTTTAGAGCCACTTCGGAATCGGGATTTTTATTTTTAAAGTTCCTAACAGCTCTTCGAAAACTTTTCTTCTGCGTTCTCATTGCATGACATGGGTATGTAGCGTCTTTCTCATTTCTTGAAAGTAAACCAAATACACATATTTTTCCTCGCTTACTTGGTTTTGGGGATATATCTTCGAGATGTTCTGTGACTTTGGCATTTGTTTCTCGCATACGCTGCACTTCATCATCTATCTCCATTAATTTTACTTCAATTTTTTTAAGGTTATCCTTGTATTTTTGATTAAATTCATTTACGAAAAAATCAAAAATAATTTGATTACACTTTTCATAGAAACGATGGGATATCCAACAAGCCAAATTTAATATTAAATCTTTACAGACATATGTACCGGATATCAAGTTGTTTTCAGCTTGTCTTCTACCAAAGTCCACCAAGTATGTAGCGGTTGTTGGTGGTAATTGAGATGTTGCTTCCGCCATTTCTAGGGGATCGGTATTCCGGGCCCCTAGAGATGACTCTAAGTGGGCTCCTTCAGTTGGACTATTTAGGGTATCGGTATTCCGGCTATCTAAATGTTCCTTTGTAATAGGTTGTAATAGGCAATCAGCTCTTTAGTTTTCTTATTTTCTAGCCAGTGATACATTTTTTTCTCACCATTTTTACACAATTTTGTCGCATTGAAATAACCAGTGTTCTTATCAATAATTAATTGGAAGTCTCCAAATAAACCATACCAAAAGTTGTCTTTAATTTGCTGGTAACACACATCACTTAATGTAGCCATTTGAACATATAGAGCAGATTGAAGCACTTCTTCCTTCTACGACAACTAAATTTTTGAATGAGCTTACGAGTGTGTACGACAATTTATAGATGTTGACACCACTTACGGTTTAAACTTGTGTTTCTTACTATATGTTTCACACGTCTTACTTACCTAATAAATAAAACATATTAACACTTTATGTATATTTATTTACAAACAAACATGTTTACGATATATATCTTTAATTACAGTGTTATATTTAAAACAAAAGTATATCAACATAAATATAGTTAGATATACAAGAGAACCAGGTGATATACACATAGAAATATAATTTGAAGTGAACCGATATGAATCAGTTCATATGAGTGTTCTCCAGTCAGGTGTATCATCACGGATACCGTTATCAAACAGGAACATAAGTTTATAGCGCACGATATCACTTTTAATTTTGGATATGTTGTATGTTAAAACTTCAAGCATCTGATCGTTGTTTAGGTATGTTGCTGGAAGACTAAACCATTTCATACAGTTATCGTCATCGAAACAAATTCTCACTTCTGTAACATTTGGTGGTTTGTAGATATAAAACATATTTTGGCTTAGGGCGGTCAGGATGATGAAACCTGCTTTAAAATGGGCAATTGTATATCGTGTGTATTTCTTTAAAACGATTACGTATTTGATTCTTTGCAAAGTGTAAGCATTCTAACATACAAACTCGGAATGTTGATTCACAGTCTTTTAACATGACTTTTATGAGTTTTACAACCTCCTCGTCACACGGTAGCTCCTTGTTATTCACACATTTGAGAACATCAGCAACACAATAGAGGAAATCACTAAGTCGAATATCAAACTTCAAATTACTTAGAAACTTCACCTGTTCGTTGATGATTTCAACTAGATCTAGTAGCTGTTGAACTGCATCTTTGGTTAATTAAAAAGTAACAGAGTAGCATTTTAATTGGTTTGACGATACATACTCCAATATTTTCAGGTTCAATCTTGTTACCTTTGGTAAAGTACTCTTCAGCTGCTTTTGTCAGTGTTGAAATAAAATAATCCCATTCCCATGAGCTAGATGAGATTGCTCTATTTGGATTTGGTGGATATAGACTTGTATTTACCATTTTAATTATTGGAATCACTCCGGCCGCTTTTGATAAACCAATTGCAACACTTAGAGTTGAAGTAATGGTATACCTTGTTTCTAGCAGCATTCTACTTTCTTGCTTAATCTCACTAATATTCTGTCGCAGAGCTGCATCAATTTGACCCCAATAACAATCTTCACAAACATCGTTAGTAGCAGGTTTGATACTCTCAGGACCATCATTTTCGTCTATATTAGACCGTTTTCTATTATGTTCTGGATCTGTGACTCGAGAATCGTTACTCTCATCGTACAACATGTTGATACAATTATAATTACGTACACCGAGTATCTTCAACATTTAGCTTTGAACTAACCTTATTGCTGCATGCTTTGTTGTTAAATAGGTTTCGCTGCCCTCTTCCCCCCTCTTCATGTACTCTCATTGGTTGTATTTTTCTGTTTGGCTTCTGTGTAAACTTTAAAAATCTATTGCGATCACTTATGATTTTCTCCATAATAATATTTCAACTGTAATTATGATTAAATATGCTGACCATTTATACGTTTCAGTGAAATGCAGTTCTCAATACACGCATATTTGGCTATTGTCTTTAGTAAATTAGATATGGAAAATAGCCATTGTTTTTAAATTTTTGCATGAATGAGATGCAACTATCAATTGTTAAATTGACCTGTGACGACCTCTTTACTTTGTAGTTAATAAATGCTGTTTGGTATATCTCTCTTCTAATTATTACACTGCTTCGATGTAAATAGGACTTCTAATCAAATCAATACATATACGTAGTGAAATATCTTTAATTGTATTAAAACATACTATAATATATAGTTATGATCTTAAAACTGGTTATAAACGAGTATGTTGTTTAGAAACAACGATATTAACTATCGATAGGTCTTTTTGGTATTTTTGTTTTTCAATGAAAAACATACAGGGGGACAATCGGAATACTCATACATCTAGATAATTCTGCTTGATTAAACATGTCTGGTAGTCGCATATTCTAACTTTCTCTTACGAGCGTGCTCAGACTTGCAAACCGCAAACATCCGGTGTTTGTTTACTTCCATTTCATCAAGACAGGAACCATGTTGCCTAATTTGGCTTCTACTCATCAAGACGATTAATATGACACCAAACACTATACATCTACGTCACTTAATAACAAAGTTAGGTTTGCGCTGCCCCGCCGTCACCGCTGCCCCTCTATCCCTACTTATATATATATATATATATATATATATATATATATATATATATATATATATATATATATATATATATATATATATATATATATATATATATATATATATATATAAATATATAAATATCTCTAATACATTTTACTAAAACATCATTAATCATAAAAACAATAAAATAATAAATACTAAATGGCAAATGGCGTCCATACATCAGCCGCAAAAAGGCACACCCGTCGTCTACCAAACTCAGAAACCTCCAAAACTAAGTTTATGTATCTATGCACAATTTTACGATCTAAAAACAGTGTATATTACCTAGTTTTTCTCCTGAAGTTACTCAGAGAAACAGTTTTCCTCAATGCTTGTGGAATCATATCATATAACTTTGGCCTCAGATATAGAAATTTATTTTGTCCGACGCTCCTGTTCATGAATGGCACCATGTAATTGTCAGTTCGTATATTATATACATATGTGTGTTAATACACTCTTGAACTTATATTGCCGTACAATACACTCAGTAAAAAATTTGTGTCTGGGGTCCATTACAGCTGACTTCTTATATAACTTCTCAGTTGAGTACATGGCCCTTTTTCTATAAATTATTTTTAAAATTGCTTTTTGTGCAATTTCTACCTTTTTAATTATAGTCTTTAACACACCTTCCCATCCCAATATGCCATATTTGATGTGAGACTCTACTAAGGAGCAATATAACATTTTAAGTTCCTTCAAGTCGATGATATTACGTAAGATTTTAAATTTAGATATCAACATCTGTATCGCCCGGACTACATAGTTACAATGTACCTCCCATCTTAGAATACAGTCGACAAAAATTCCAAGATACCCGACGCTTTTTCTCAACTTTATCTCTGATTCCCCAGATACCCTAAAGCTTTCATAATCTGGCAAAGATGACTGTAAACAAGTGACAGGTAAATAGTAGGTATTGTTAAAATTTATCGTTAACAGCTTGTAGTCAAAACATTGCTTAATAAAGATTAAGCACTCAAAGGCAAAGGCCAAATCACTTTCTGCTTTTACCTTCAATAAATCCCAAGATATATCTGAATACATTATTGTTGTATTATCCGCGTAAGATATAAATTTCCCACTACTCCGTGCAGAAAACAAACCATTCATATAAATGTTAAATAACGGCGGGTCCAACACACTGCCCTGCGAAACCCCATACTTAATCAGAGCTGGGTCGCTATAGCAGTTTTTAAATTTAACACATTGAACCCTATCGACAATATAGCTCTCAAACAGCTTTAAAGATGTACCTCTGATTCCGACATCTTCAAGAGACTCTACATGTAAGGCATGGCTTATGCTGCCAAAGGCCATGCTTAAATCCAAGACCCACACACAATGTCGGTCTACCATTATCTAGCGAAGAGTACAACTCAGATGTAAGATCCAGTATGACGTCCTGAATAGACAGTCCCGCCCTAAAATTATACTGCTTATTGGATATGACACTGTATTTATCCAAGTAATCATTGAGCCTCCGCTTCAAAATTTTCTCAAATATTTTCGCAAAATTTGTGATTGATACATAGGTCTGTAATTGTTTATATTAGTTTTATCTCCATTTTTGAAGACAGCGCGAATCAGCGACTGCTTGAAAACCCCAGGAAAATACCCAACGTCAATACGTCTGTTAATAATGTATGCCCAAGGAAGGGATTTTAAATCTGATATCTCTCTTAAAGTTTTCACTCTTAAATTATCCACCCCCACAGTCTTGCTATTTTTCAAAGATTTTATGTTAAAACTAACCTCCGTTGCATCTGTATGACTTATAAATATTGAATTACTCATTACAATTTTGGGAGGTTTATAACTGGGGTCTTTCTTATCCCCTAATTTTTCACCCACAGTAGCAAAATTATTGTTAAAAGAATTGTCTATGAGTTGAGGTCTTCTATTTTGTGTCCGTCTTCCCCAATAATGTATTTTATGCTATTCTTAGCCGTGTTTTTATGGTTACATATCTAATTAATATTAGACCACAATTCTTTGGCACTGTTTTTGCTGCTGTTTATTTTGCACTTATAATACCCAATTTAAGTAACTTTCACCAGCGAGTTTAGTCTGTTTCTATAGATTTTATATTCAGCTCTCAATTGTTCATTACATCGTACTCGCAATAACTCCTACCAACTCCACTCCCTTGAGTTCCGGACTTTAGTCCACACCTCCGTCGGAAAGATTTCACACAATGACGTTGGGATTTGCATGTTTCCATTCTAATTGCCGCGGGGGCGTTATCGGGTAAGGATAAGCTTTGGACGCTTATGCCTAAGTGGCAGCTGCTCATCGTAGTCGATGGCACTACGGAGGAAAGCATTTAGGTAATAAGCGGCTTTTGCGAACTGAGTAGTGGATAGTTGTGTAATAAACTCAAGTATTGGAGGCATTTTCAGATCAGAGTAAATCTTCGAGATTAACATCGAAGCTTTCAGTTGGGCATGTTGGACATGGGGGCGCCATGTTAAGGGTTTGTCGAAAAAAGCCCCGAGGTATGCGGCGAAGTCTTGCCAGTGAATTAGACGGTTGTTTAATGGTACCTGTTCGTGAAATTCTTGGAAAATAGGACTGCTGAAAACTTATCGGATTTTATGGCTAGACATGATTACCTATACCAGTCTGGCAGCTCGTCTACGGCGGTTTGTAGACGTTGGGTTAATATCATCGGCCGAGTGGAGCTGCTGAGGATGGTAGTGTGGTCTGCGTACAGTGCGTATGACACGTTTGAGGGCGTTGTCGGTGTGTTATTGCACAGAAAAGAGGATATAGCAGAACCCTGTGGATGGCCAGCCGTGGCTGAGTAGGTTCTAGATCTGGTTCCCAGATGTTTGACTTGGAACTTCCTCTGGGGCAGGTATGACCTGATTATCAGTACCAGAGGGAGCGGATAATTAAATGATAGAAGTTGGTTTAGTAGGCATGCATGCTAAACTTTTCGAAGGCTTGAGCAATGTCGAAAAATCAAGTGTAATGAAGTTGAAATACAGCGTTTTAAATCATTGCTCTAGTGATATTGTGTTACAAAACTAATAATAAAATGCACAAAACCTCAGTAAAGCACATTTTTTATTAAAACTGTCTTAAAACGTCATAGAGCCGTAGTGCCTTAGGAATACATTTTTGAACATCGGTTCTTTTATTTAAATTTCTTTTCTCCTGGCACTGAATGACCTTTAGCAGTTTGATCCCATAGCTCTATATAGCACCGTATTCGATTGGTAGTAGCACGTAAATTTTTATATATTTTTGTTGTTAGAAAATTAAATTAAAACATGAAAAAGTTGAAGTGCAGAAATTCTAGGTCACACTCCCACGTGTACCTTTTTAGTAAATTTTCGTAGAAAAAATGTACTAATAAGATCGCAACTTTTGAATTAACCGATATCTGGGGTCAGTTTTAATAAATAACTGTATACACACACACACACATATATATATATATATATATATATATATATATATATATATATATATATATATATATATATATATATATATGTATATGTATATAAATTAGTTTTTGTTTATTAAAAAGTATATTATAAAATTTAATTTTGTGTAAAAATCAATCTATAAAAATATTTTTTAGCTGTATCACACCAATAACATAAGAAGCCGATTTTTCGATAAAATGTGGCAGGTTTCTTTGTCTTGTAAATGGCTTGAATAAGTACGTTAGACAGAAAAACATGACCAGTTTTCCGGGAAAATGTGGGTTTTCTTTCGGAAGATTCTTGTATCTCCGAAAATAACAAAGCTACAGGAACCAAATTTGGACGCAGGTTTCTATTATAAAAAGTACCTATACTATATGCAATAATTTAGATTTTTAGTTTTAACACAGGGAGGCACAAGACATAGTTGTGTGTTAAACATAATCTATTACATATTAGATACAAATATTATTTTTTCTTGATGCCAATATAATTTTCCTTGGGTGAATATTGGAACCTGTGTTGAGCACTGAAAAGTACACTTGGAGAAGTCGAATAACCACCACATATTTTAAACAAGCTGATCATCGTTTCACTAACCAAGTCAGAGTATGAATAATTCTATGAATATTCATCCTCTAATGACACTAACTTGGTTAGTGAAACGATCGTCAGGTTGCTTAAAATGTGTTGTAGTGATTTGGGTTCTCCAAGTGTATCTATATAGGTCATTTCTATGCCAATTCGCTACCATAACGCACTTGCTGCGTCCAGATTGTGATATATTTCATACTTACAAAACTAGCCTTAGTTTTCTCATTATCGTTTTACGTTAAATTCGATAACGTATGTATAAATAATAAATTAATACTCTGTTATCTTAAAAATAGTTTATTTTTAATAAATAACATAAAAACTTGTGATCATAACATATAAGTGATACTGAGCTTAACTCTGGGTTTATAGTTGTTATTAACTTAAAGTACTCGTAATTACGACCGTCTTCGTTTCTGGTCCTGACTAGCTTTCGAGACTTTCCAACCTTTACTTACAAATCATCTGAAACAAACATCAAAAAATTATTTACGCTATAACCAGAATTTCAATTTTTATTGGTGAGTAATGATATAGTTAATAATCAATAATTACACTAATAAATAATAAATAACAAGGAATATTCCAAGAACACAAGCTATTAAAATATGGCCATATAATTAAACAAATTACTGTCGGTTAAGATAAATAATTATTATAGTAGAATTTACGCATTATGTTTTTGCGTATGCAGAAATCATTTGTCAGTATTCTCAAAAGTTAATGCCGGTATTTTTCCAGCGCTAAATAATTTATTCTCAACTAATTGCGATTTAGGATTACATTCAAATGTAGAAGCTTTCCCGCTGGTTTCAAAATTTTTCAATACTGTGTGCTCCTTTTTTGCAAGTATATTTATCTCTTTTTCCTCTCTATTTTCCTCTCTCTCTCTCTCTATCTGTGTGTGTGTGTGTGTCTCTCTCTCTGGCGAATTTTCATAGAAAAAATAGCCCTTGGGGATATCGCAACTTCTGAATTTTAAAAGAATTCTTCTAATGAGTGCGAACTGCGTCCCCTAGAACTCATACTCGTGGTCACTTTCAGACTTTATATATATATATATATATATATATATATATATATATATATATATATATATATATATATATATATATATATATATATATATATATATATATATATATATATATATATATATATATATATATATAAATTGTTTAATCAAGACATTTCAGTAATTTAAAAGAGTAGTTAAATGCGGCAGTCTGTCTGCCTTAACGGACGCGTTACCTACTCGTGTTCAGCTTGATTTATGTAATTTTGAAATGGAAGCTAATGTTTCTATGTAAATGAGAGCCATGTTTAAACAAGTACGTAGTTGCAAAGCAAAGCCAACTCTGGCTGTCAGAACTAAATATATCTAGTTTTATAATTCTATTAAATTTATTAATAAAAATTATATTTTAAAACATTTTTTTTTGTAATTCATCTTTATCTGAGCGTGTTTCCAGCTATTTGTGATAGTTGCATGGTACTAACTCAATTTCTTCGTATTATAGATAAGAAGCTACAGCTACACATGTAGAAATAATCCGTGCTCTGCTACGATAAAAACATAAAAAAGTATAGCTTAACTCTATTTATATGCCATTTCTTGTGTTACATTATAAAAATATTATACTATACGAAGCAAAACTCCAATGTCCAGTTTCGCAAAGCGCAACTAAATATTTAACGGCCGGTTGGGTAATCAAGGCTTGAAACGACCAATCACAGCTTCAAAATATTTGGTGGTCGTGGTCGAAACTCGAATTATAGTCTATGATTGGTCATCTGAAGCTTAATTAACTAACCAACCGTTAAATATCTAATCGAGCTTTGTGAAACTGGGCACCAAGAGTTGATTAACTGTTGTTACCCTTACTTGGTGAAACCATACTAAATACAGACGTGGAGACTATCTTTCTGGCTTCACAAATGTTATAGGTTGATTCTTTTTTTTTGTGAAATATATATATATATATATATATATATATATATATATATATATATATATATATATATATATATATATATGTATATATATATATATATATATATATATATATATATATCTTGTAAATTTTTTTAAGACGTCATCCATCATTTTATTTTATTTTTATTACTTCCACATCGTCAATACCTGTGGAAGTATTGCATCGACGACAAAAATTTCAAAAATTGTTTGTCGGTCTGTACGTCTGTCTGTCTGTTTGTAGCCACGATAACTTTGGAACGAATTGAGATATCGTCTTCATTTTGGTACACAGCTGGCACCCGACAAATAAACGGTTCTGATTTTGGGTGAAATCGCTCCAAGGGATAGGTAATGAATAGGGGATTAGAACTCGAGTAATATAACGTTTCAGGGTTTGTTTATTAGAAAACTTACAACTTTATCAAACATCTGGTATTCAGTGCTGAAATTTAATTAAGGCTTGAATGTGTGGTGGTGGAATATCGGTGACAGAATTTTCGAATTATTTTTTGCTAAAACGGAGTAAAGAGTCTCAAAACATATAGAAAACTTGATTCTGGAACGATTTTTTTTATCTGTAGGTCTCTCGGTCGGCCGGTATGTCGGCATGTACGTCTGTCTGTTAGCAGGTGCAATAACTTTCGAACGAATCATCTTTAAATTTGGTGTCCAGTTAGCACCCGACAAAGAAACGCTTCGAATTGTTTTTGGGTAAAATGGTTGGGAAGTTCAAAGGATGTAGAGGAAACATTGGAGGTGCTAATAACTGAAGATTGGTTGAATAAATTGCAAATTTGAAATACCGAAATTGTATAACAAGAAATGTCAGTGTCAATAGGATTTTGATGGGTTTCAGTTTATTATTTTAACCAAATCGCATCAATTACAGCCACAATTATTTTAATTTCTTCTGTTTGAAGATGCAGTAAAGCAGCGAAACGGGTTACAGAAACAAAAACGAACATTTGTGAAGCCGGAGAAATAGACTCCACGTCTGTATTTAGTCCAAGGGTTAATATTGTTTCATTTTACTAGTAGTTTTATAAGTGACAGTAGTACATGAAATTTTAGTTAAAGTGAATGCCAAACCTGAACTCACCTCTAATCTGACGAAATTACTTTCCTACGAAGCCACCACCATAACCACCTCCAAAACCCCCTCCATATCCTCCTCCAAATCCCCCTCCAAAACCTCCTCCATAACCACCTCCATAACCTCCCCCTATTCCTCCGGCGAATATCTTACTCACTCCAGTATATCCTCCGTATCCAGCTCCCAAACCTCCACCACTTTATACACAAAAATATGTTATTCACAAACATCTATCTACTATTTATTATACGGGTTAATAACTTTATATATAAATGGATGATTAATATAAAATTAATTCAAACATATTAAACTTCTACGCTATATACAGAAATGATACAAAAAATTATGTGTACTACATCCAAAAAAAATTGTGGATCTTTAGCAAATGAGGCAATTAAATACTTTTTTCGATAAATATATCAATAATCAGATATTATAATAAGCATTATGTAACTATCCACCCTCTGGTGACTAAGTAACCTGTACCAGGGCCGATTAATAAAAACCCGTGATAGGTAAGACGCAAGTTTTGCCATAATTTGTTTTTAACTTTCAAACGTAATCTCCTTTACGGTCTATGCACTTTTCCCAACGTTTCTGCTATTTCTTTAACCCCTCCAAAAAATACGATTTTTCATACACGCTCCTGTTTCGACGATGACCTCCTCGTTTCAGCTCAATTTTTCCCTGAGCCATGTTTTTATGTTTCGAACAGAAAGAAGTCGTAGGGAGCCAGTACAGGCGAGTACGGTGGGTGCGGCAGCAACTCGTGGCACAGTGTATGCAATTTGGCCGCGACAATTCTATATGAATGTGCTCGTGCGTTATCGTTGTGAATCGGCACTTTTTGGGACCGTGTCATCTCCAATTTCTTATCGAATTGGTCAAATAATTCACTGTAGTACTGTCCTGTGATCGTTCTTCCTTTCTGCAAAAAGTCCATGAGGATTATTTCCTTCGAATTCCAAAAAAAATCGTGGCCATGTCCTTTTCGGCCGATAGAGCCGTCTTTGCTCTCTTCGGAGCAGATTTACCAGGAAAATCCGTTGGTTTCACTGTTGCTGCATCTCTGACATAAAATATATCCAGATTTTACCATGATGACGACCTGGCGCAAAAACTCCTGCGAATTTTGTTTAAAGAGATCCAAACACCGCGTATGCTTGTTGTGCACCGTAAACAACTGCGGCACCCATCGGGTTGACACGTTTCTCATACTTAACTTATCTTGTACAATAATGATTGCCGTTCAATACGACACGCCTACGGTCTCTTCCTTTTCACGCACTTTAGTTTGGCTATCAGCGAGAAGCATGTCGTGGAAAAGTTTATGGAACCCTTTATATTCTAAAAAAATAAGAAAACTGTAGGATGCCCAACGCCGCATACTAAACGAACAACTTAACGCTCTGTCCAAACAACGAAAGGGACAAACAATTTACGCTGTCGCAATACGACAGCCCTGGTAGATATTATTTATATCGGAGTTTCTATTGCAAAAAATATGGTTAACCAAAGTGCACCTGCTAAAGAAAGCTAAGGAAAAATGGATGCACAGAGATAGTAACTAAATTGAGGATGACATGAAAAAAACGGCCGGATCAAGCTTACCAGCAGTAAGAAGGTACACGTTTTAAAACCGAAATAAACAGTAAAGCCATAAAGCAAAAGGATGAAAAAAAAGGCTCTGCTAAATACTATGTATTTACAATATTGGGCATAGACTGGTTACTAGTAATCTTGAGAGTTTTTCAAGTAGAAAATTTTTTTTTCTATTCTTATTCCTATTATTTTTGGTTGGAATGGAGCCGCGTCGATATATTTGGTCATTGAATGGTGATATATGAAACTATGATGATTATAGAACTATCTAAATGGTTGTATAGTTTTTGACAGTTGTGTATACGATTCAACATTTAGTCACAGAAAAAAAACATTTAACAAAATGATAGTATTGGTCTTCTGCAACTACTTTGCGTATATTAAAAACACAACTTTGTCCACTGAATAATAGCGAGCGGTTGTTTAATTTTGGACAAATTTTCAAATCAGAAGTTATATCAATATATTTTGAATGGCTTAAGCAAATGTATCGCGACATCGTTATATTTTAATACAACATTTAAAAAAATGCGAATTACTAAAACTAATAATATGCAGGGTGTTCCATTTAGAAAAAACGTATGTTAGTTTGTATTACAAAAACGCGATGCCAATTGCTTTTTCTAGGCTGCGAGTTAAATTTCCAGGATATTCCTTACAACAGTCAACAAATAAAAATGTTAAAGGGAACGGGCATATTCTTATGTATGTCACCAGGTACAATAATACTTTTTTAACGGTAAAAACGACGACTACTTAAAATTGCTACTTGACGCCTTTTCCGATGAGATAGTTATTTCTAGGACACAAAACTAAGGCGATACTAGCTGGCGGGATGGACCATAGTCACGAAAATAGACCAACATTACATGGACATAACACGCATACACATTTTGTGATTACATTTTATTGTAATTATATAATTTATACTGTATACTTTATACTTTTGTGTTGCTAATTAGGTATACAATACATCATTACAAATAAGCATTAAACTTTTGTTAGTAAATAGATACAATTTGGCAAATTCAGGTTATATAAAGGTATCACCTGACAATCCTATTAAAAAATGTGACGTATCTAGATTTTAAATTCCGATTATTCTTTTTTAAATTAAAAACTGCTGTAAAAACTGAATCCGGTTTGACTTTCTTAACTAATAAAGCTTCTAAAACTGTTAATGCTACCATCGCCGTATTATTTGAGAGGTGTGTTCTCGCTGTAATTAGTATATGGTACTGACGAGCCCTAATTAGAGCGAAACCGGTCTGCGGTTCTAATTATGGTGAGAATACATCTAGCCTTACATGTTAATTTACATAGTAAGTAAAACGTATCACTAACTATATATATATATATATATATATATATATATATATATATATATATATATATATATATATATATATATATATATATATTATCCGAATTATACTTACAAAGATTTATGAACAAACACTTTGTGATGGCTACGGTGGGGATGCACATGCACTTTCTCCACATAATGAACTTTTCCAACGTCAACGTCACCACCAAATCTAGAAAAGTTAAAAAACATACCTTAACTAGGTTCTAATTGAGAAAAGTGTAAGAGGTTGGTGCATATAAAAACGTCCACCACTTACTGAGTATTTTGAGACTGGCTATACGATAGCCGTATTATTTTTGGTGCATTTTTGCTACAATTAGTATGCCGTACTGAAGAGCTCTAATGAGAGCGAAACCGGTCTACGGTTCTAATTGTTGCGAAAATGCATCGAGTCTTTAGACATGATATAATAAAAAATACCAGATTATAATGGCGAACAAGTAAAAATAAAAAATAAAATAGAAAACCGACTTCATTAAGGATCACTCAAAAACTACAGGCCAGATCTTGATCAAATTTATATGGTACCACACAAGAAGCACCAGCTTTCAAATAAATAAAACTCTGGACGCAGCAAGTGCGTTATGGTAGTGAATTTTCATAAAACTATTTTTTAATACCAATAATGTGTTTTTTTAAGAAAGCAGGCATCAAATTTGGTTACCAGTATAATCTATATAGTAAAAACAATGTGCCATGTTTCATCAAAATAACTTTGTTTGAAAATGTACAAAAATTTCCGAAAGTAAACTTAAAGTGTTCCCGAAAAAACTCGTTTCTTGGTCAATCTTATCGGTTAATAGCAAATTGAGCTATTCAAATATTAAGCATTTGATCAAAATTCGCTACCATAACGCACTTACTGCGTCCAAAAGTTTTTTTCTTACAAACATGCATTATATTTCGATGGAAAATGCAAAAATGCAATAAGATAAGACGTGTTTGATTAAAATTAAAAAAAATTGTATCACCAACGACTTATGGGCCACCCTGTGATTGTAGAAATAATTTTTAAGATGTAGCTCAAGACACCCTATAATTAATATATACAATTTTTTTTCATATCTTGTATAATAACAGATATGTCGAGCTTTATTGATTTTTTTACGAAAATTCTACAAAAATTATATACCATTAAACGATTAACTCTCTAGCTAAGACTACTTCCAAGCGTCAGAGAAAGGGTCTATTTGAAATGAATTTTCTAGAAACATTTTATTAAAATGAAGGACAATGACGGTTGAAACTAAGACTTCAGGGTTTGTAAAACATTCTTTTTGAGACATTTTATTTCCATAGCCTGTATTAGATTCAAGTTCTTTTCCTAAATGTTGCCAATTTTGACGTTTAAATCGCAACTTTGACGTTTTGTGAAAAACCCCAATTTATTTTTATTTAAATGCCTATAACTTTTTTGCCTTTTGACCTACAGAGCTAAATTTTGGTATGTAGCTTAGCTATAAGGTTGTTAATCTGCGTACCAAATTGCCCTTACTTTGTTAATTCCGGAGATATAATTTTTTTTTAAATAAAACACAAAATTTTCCGGGAAAACCTGGACAGATTTTCCTGGCTAACGAACTTATCCAAGCCATTTGCAAAAGGAAGGTATTCACCAAATTTAATCAAAATCGGCCTATTATTTTTTGAGTTATCGGTGTGATACATACATATATATATATATATATATATATATATATATATATATATATATATATATATATATATATATATATATATATATATATATACATAAAAATTTTATGTGTTCTGGGGGGCCTAATTAGCGCTCATTTGAAGAAATTTTTTCAAAATTCAAAAGTCGGGATTTCCTCATTAGTGAATTTTTTTTAAGAAAATTCACTAAAAAGAATCATCAAATAGGTTCACCTAGAGAAAAGTTCTGAGGTAACACATAAAAAAAATACAGTCGCGTTGAGAACCTCCTCCTTTTTCTTGAAGTCGATTAAAAATAGAACAAATTAAGTACACTTGGAGAACCCAAATCACCACAACACATATTTCAAAGACCT
Source organism: Tillus elongatus (assembly GCA_964006375.1). Classification (NCBI taxonomy): domain Eukaryota; kingdom Metazoa; phylum Arthropoda; class Insecta; order Coleoptera; family Cleridae; genus Tillus; species Tillus elongatus. The sequence goes on from OZ023267.1 coordinate 70,564,728, forward strand.
TACGATCATTTTGTTGACAATGTCAACGTCATCAGAGGATGAAAAATTCTAAAATTAAACTTAACAGCTACAGTGTCCGAAGGACTACATTAGATAAAAGCTCATAAATTTGTCAACCAGAAGATTAAAGCAGGTCTTCGATCTCGTAGGTTCACTACAGGATAGACAAACGATGGGTCGTCGACGACAATTTTACTTCGGACTAGTTCGTTACCTAGACGCGATATAAATACACTGTAGCTGTTGAAATTAATTTTAGAATTTTTCATCCTCTGATGACGTTGACATTGTCAACGAAACGATCGTATGGTCTTTGAAATATGTGTTGTGGTGATTTGGGTTATCCAAGTGTACTTATCAGTGCTCATCACAGGTTTCTGTTTTCACATATAGAACAAATTATTAATTTTGAGCTCCAACTTGATAAGCACCTTTACTTGCCACACAAAAACAGAAATATTGTTTGAAATAAAGTGTACGGGTACATACACTGGAAAATTCTTTTTAATAAAAATTTATTTTGTAAATTATTTCCCTTTTAGGTTGTCATTTTTTACTTTGGCAATCTGTATCGTTGCTTTGGAAAATAAAGAAGTCTGGATGCAACAAGTGCGTTATATAAGCGAATTTTCATAAGTTATTCAATTATTAAAGCAACTTACCTGAACCTGTTTAAACTCATTTATGTTAAATTTAATCTGTCGATTATGAATAGATAACCTTTCAATGCCATACCTGTGTCTGCGCACACATATGTAAAATTAAACTAGCTGATTTTTATAGATACAGTTTAGTAAAAGCATTTGATTTTTGCATATCTATCAATTTAATATGTCAATCAAATTTTTTGGCACTCTGTTAATAAATTAATAAACTAATGAATGTAATATATCCATTTTTATTTATTCTTTTTAACTTTATAAGTTATTTATATCCTTTTCTAACAGGGAATATACTTCACGACTTTTTTCAAAAGTAAACTTGGATTAAAATTATTCAGCAATACTGAATTTTGGCAAATTGTATTTGTAGTTCACCGGCAATATATAAGTTAAATTTCGTAAAATTAAATTGCGAGTTTCAAAGAAGAAAGTTTGAAGAAAATTTGGAATTTTCCATGGAAAAACTAAACTCTCATAACTGGGCAGCGAATATATATATATATATATATATATATATATATATATATATATATATATATATATATATATATATATATATATATATATATATATATATTACCAGCACATATTCGTAATTACTCTATTATTTTCTTGCCTTTTGGTTATAAACTTCTTTCTTTTGAGTCCCTACTTCTATTTTTGTTTCAAATTACTATTTAATTGCTTTATCTGAACCTCTTGTGGTTGCATGAGCTTCTTGTGGCATTTGCACATTTTTTTTTCTCTATCACTTGGCAATCCCGAGTTTTCATATACACCGCTTTTTCTTATATTTGGTCTGACGTTTTTTTCTTTTTCTTCTTGATTAGGCTGGTATCCATTTATTTCCATTATTTATCGGAATTTCCCACTCAACTTCATTTATTGTTCATATTTCTGGTTAATATATGGCTTTTCTTCTTCACGACTCGTCTCATTCCCCTATATTCACGCTCACTTCATTTTGCTTCAATACTTCTTAATACATATTTGTCTTGCAACTACTCTGCACATTATTATCTATATTCATCTCTACTTTTTCTATATTCCCACCATGGGTTTAATTATTTACTGGTTTAGCTTCATACTCTTCATACTCTTCATCATCATATATTTAAATTTCCCTATATTCATTTTTCGACTCACAAGTTAATCGTTTCCACTGCTTTCTGGTTTACAATTTAACCATTCTATAATTCTAAAAAACTTTATACAACGACCTTCATATACTTTCTACTTCATACGTTACACTCTTTCTCGGTTTGTCAGCAATTCTGCTTCTTACTGTTGCTACCTAGCATTTTTATAATTTCATACGCTTTCTTTCCTACTCTTTGTAGTTGCTTTTAATTTACAACTTCTTCAAATTTGTAGACATCTGCCACATTAAATATGCCTCTGATCTGTCGTGTTTGGACATCCTTTACTTGGCAGCTATTTATCGGATCTTCGTTCGTTATTTAGTAGGGTTCCTCAAATACCAGTTGGAGTTTCGCAAATTTCTCAAATTATGTACTTTAAACTCTATATGCCTTTACAATCACAACATCTCCCTTCTTAAGCTTCACGCGTTTTCTAATTCTGTTTCTCTGTCGGCTCAAACATTTTTCTGTCTTCCTCCGAATTCTCTTTCGCACATTCTGAACCACTTTCTCATACGTCAATTTTTCATCTATTTTCCATTTTCTGTCGGGCCTTCTTCTAGTCACTACATACATAGGTGTCTTCCATATTAAAGTTATGACACTCATTCAATATTCTCTCTACAATCACTATCTAACTTCCCCACTCTTTCTGGTCATCGTTTGTCAACATTCTCAAGTACTTGATAACCTCTTGGATATATCGCTCAGCTGGGTTACTACTAGGATATCTGATACTTGTATATTGTATTTCAATGCCTTTATTTTCACAAAACTGTTGTATTACTTCATTTTGGAAGTATGTGGCGTTGTCTAGCAAGATTGTTTTTGGTGTTCCTATGTGTTGGATCTTAGCAGTTTCATTGTGATCTGTTTGTTGGTTCGTTTTGTAGGGTATAATTTTACATATTTTGAGAAAACATCTACCATGACCATTATATGTTTGCTTAGTTGCCTACAGGGTACTAACCACTAATGAAATCGATCGCTACTATTTCTAAGCACTCGTTGGCATGTTTCACAACCTCTTAATGTTTCCTTGATCAATGTTAGGTCTCGTTTTGTTATGTAGTTTTCTCTGAAGACCATCCATACCTTTCGTATCCCTATATGACCATTTTCCGCAAGTATACTTTTACTGATTTCTTACGCCAATTCATTTGGTATGACATATACTTCATAGCGATTCACCGTTTTCACAAGCACATTCTCCTTCTCTTCCGTTCCACGTTTCTCTTTCTCACTTAACATTCTCTGGTCTCTTTCAATCATCGAAAATAAGCCTTGGTTTTCTTTCAATACATTCATACCTGATCTGATTCGTCTAGATTCATTTACATTCTTTCCGTCATCTCTCGCCAAAGCATCTGCCACTACATTCTTCAAGCTTCCTTTTACATGCCTTATGTCATACGTATGCTCTTGCATAATCGACACCCATCTATGTATTCGATTGCTTACAAACTTATTTTTGAGGATACTGATCAAAGCTTGATGGTCTGTTCGATCACAAACTTGTTCACTACGTGAAACCTGGAACCTGTGATGAGCACTAATAAGTACACTTGGAGAAACCCAAATCACCACAACGCATATTTCAGAGACCTTACCATCGTTTCGTTGACAATGTCAACATCTTCAGAGGAAGAAAATTTGCTTCCTCTAAAGATGTTGGCATTGTCAACGAAACGATCGTAGGGTCTCTGATATGTGTTGTGGTAATTTGGGTTTCTCCAAGTGTACTTATCACAAACTTGTTCCCCAATAAATAAAATCGTAGCTTCTCCCGACAAAAGACTACACTCACCAATTTCAACTCAGTGATACGATACTTCCTCTCATGCTCTTTCGTAACTCTCGACACAAAACATATTGGAACTTCCATTCCATCTTGCACCTGCTAATTTGTTAATCGACGCATCTGTTCTTAACGTAAATTCAGATTCACACATTGGATGGTAAACTTTCAACCCATTACAAAATTCTTCCTTTATTTTACTAAAGGCTACCTCTTTCTCACTGTCCCAATTCCATTTTTGACTTTTCTTTAGCATGTTTTTGAGTGGATACAGTTTTTCACTCAAATTTCGGACCCATCTTTTGATCATACCAATGAAACCTTTGAGCGTTTTCAAATCGGTAGGCCGTTTAAACTCCCTGATTCCCTCCACACGTTGTTAGTTCATTATTATACCCTCTTAGTCAATGACGTACCCCAATAATACCACTTCTTTTTTGTAAAATTGGCATTTTTGCAAGTTAATTTTCAATTCACCTTCTTCTAATACTTTCAAAACGGTTTGTAAATGCGTTTGGTGGTCTTCTTCTATACTGCTAATCAAAATATCGTCCACATAGTGTACTACAAATTGCTCGTATTTGGCTAATATGTTATGTAGTGCTCTTGATAACGCTGCACACGTGGACTGAATCCCGGAGGGCACTACCGCAAATCTATAGACCACTCCGTCTAGAGTAAATCCTGTATAGTCTCGGCTATCTTCGTGTAATGGAAATAGCCAGAAACTATGCTTCAAATATATCTTTGTAAATACTTCTGAACATCAACCTTCCAAAAATTGAATCAATGTTTGCTGGGGCTTCATACTGTAGAATTGAACAACTATTTATATTCCTGGCGTCTAAACAGTGTCTTAGCTCACTACTGGACTTTTTAACGACTACTACTGGATTAATAAATGGGGTGTTCTGTTTTCGATGATTCTCCTCTGTTTCACTTTTGAAATTTCTTCTGATACATCTTTTCTATACTTTTATGGAATTGGATATGACTTGGCTTTAAAATTCTCTAACCCTTTTACATTAAACTGATGGACATAATTTTTCGCAACTCTTGTTTCATCTATTATTAAACCTTTATACTTTTCTAGCGCTTCCTCTAGTTGTTTTATATGTCTTTTATCTCAGTTTATCTGCACATTATTCCCATTTTCTTCATATATATCATCTTCATATTGGCTATACCTTATTTCACATATAGCTTTATTTTCCTTTTTGTCTTTCAAAACTTCATCTTGTATTACTATATTTACGACTACACTACCATCCTCCCCATTTATATTACTTTCATTTAACCTTTCTATCTCGATCTTCTCGTTGCGAATTATTACATACTTGTTAAGGTAATCGATTATCATTTTATGTATTTCCATCTCGTCAGTGCCCATTATTACATCATGTTCCATATCATCCATTATTAAAATCTGTAGCTATAATTTATCGTCGTTTATGTCTACTTCCACCGATATTGTCTCATTGATCTCCCTCATCTTTTTTCCTCTTGCATTTACAAGTGTGATTTTTGGAATTTTAACTCTCCCCACGCTGAAGTGTTTTACGATTCTCCCAGACATTATTAAGGCTTCCGATCCTGTATCTAATAGTATTTTCCCAGGGTTACGTAGTATTTTCTCTTTTAAAATTATCGGTATTATACCTTCTTCAAAGTTATCTGCCTCTTTGTCGTTTTTAAATATCTCCCTGTGGTGTTCATATATACATGTGTTGTTGGCTGTTGCGTGTGGATGATTTGCGTTTACTGGTCGTCAGATTTTTGCTTTCTGATTGCCCCCGTGTCAATTCCTGGTCCTTGATCTTCTTCAGTTGCGGTATGCATTTGTCTCATTGCATTCATTCTTCTTCTAAATTCTCCTGCTCTCCTTTCGTCTTGACGGGTGTAGTGATTTCGGTTTTCGTTCTCAGGCCCCTGACTAAAATTTCCGGTATTTTAATTCCTTCCTCTATTGTAATTGTTTCAGTTATTGTCATGTGGGTTATTTTCATTTCTATACCTATTATCTCCCCTATAGTGTTCCCTATTCTCGTAAAATCGATTATTGTTTCGGGATCCGCTATTATTGTTATTCCCTTGATTATTAGACCGAATATTATTATTATTTTGCCTGTTATCCTCTCTATTTCCTGAATACATTCCCCTTTGTTTGTTCCTTGGGTCGTTATTTTGTCCATACTGTTTTCCATTGTATCTGTTCCCCCCATTTGTGTTTGTGGTTCTCTGTACCCTTTGTAAGTAATTAATTGTTTGGACAAGCGTTCGTATATAATGTATCCCGATTATCTCTGCTATATCATGCCTCAAATGTCTCGCTATGTATACGATTATTTCAACTTTACGCATTTTTTACGTTAGGTGCTGTGCCATATCATAGATATGCAATGCGTAGCCAGATAGTTTTCTGGAATCATTCGGCTTGTGCTTCCCAAAATATAGTATCTCTCTGACTATTGCCTGTTGTGCTTCTCCCCAGTAATGGTTCAGAAATTTGCTCTCAAAATCTTCTACGTCATCTATTCCTTCTTCTTTGCTAGTGAACCATATTAACGCGCCCCCTTTTAAGCTTTGCTTTATTATTTCCTTCACATCTCATAAATCATAGATATTTTTGAGCTTATTTAGCAGGCTCGTGATGAAAACTTTCGGGTGTAATTTTGTTATGTACCCGTCAAATTTTAGTCCTGTATCGTTCGTCACTAGGTAAATAATTATTTTGTTCCCCATTCCTTGTCTTACCTGTCGCTCCATTCTATCTAATTTCTGTTTCACATTCACTTCCACTCCTTCTCTTATTCCACATTTATTCTTGTCACTTACTCTACTTTTTCTACCTTTTCATTTGTCTCAGTTAAGTTTTCACCTATTTCATTCTGATAGCTCTTAACTTTCCTCTCTGTTGCCGTACTCACTCCAATCATCCTTAGATACTTCTTATTACCCATTTGTATTATACTACCTATCTCGTCTTCAGTTGTTTTTATTTTCTCTATCACAACCTTGCATGTTTCATTCAATCTGTCTTTTATTCTCTCTTCTACCTTTCTTTCTATTTCTATTTTTCTATAATGCATACCTTTATCCAACCTCTCTGTGATTCATATATCCATTCCATTTATCTGTCATTCATCTCTTTCATCTTTTGATTCATATTTTTATTGCTTTCTTTTATATTTTGCTTTAAATTTATTTCTTGTCTTTCTAATTTCTTATTTATATTAAATTCATATTTTTCCAACTTCTCGTTTAGATCTTGCTTTATGCTATTCATATCCTCTTTGATTTCTTTCCTACTTTCATTTATGTTTTCTTTTAAATTCTGATTCATCCCTTGCATATATCTCATCATGTGCATCAACGTTGGTTCATTTTCTTCTATCTGTTGTGTCGATGTTTCTTCTTGTATTATCTTTTCCTCCGCGCTTATCATTTCTTCTTGGGTTTCACAGATACACAGACAAAAATAAGTACGCAATGATTTTCCTTCTTTCTTTACTGGTGCACAATAATATAACTTATTCTATAAATGTGACAAGAAGTATTCCTACAATTCTAATTAAATACCCTAGCTATAATTGTTAAAGAAAACTAAATTTATGTCTCCCCAATATTTTTAGGGCAATATATTTTTCAAAATTTTATATAAAATTTTTCTAATTTAGATTTTATTGATCAATAAGCTTTTTTTATATGAATAGTATTGTAATACGTTATAATCAGTTTTATTTTTATAGGACTAAATACTAGGCTCTCCTCTTGACTGACTAGATGTAATATCGGTTGCATACTCGCTGAATCTCTGAATTTACGTAGAGCTAGCTGATCGCTCCTCCAGTAGTGGTTTTTTCAACTATTATTGCAAATTAATATGGCGGTTGTTGAGTTTACTGTGTTTTTGTATTTATAATTTGAAGAAAATTGCTTTATATTTAGATTTATCCACTTGAATGTGGCTTTACAGCTGTCTATCTACTACCCAGTTATTACTTTACTTAAAAACGTAAGTATTTTATATTTATCATTGTAAAAAAACTCACTCTTTGATATTCCTGTGGGCTCTTGACTGTCAAACTTATAATATTATTTATCCTACAACTCAAATTCGAACTGTTCTTTGTAATTTTCTCAAGAAAATTTCCAAATTGCTGCTTCTGCCTTCAAATCTCCTCAAAAAGTCCTTGTTGTTATTATTTTTTTACACAACAACCCCGTTGCTATCAAAATTTTTCTGTCGCCTGCTCCCTGACTAGTTTTGCTTCTAATTTTCTCCCCTCTTGTTTGTGATGTGCACTCTCTTGGTTACCTAAGCGTAGTTTCACCTTCTTATTCACAGATATATTTATGTCAAAACCTTAACCTATTCATAAATAAAAAACTTCTCGACGTAGCAAGTGCGTTATGGTGGTGAATTTGCATAAAAATGTTTTTAATAGCAAACATGTTTTTTAAGAAAGCAGGCATCAATCTATATAGTAGAAACAATGTGCCATGTTTCATCAAAATAACTTTATTGTTTGAAAATGTACAAAATTTTCCGAAAGTAAACTTAAATTGTTCCCGAAAAAACTAGTTCCCTGGTCAACCTTATAGGTTAATAGCAAATTGAGCTACTCAAATTTGAAGGATTTAATGAAAATTCGCTACCATAACGCACTTGCTGCGTCCCGAATTTCTTTTCTTACAAATATGTATTATATTTCGATAGAAAATGCAAAAATGCAATAACATAGGGCGTGTTCGATTAAAAAAAAAAGACAATTTGAATCACCAACGACTTATGGGCCAACCTGTAATTGTGGAAATATTTTTTAAGATGTAGTTCAAGGTACCCTATAATTAATGTATACCTTTTTTTTCGTAACTTGCATAATAACGAATATATTGAGCTTGAAAGATTTTTTACGAAAATTTGACAAAAATACCATTCTATATCCAACACTACTGCCAAAGTATCAGAGAAAGAGTCTATTTTAAATGAAATTTCTGGGAATATTTTAGTAAAATGAAGGACAATGACGATTGAAACTAAGAGTTCACGCTTTGTAAAACATACTTCTTGAGACATTTTCTTTCGATAGCTTATATTAATTTCAGGATCATTGTCTAAATATTACCAATTTTGACATTTTAAATCGCGACTTTGACGTTTTGAGGAAAACCCAAATTTATTTTTCTTTAAATGCCTATAACTTTTTTGTAATTTAACCTACAGAGCCAAATTTTGGTAAGTAGCGTACCTATGACGATATGAACCAGCTTACCAAATTTGGTTGCCCTTACTTTGTTAATTCCGAAGATATAAAATTTTTTCTAATAAAAACTCAAAATTTCCCCGGAAAACCTCGTCAGATTTTCCTCACTAACAAACTTGTCCAAGCCATTTACAAAAGGAAGGTTTGTGCCAAATTTTATCAAAATCGGCCCATTATTTTTTGAGTTATCGGTGTGATACATACATATATATATATATATATATATATATATATATATATATATATATATATATATATATATATATATATATATATATATATATATATATATATATATATATATATATATATATATATATATATATATATATATATAAACATATAAAAATTGAAACTAACCCCGGATATGGGTTCTAGTGGTCCTAGTTCGCGGCTCATTTGCAAAAAAAATTTCAAAATTCAAAAGTCGGGATCTCCCCATTAGTGAATTTTTTCTACGAAAATTCACTAAAAACATGATCGCTTACATAACTTACATCTATATCAAAATACATTAACATCGTATCGCTAAAAACTGTTATGCAACATATTCTTAACATATTATTCAGTATTTTGTCTTTTTATTTTCTAGTTGACCGCTACACTGTTTTTATACGCACTTGTTAATTGTTTTTTCAGTCGTATACATACAGTTTGTTCATCGTTTTACAGCTTTAATTTCATTTCACTTCACTTCAACGAGTCTTATTACTTACTATACATAGGCTTATGTACACATTGTTTATAAATATCTATTTGCTTGCCCCCTTTTTGTCGGTGTATTTGTGAATTTGTTTAAAAATTTTGGTTTAATATTTTACCTTAGATTTTTATTTAAAAAGAAAACTGCTTCTTCAGGTTCTATGACTTCCCTGTTTATATTTATATAAAGTTTACTGAGCACCATTTGTAATTGCTGTTCTATTACTCATTATTTTGGTCAAATTACATGTATTGTATTCACCGATAGCTAGGTTCTTTGATAGTCAGTGTTCGAGTTTGTTTATTTGTATATTTTGAGTATAACATGTGTAATATAACATTATTCTTCGCTGTTAGATGTCTTTAGACATTAAACATTGTTACACAGCAGTTGTTATTCTGAAAGAGAGTATATTCTGTGATTTAGACCACTTACAAAGCCTGAACCAAACGTTTGTTTTTTCACGCATGAACGTCAAAACTGGTGATTTTTAAACAAATTCTGGAATTGGTTGGGTTTATGAGAAACATAAATTGCTTGAAATATCTTTAAGGTGTGAGATTTCTATTTCAGCTATTCTCTTGTCCATTTAATTAGGATATTTGCACAACATTGATTTGAAAGTGACCTTTTCTTCCTTTTTGGCAGTAGTATAGTGCCGGGTAAATGTTTCATTTAATAATTTTCAGACGAAGATTTTGAAGATAACTAGTTAGTCAGTATTGGTTATAATTGTTACTTGTTTTCATTGGGAAAAGGTATTTTTTGCATTATATGTTCTCAACTACCTAACTAGCATTTTGCTTGGATGGAAAACGTTTTCATGAAAATTCGCTACCATAACATACTTGTCGCGCCAAATAATTTTCTCTTATGGGGATTTTTGCAACCCGCTTTGCTTTTTTTAAATACTTATTAATAGTTTTAATTTGACACCTGGTGTCTACAGTTACAGTTTGTTTAATTCATTATAAGCCACGTGTACTAATACATAGATATGTATTACGAGGTACTGGCATCTTAGACACAAACCTGGACTCTCAGCAATAATATTAGTAATCTGCGTGTCATACAAAAAGTCATCGAACCCCATGCGAAAAATTCAGAGTAACAGTTCTCAGATTCAGTGATCAAAGCCAATGAGAATGAATACGCTTGGGAGCTAAAATTTAAATAATTGTAAGATAAAGCCATTAATAGCATGGGAGTGCACGCTGGTTAATAAGATCAAAACTCTAGAGTTAAAAACGTCCAGAAGATACCTCAATACTATTTGGACAAGGTACCCATGTACTATTAGAAAATACGTTGATTAAAAAAAGTAAAACAGTTGCTAGTGGAAATTATTTGGGGTTTACCTTGTGTCGAATCCTGCAACGCTACCTGCTCCGGCGTAGGCTCCCGCAGACGCTGATGCTGAAGCTGAGGCTGGTACTTCTTTTTCAACAGTAGATGATATGGTCTTTTCGATTATAGTGGGAGGTGCTGGTACTCTTACTCTCTTTTCTACAACCGTCGGTACTCTAATTGTCTTTTCTACATAGCTAGGAACTTGGATTGTCTTTTCAACGTAGTTTGGTATGACAGTTTTCTCAATAATTACTTTTTGTGGTTTCTCTTCAGCCACAACATCCACTTCTTTCACCGTTTCAACTGGAGCTGCACCAACACTGAAACCACCTGTAATCAAAAAGTGTCATGCGTTTAAAACATTGTTTGCAGGTAAATAATATGTTTGATAGAACTTGATTTTGAAACATTAAATTCTAGCCTTTCAAGCTTTTCTTTATACAAAAATATTTTACTGTAAAGCATCTATAATACATAGAAGCTATTATAGCAACCAAAAAATTAGTGACCAAAACTTATTGCTTAAAAGGTACTATATTTAAAATCAGTTTACGTTTTAAAACAACAGCTACGTGATACATGGTGTTAGATTTTAAGTACCGACACTTTTGTGATCTCGAAAACTGAATATATAAAGTTTCTCAAATTAAATAACAGTTGCACAATGATAAGCGCATCTTAAAAGTTATTTTTAAGATTTAAATTTGCAATTCGGTGGATTTGTATAACCTTACGTGCACTTAAATAATTGTCGATAAAAAACGTGAGTTTCCATTTAAAAAATTACACACAGCCTTCGAGACTACTTCTCTGGCTTTGCCTTTTCGTATCGTTTCGGTAAGTGCAGGACGTAGCCAGCGCGTAAGCTAACTGGTGCAAATAGCTCTTCTGAATTCTAGATGTTCTAGGATGTTCTTCAACGTTTCTGTAACCGGTTTCACTACTTGACAGCATCCACAGAGATAAAAATTGAATTGAACGAAATCATGACAAGTACAAATAAAGATATGTTGGTATGTTATGATGTTTTGATCAAAAAAATTTTTTGCAACTGAAGAAATTTCTTTTCTAAATAAACGATATAAATACTGCCCGAAATTTAAATTTACAAACAAAATTAAAGAGATATTAAAGAATAACAGATTAAAAAAGACTAAAAATATGTGCATTTTTGAGAAATTTCCCTTCAAAATATGACAAACGTCAAATTAATCAAAATGAAATTGTAAAATCCATTCAGCATAAAATATCAGAAAATGATTTTGTTTTTACCAAAGCTAATAAAGGAAATACAACTGTGGCTATAAATATGGACGCATATAACATACAAATTAATGATTTTATTACCGCAGAGAATTTAGCAGGAAGTAGGAGAGACCCAAGAAATTCATTTCAGACAAAACTAAAAAATTAACTTAAAAATACATCTCTGTTTATTCAACAAGAAAAGAAATGTATTTTATATAAAAGCCCACAGCCACCAAATATGTATGGCTACCTGAAAATACACAAGCTAAATATTCCTGTGACACCAGTAGTTAGCTTTGTCAATACACCTTATTATAAGATAGCAAGCAAACTGATTTCACTTAGAGAATAAAATTACTTTCTAAAATATTCAGTTAAAAATTCTTATAAACTAACACAAAAATTAAATAAGAGAATATTCACCTCTATTAGAAAACGTTTTAATGGAAAAGAAGATAAATGTCATAAAAAGACGAGAAATGATGAACCTTTTTAACGAATGTATAAAACAAAACCATTTTCAATTTAAGGATAAAATTTATATGCAAAATGAATGCCTACCTATGGGGAGTTCGTTCTCTCCTTTATTATCCAACATGTTTATGGAAATCTTAGAAAATCAAATTTTAACCTCAGAACTTTCACATAATATTATCTTTTGGTGCAGATACGTAGATGATATTTTTGCATGTTTTCAAGGGAGCCATACAGAATTAAGTGAATTTTTAAATGGTATCAATAACCTTAAGACAAATATTAAGTTTACTTTAGAAGAAGGAGCTAATAGTTTAAATAAGATTTTTAAACTTATCGATTAGAAAGTTAGAAAATAATTCATTTGACTTTTAATATATAGGAAACCAACTTACACTGACGCAACCACCCCATACGGCTCATGTCTCCCTTTTTCACAAAAGCTGTCAGCCTATCATTCTATGATACATCGTGCATTTTCAATGCCTATGTCCCAAAACAATTTTGAAAAACAAATTTCAATAATTAAGCAAATAGCATTTAATAATCGCTACTCTGTTAAAATAATAGATAGAAGGAAAAGAATACAAATTGGCGATTAATTCAGTTTATCCAAATATTAGAGACAGAAGAGACAACAGGTATGTTTCGATAACTTATTTTGGAAATAAGTGAAGATTGTAACCTCTGATGCGCACTAATAAGTACTGTTGGAGAACCCAAATCACCACAATACATCTTTTTAAAGACCTACCGATCGTGTTACTAACAAAGTTAGCGTCATCAGAGTTAGAATTTTTCATCCTCTTATGACGCTAACTTTGTTAGTGAAACGTGAAACGTTAGGTCTTTAAAAATATGTGTTGTGGTGATTTGGGTTCTCCAAGTGTACTTATTTTGGAACCATTTTAGCAAACATTTCAAAAATTTTAAATACCTGTACCAATACATAGGTAGCTTCTAAATCTTACAACACGACGCCCGATTTGTTATTTAACGCGAAAGAAAAATCTTGTTTCTTGACAAGAGTTTATAAATTAGCTTGTACACATTGTAACGCAGTCTACATAGGTCAGATTTCTAGAAATTTTAACACCCAATAAAAAGAACATATTTCTGCATTTATAAATAACCGCGCTGACAAATTTACATTTGTAAAACATATTATTGGTACCCAACATAGACCTACAGTAATATATTTCAAAAAAAGTTGTAATGAGATAAAGAATTGATGTATGTCGAAATTTTCATTGTATAGGGACAGTTATTGTTTCGTTATTTTATGGTTGTAATTGTTATTATAGTTATTACTGTTATAGGTTACTTCTATATTCATGCTAAATATTGACATGCATCACGTAGGCATTTTGAAGGCGTCATCCGTCTTTTTTTTTCTTTTTTTTTTCTTTTTTTTTAAGTATTTCTTGATTAAAACATCATAACGTAGCAACCAATCTTTATTTGTAGTTGTCATGATTTCGTATGAATTTAATTCTTATCTCTGAAGATGCTGTCAAGCAGCGAAACCGGTTACAAAAACGGTGAAGAACATCCTAGAACGTCTAGAATCCAGAAAAACAACTTGCTTCAGTTACCTTACGCGCTGGCTACGTCCTTTACTTACCGAAACGAAACCCAACAGTAAACCAGAGAAGTAGTCTCCAAGTCTGTGTGTAGTATGGACCAGTTTTACCAAGTAAGGACAACAACAAACAATTAATTAAAACATTATCGATGACGTCAAATCTTAAAATTGGGATTAACTTTATAATATTTTTTCAAAGGCAGCAGCTTAAAAGACTAATTCAGGTGTCCTATCACTTTTGAAAAAAGGTTGTATGCGATTAACTGAATTTACTCTAAGTTACAAGCTCGCATTATATATATATATATATATATATATATATATATATATATATATATATATATATATATATATATATATATGACCCAAGGCACTGGTTAAATCTTAAGACTACATCAAGTGGTTATTACAAAATAAACGAAATTTTTGACAAACAGTATTTCGAAACCAAGCATCAGTAACACCAGCAGAGAATAGTTTAAATTTAAATTAATTTGGTTTTCTGGTGAAGTCAGCTCTGTTGATGAAACGATTTTTAATTTAAAACACTGTTATTATGAATTATTTTTCTGGAGGTACTTATCAGCACCTATGTTTCTAAATTCGCATCCTAATAATTTTACTTAATTCCTCGCAAATGTGTTCAAATACTTTTAAATGTTTTCCACAGATAAATTAAGCAATTAAATATCGACTGATGCTAGATAAAAGTGTTTCTCGAAATATTTTGCACTGATAAATAATATACACTGGACTCATTAACGACCTCAATCAATTAAACTTTCTTTAAATTATGACTTGTCAATTTATAGTTTTTCATATGTACTAGTTTTCCTTGCGCTTTGATATGTAATTAAGTATATTTTAAAAAAATTAAAGCTTATACGAAAATGATTGGCTTTTTATTAGTGATTGTATATTTTTATTGAGCTTATTACTAGGTTTTTTATCTTATTATTTGTGTTTTTATATGTTTTATTTTGCGTAATGTGTTTTACCCAGACCCTTAACTTCACAATTTGTAATGACGTTATAGATTCATTAGCATATACCCAGCGTCAAACACTAAAAAACATATAAGTTAGGTAAGTTTCCAGATGATATGGCTAATTTTCAAGATGCGGCGTTTTGAAAGAAGCAATTTGCTTCAAACATTATGGAAATACCAAACACTTCATGAATATTAATTTTGGTTTGCTATCATTTACTATTTAATCCTGAAATAAACAAGATGGTTTTGCATTAGCGTCTTTACTTCTTTACAGCATTGGGTTTTGAAAGATGATCGACACACAAAACAATTCCATTAGACAAATCTCTTAAAATTTGGTTGGGTGTAAAGTTTGAGAAATAACATTGCAGTCACCACTTACCAGAAAATGCTGCACTAGTTGCTACGGGTTTTTGCACAACTTTACTAATATGGACTTCAGAAGCTCCCCCGCTTGAAGATCCAGCATAAGAAGTGCCGTATGATCCTGCTGCGCCTTTAGTTCCTTCTAAACCTGCACCAGCACCTACTCCTCCACCTGCAGTTGCTCCAGCATATAGTCCACCACCTGCTCTTCCTACATAATTAAAAAAATATATTTTTAATCGAAAACCAAAAGTTACTTTTAACATTACATTATTATCTACCATAAGTTAATTCTACACTACACAGGTGATCAGTAACTAATTCTAGGCCTAAATATCACCGAAACTACTACTTTTAGTAACGCTATCTCTTTCGGGTATGAAGTAGAGTGTCATGAGAAATAATTTATCCTGCATCGCATCATCTATAAAAAACGACGCTTGGCGTCACGACGCCATTTATAATATTTTCTCATTAACAAATTTCACATTGACGGTCAAAGTTAAATATTCAGCTACTTTATTGTTCAGTTGATGTTTGAGATAAGTGTAGTGTAACGCTAGATGTATTCTCACCATAATTAGAAACGCAGACCGGTTTAGCTCTAATTAGAGCTCGTCAGTGCGCTATACTAATTACATCGAGAATACACCTATAAAGTAATACGGCTATAGTAGCCAGCCTACTAGAACATTGTGAGATGTACCACAGGGTCGCCATCTCGGTTCGGAACCAGATAGTATGTTGTCACGACAGCTCGAATTAACACAACATGTTATAAATAAGGGCTGTGTACAACCAACCAACAATTTTTGTAAATTGTCAGCCCTGGTCCATTTCTTCCCTAATACAGGGACAACATATAACATGTTCTGTTAATTAGAGCTGTCGTGATAATATGCTACCTGATTTCGCACCGAGATGGCAAACCTGTCGTACATCTCAAAATGTTTTACTAGGCTGGCTTCCATAGCCGTATTACTTTATAGGTGTGTTCTCGCGGTAATTAGTATAGCGCACTTACGAGCTCTAATTAGAGCGAAACCGGCCTGCGTTTATAATTATGGTAGAATACATCTAGCCTTACATACATCGTCTCTGTATTATGGAAGGAATGGGCCAGGGCTGACTGATATCTACAAAAATTAAAACCAAAATCTTATATGGTCAAAAATTACAAAACATCCACCAACTAATATTTCTATATAGCTAAATAATCTAAAAGCCAATTCAAGAAAATTAAGATTCATACATTTACAATTTGGGCAACTATTATAAAATAGGGATAAAATAGGCAACGCTTCTGTTACACGAAGTACATATCGCTGAGAGGACAAACAGTGAATGAATTGGAAAGGATGTTTAGTGTACTGTAGCGTGTGGTAAGAAGTATTAAGCTATAGATCAATATAAGGAAAATAAAAGTAAGGGACATAGGTGAGCAGAGGACTGTAAAAGATGTTAATCAAGTCATACGTATGAAATGTTTATACATATATATATATATATATATATATATATATATACATATATAAATAAATAAATATATATATATATATATATATATATATATATATATATATACATATATAAATAAATATATATATATATATATATATATATATATATATATATATATATATATATATATATATATATATATATATATATATATATATATTGAAATGAAAAAGAACAGAAAGTTTTGAAATATACAGAGGGGAAAATGACAAAGAAAGTTCTGATATTGGAGTAATAATAATAGTATATTTGGATCGTAATTTTACAGTGTGTTATACCATAAATCAAAAGCTTGTGATTATGCTGAATAAAATGCTTGTTGCTCGAGAGAGCAACGCATACGACAAACTGCTACGAGACGGCCCTCTCTGATATTTATTGTTGTGAATAGGGATCAAATAATAAATCCAAATAACAACAAAAGATAAAAAAAATTAGACCTGTGCCATTCTGTTTAAAACACATAAAAATATAGTCACCTGCGATATCATCGGTTCTAAGGGTTTTAAGTATGCGCTCCCTTAACGAAAAATTATGAAGTTATACAGTAATAATCTTATCATAAGCGCAATTTTTAACAACTTGAAAATCGTTAAATCGACACTTTTTTGTTTGTTTCTTGTGTTCAATATTCATCGGTTATTAAGTACTCATCTAACGCGAGGATCGATTTAAATTATTTGACTCCGTTGCGTTTAGAAAACACTTGGAAAGGTCGCATACAGTTGCTTTTGTAATCAATTTATTATTTTATCACATATAACGACCACGTGAAATATTTTGTAACATACGGATAAGTATACAAGATATGCAAAAACCGATTCAATCTAAATTGTGAGGATAAAATATATGGAGGCAGACGTTAGACAACCCACATTACAGGTGTCTTGGCATTTAAATTGCCTATAAAATACCCTGAATACCATAATAAATTGTTAGAAAATTACATATTTTCCAAGTCGAACACAAAATTACAACTTTGTGAACACAGATTTAGCAGAAATATTATCAAATCTAACGACGTATTAAAAAAAGGTCTGCATTTGAAAATTAATCGACGAGAAAAGCTTTTTTGTAAAATAAGTAAATCCACAGACTAAATTTTAAGTAATCTGATAAGTACACTTGGAGAACCCAAAACACCACAACACATATTTTAAAGACCTTACGATCGTTTCACTGACAACGTCAGCGTCATCAGAGGATGAAAAATTTTGACGTTTCAGTGAAACGATCGTAAGGTCTTTAAAATGTGTTGTGGTGATTTGGGTTCTCCAAGTGTACTTATCAGTGCTCATTAAAGGTTTCACTTTTCACATAGTGATTTTAAGTGATCTCCCAGAAGCGTATTAGATATGTTTTTATTAAGTTTTCATTTAAAAGGGTATTATACGAATGAAAATTAAAATAAGTGGTTGGTAGTATCGAATAAAAATATCGTTCCATTTGATCCTCAAATGATTCTGATAAAAGTATCTAAATAAAACAATACCTATAGAGTTAGCAACTGTTTCATGTTGTGTATTATAAGTAATATAATGTCAGTTTGTTTATTCATTTACCTGTCATGAATAGCAGCACTAGATTTCATTAAACTTTTGCTATTCTATTTTTACGTTTTATTTTCTTGAGACTGAAATACATGATGAAGATTGTATATCTATTTATATAAAGAAAATCGGGACGCAGCAACTGCGTTATGGTAGTGAATTTTTATTAAATACTTTAAATTTGAAAAACTCAATTTTCTATAAACTTAGAAAATTAAATTTTAGTATGTAGGAAGGTCTTGCCCAAGGCAACATATCTAACAACTTTCATTAAAATAGCTTTGTAAATTTAGGAGAAAAAAAATTTGTTCGAAAGAAAACTCAAAGTTTTCTCGGAAAACCTTGTCAGATTTTCCTGGCTAACGAACTAATGCAAGCCATTAACAAAAGAAAGGTACCTCCTGAATTTCATCTATATCGGTCAATTATTTTTTGAGTTATCGGTTGGATACATACATATATATATATATATATATATATATATATATATATATATATATATATATATATATACATATATATATATATATATATATATATATATATATATATATATATATATATATATATATATATGAAATGAAAATTCACTAAAATAATTTTAGTTTACGTACCTACTCTAAATTAACTAAAAGGAATTTAAAGGTGCCATATGTAAATCCAATTAAAAAACTCTATTTAACTACTTTATAATTGCATTTATCATCGTTTTTATTGTAAAACATGTCTCTTTCTCTTTTCTATATTATATAATCTAGTGTTTCAGGGTCTTCTAGGTTTTTTATTTTATACGACTTCGTAGAAAAATATGTGGACGCTGCTTAGTGAGTTTTTGTAAAAGTGACAGTTGCAACTGTACGACGTTGAAAAAATGTTATTAAATAGGCGCTTGTTGGAGAACTAGGAACCCATAGCCAAGGCCATATATATATATATATATATATATATATATATATATATATATATATATATATATATATATATATATATATATATATATATATACTTATATATACTTATATATACTTCCGTGTTAGAGCCATTCGCAAGAAAGAATGTCAGTTTAGGACGGGTCAGTCGTAGTGTTATTTCAGGCCTTTAATTTTGTCCTGATTTCTTATTTTTGCAATAATTAGGGGCTGATATATGAAGACTGTACCATAAAATTGTGAGATTTATACTTCTTTTATCTATTATTATTGTGGCACCATGGTGTAGGTTATAGGTTGCTGGTTAACTGAAAAAAAATGCTGTTGCCATTTCAAGTAACGCGAAAGAAGATGACTTCCAACACACTTTTTGCAACGTATGTGAGAAGCAAATTGTATTTGTTGTTGTCACTCACAAGCAAAGAAGCATAAAGTGTATGTCACAAAACAACTGCTTAATTTGGCTAAGGTAGCAAATCTACCTGGCGTACTTGGATAAAAAATAAGTAAAGTATAATCGCAAGAAGAAACTGAGAAGCAAAAAGAAGGATCAACGGGGCAACCGAAATTAGGAAAAAAGAAAATTGACAAGTTGTAATTGGGGATTACAAATTTTGCTGAACAGAATAACAAAAAAGCAAATGGGAGACAAACTAAAATGAAGTTTTCTGTAAGAGGAAAAAGAAATGATTCAGTTTATGTTATCATTGCAAAAAGCCTCGTTGTAGCTAAATATAGACGTAGAGGCTATTTTCTTTGGGTTCACGATTGTATGTTTTCCTCTTTCTAACCGAGTACAGAGAAGAGAGCGAACAATTGTGAAGCCGAAAGGGCAGTCTTTACGTCTATATTAAGTATGGAACGGTTTTACCAAGTAAAGGCAACAACAATTAATGAACTGCTGTAGCTGCCCAAAGTTTGGGAAGTGAAGAACTGGCGTATGTAAATATGAAAAGTGCAGTCATCAAACAGATTAACTGAAGGAAATGTGACTTGTTACTGAAACCAACAAAACCCAATTCCTCTAAAAAACAGAGAAAGCAAGCTGTGTGATGAAAACTATGGGGCGAGAACAACTAGTCTTATGCAGTGCCTGTCCTTGAGGCCAACTTGTACAAAAGATGGCGCTTTACGCTATTCTGCACTCCACCAGATGGCAGTGAAGGCAGTGAAGGCCTTAAAACCGACAGGAATGGCATACTAAAGAGTACAAAGAAGGACGAAACCGGTATGTGTCCGCTGCTATACCAGTTACGGCAGATTCCGGGAGGACTGAAGTGGTGGTGTCTAGCGAGTGATATGATTCAACGCCCGTCGTGGTATTATCTAGCTAGTTTTCTTGCCACAACTTCCTTCTTGTTGTACTGTGTATACGTGGAAGCCTAGAACCATCACAAAAGAAAATGTGGCGCTATTCTCCACTTAGATTGCCGTGCCTGCCTCAAGGCCGACTTGTTGGAGCGCAGGTATGACATACTGAAGAGTCAAAAGAAGGACGAAACCGGTCTAAGTCTCCTGCTATAGATACATATTATATAATGGATGGTTACTAATGAAAGGGCCCTACACTACGTGGAGAGCACATTAGCTCTGTTCTTCGATATGGAGGGGGCCTTGATAAGGCAAGGACGGATACGGTTTGTACCGCCCTACAGGATAGAGGAACGCCGAGGTCCCTAATAAGCTGGGTGGCGAGCAGGCTGGAGGACAGGAGAGTTGCGCTGACCTTGGGGGGCCAGGGGCTGGACGTCGGGGTGACGGGCGGCTGCCCTCCGGGCAGCTGCCTTTCGCCCCATCTATTGTGTCTGGTCATGGCCAGCCTCTTGGAGCGGCTCTCCGAGAACGGCTTCTACGCTCAGGCGTAGGCTGATGATGGGCAAATTCCTCGGCGTCGTCTGTGAGTGCATGCAAGCTGCCTGTAGCATAATCGAAAGGTGCGGTGGTGAGCTGGGACTCTCCGTAAACCCGGCGAAGACGGAGATGATCCTATTTACCAAGAAGAGAAAGGTAGTGGGGTTCAGGGCGCCCGTGATGTTTGGAAAACCTTTAGCTTTAGAGCGGGATGTCAAATATCTGGGGGTGATCCTGGACTCCAAACTAACTTGGGGGTCGCAAATATAACGGGTTGTAAGAAAGGGAGTAGCGACCCTCTGGCAGCTGCGTCGAGTGATAGGGAGGACCTGGGGAGTTAATCCTCGGATCCTTCACTGGATCTACACTGCGATCGTCAGGCCGAGAATTCTGTATTTGGTCTGGTGGTGCGGTGTGAACCGAACTACCAGCAGGAAGCTGGCCAAACTCCAAAGGATGGCAATCCTGGGTATCACAGGCGCTATGAGGACGACACCTTCAGCCGCGCTAGAGGTCCTGTTGATGCTGCCACCGCTTCCCATCTGTGTCAGGAGGAAGGCGATGGCGTCGCATCCCAGAATGCGAGACGCCTGAAACTGGTGTGGAGAAGGAGCAGTAATAGGGCATGCAAGAGTCACCAAGGAGGTGGAAAAGGAAGTTCCTATTTCCGCCATAAAGGTGCGGGATGCCGAGGATGATATTTGGTTGACTAGGTCATACACCCTCAAGATCCCCAGTAGGGATCAGTGGAGGGAAAATGAGGTTGAATTCCAGCCCGCAAGCCTGGTCTGTTTCACCGACGGATCGCGGCTGGAGGACCAACAATCATCCAGGGCAGGAATATACATCGAGGGCCTGGGGGTGCGCGAGAGCAATGCTCTGAGCGCATATACCACGGCATTCGAAACCGAGGTGTACCTTATCCTGTCTGTGGCCAATATACAGGATGTGAAGAGGAGTCCCGAGAAATGTGTGTACATCTGCTCGGATAGCCAGACAGTCCTCCGGGCAGTCTACGCGGCCAGAATCAGGTCTAACCTGGTTCAGGAGTGCGCTGACGCCCTCAAAGGACTAGCCAGGACAAAGGAGGTACAACTAGTGTGTGTTCCGGCACACTATGGCGTAGCGGGGAATGGGGTGGCGAATAATCTCGCAGGGCTCGGTGCCCGGCGGCCGCTCTGTGGCCCAGAGCCGGCGATATGTATAAGTAGGAAGACGGTCCCTGTCGCCTTAGACAGGTGGGCCGGGGAAGCAATGAAGAGGCACTGAGGGTCGGTTGGTGGCTGCAGGCAGGCGAGGGACTTCGTGTAGGGGCCGGACAGAGATAAAGCTGTCTGGCTACTCGGAAGGAGTCGACCTACGCCTCGCCGCATCCTTGGGGTGCCACTGCGCCCTTAGAAGACACCTCACATTGATAGGCGTAGAGAGGGATCCCATTTGCCAGGAATGCGGCGAGGATGAGGAAACGTCCCACCACTACCTGTACGAATGCGAGGAGTTTGGGAGTCTTCGAGCAGAATTGTTCGGATCGAGGGCTCTGCAGAGGAATCAGGTAAGTACCGTCCAATTGAAGACCGCCACGGCCTTCATCTCGTGGTCGAGGCGGTTTGGCGACGGAACCGAGGAAGAGTAGAGCATGGTTGCTGGGGTTGGCAAAAAGGGCTCATGGTGGCCTACTTGCTTGGCGTTGGCCTCGCCACCACTGCTAATATATATATATATATATATATATATATATATATATATATATATATATATATATATATATATATATATATATATATATATATATATATATAGCGCTTATACAAGCTGCCAAATAAGTATTGCTAATCGCAGAGTATTTTGGCATAATTTTGCGAACGTGGTTCTAAATGTGTTTGATATTTAATCTCTAAATGATATACATACTTTAAATTTTTAAATTCCAAATTCCTTGAATCTAAATTTTCTAGAATTTTTTTATGTTCTATATTCATGCCACGTGTGTGGATCTGAATTATACTGATTTTTAATTATGACATTTAGGTATATGTGTCAGAAAGAAAATTTAAAAAATAATTAAATAATTCTGATGAAATTTTGCAGATGTCTTTCTTGTCTTAATAGCTTTAATGAGTTCGTTGGCCAGCCCGGTTAGACCAATTTTCCCGTGGAAAATTTAGGTTTTGAAAATAACAAAGCTGTTTTTAATGAAATTTGCTATTATTAAGATTATAGTAGGTAAGTACCAAATTTCAAGTCTTTAGCTTTTGGGCAAATTGAGTTACAGATATTTATAAAGAGATGTCCTAACCTACGTATTAGGTATCTCTGACATCCTGTAAAATGCAAATATAATTATGCTCTTCTCTTTAGACTTATTTTTGGTGTTAGCCTCCAAGATTTTATTCGCGGAGCTATAATAATTGTTGGGCTAACAATTCTTTGAGGAAAAGTATTTTTGATAAACATTCGCTGCGTTATAATTTTTTACAACTGGAAGAACGATAAATTATGTTTCTATATTTTTTTTATTTGATATTGAATACAAAATTGGTTGGTGCGTTACATTTTTGTGCTTTGAATAGAAGTGGCAGCTCGATGTCTGACAGGCAAACCTATTTAAACATAGTTACATGCTTAAAAATTGTTATTTTTAACTTTTAATTACTGTTAAAACAGTGTGCCTGATATTATTTTTTTAAATGTTTACTATATATATATATATATATATATATATATATATATATATATATATATATATATATATATATATATATATATATATAAATTGCGATTATCTGCGATAACTGTTATGTTTTAAGTAAATGCAAGTGTTGCTGTATAATTTCATGAACATATAGAAAAAAAATAGATAACAGAATTATATGGTGTAATATGCATCACTATCACAAATGTTTACGAAATCCGGTTTGTCATACTTTTTTTTCATTCTGTCTATTTCTACTTGGCTGCCTGCCTATTATCGCCACCAAAAAGGAGGACATTAAGCATATCTCTGGGTACTGAGCCCTTACTACTATATGCGTATTTATATCCATTTGTATTACCGCTTCCTACAGTTCCTGCTAGACCAGCACCAGCAGCTTGACCGAAAGGTGTCCCTGCTTCTGCATGCAAACCTCCATCAGCAGCATTTCCACTTAACAAGCCACCAAGTCCTGCCGACGCCCTAAAACCTAAAAAGTTGACTCCAACGTTGCCATTGTCGAATGAGAGGATACCTGGAAGTGATGCCTGCAACAATCAAATGAATTCAAACTGAAAACACATGTATTAGCTACAACATTTTACTATAGCGAAAAATTTAAAAACCTTTATTATCTATCATAATTATGTATCTTGCTTTCCCCAGGAATTATAGAGAAATTTCATTAATATGATTTGTGTAATTTACGACTCATCAGTTTATATACAGATGTATATACTTTTTCTCAACCTTCACAAGTGCTTGTTGTCTTCTCTGCAACTGGTTTCGCGTTTAACGCCATAGTTAGGCTGTAAAAGGCGAAGCCGGTTGTAGAGAAGAAACTAGACAATTGTGAAGCCAGAGAAGAAGTTTATACATCTGTATTGAGTACCAAACGGTTTCGCAAAGCAATGGAAACAACAATTAATTATATTATTAGTTTGTCTCAAGATAAACAATCTGTCTACTAGCAAATATGTCTTTACCGATTGAGTCTACTCTAAAACAGTGACTTTAAGCTTTAGCACCAACTTTCAGTTGCATCGTATTATAATCATAGGGGGGGGGGGGTGATCATTATCCTTCGCCGCTGGCTTATATATAATTCTCGTAACTAAGGCAACATAAAGCATTTTCAAAGGATAACTTAAATAAATCTCCTTTGGAATCAAGCCGTTTGTAATTAAGTTCTTTTAACGATAATTTTCAACCTATACAGACTATAAACATTTTTTTAATGCCCACAATTAATGGTTATTTTATAAGCAACTTGATTTCGAGTCAATTATGCTGTCAAACAAAATTTTCAGAACGATTAGGATTTGGATCACTGTATATTGATAGTTCATTCTGCGTCAATCCTGTTAGCTGAACGTTTCTGTCTGGAGCTCTGGCTTAAATATCAATCCTCCATTATGAAAATCGGTTGACCAGTAAAAAAGTACCCAAAAGCTGAAAAAGCACGTTTTGTATTTATCATCTAAATATAAAGAATAAACAGACAATAATTCAAACACTATATTGTAGCTTGAGTCAAATTTTAACATGTTTTTAGTTGAAATTCAGGAAAGAATTTTGTTTCAAACGGGAGCTTTTTGACGTTTTAGGAATTTTTCAATGTTTTATTCAACACCCTATGTATAAGTCATGTGAATTATCTAATGTTTTACAAAACAACTCTTTTAACAGAGATCAAGCTTATCGCGACAATCTAATGTTACATCAAATTAAAGTTTTGAGTAAAAATTGAGTATTGAATAATGTATATCAATACAAAGGATGCATAAATAGAATAGAAATAATTATCAAATTAAGCTTTTTTTATTTCAATCAGTACACCACCTCCCAGGGGTGTTAGGGAATTCACCCCTCCCCCTCCCTCCATGATATGATACAAAAAACTTTGCCTTGCTCTACAGCAATACCAGAAAGGTCGTTTTCAACCTTTAGACGTTTAAAATGGAAAATCTTCGCTAAGAAATTTGGTATAAAATGAACGATCTGTGTGAGCCAGGGGATAATCGGTCTGATCTAGCAACTTCATATTTGCATGAAACCAACATTCCGGTAGTAGATGGAAAAACTGTTCCTGTTGGGCGTGTCTAGTTTAAATTTATACTCCTAGAGGTTCTGTTCATATAGCTTATCATCAGACCAGTCTTACTGGATCGGACAAAACACGATAAGGCCCTATCTGCTGGGAAAATTCCACTAAATCGATTGTGCTTCAAATTCCTTGCCTTGTCAGCGATGAGATCTGCCAACCTTTCAGATCACATAATCCTGTCTATTGACCTGTCTAAGCAAGGTTAATTTATTTCCATGTCTCCTCGAGAGTAATAGGTCAGCTAAAATGTCAATGCTCAGATGTTGAAGTGGTGTTTTAGGTTCCAACGCTGACACTGCTAGTGGACATATTTTTGGAAATACCAAAGATAACGACATTGGCCTTTCTTGCCTGCCTTTCCTCAAACTAAGAGAGAACAGTATATATATCAATGGGAGCTGCGGGCTAATCACCAGCACCATTTTCAACCTTAGGTTGTGAAGCGTATAGATCTGATTTTAACCCAGTTATCGGATTCTGGTGTTCCTGCAACGTAACCTAATGCGTAGCAATCGTTGAGCTACATTTGTCAACTGCGTTCATTAGTGAGGACGGTACCGCCGTCATATTAACTTGGTTTGGTCGTCGAGGATGACTTTTAGTTTTACGACCGATACAACAGATTCTTCGGAAGTACTTCTACGCTGGCTCCATTTTAAGCAGAGTCAGTGTTTAGAATTTTTCAAAATGCAAATTATATCAATGGCCGATAACCTTACACACCTTCCGTCAAATGATCCAAAACACAAGGTGAATTCTATTTTATGTTAGTTAACGTTACTCTGCAAAGGGCAGTTCTGGCAAATTCCAGACATTTCATAAGTGTTTATTTCTGTTTTATCAAACTGATAATTTTTAAAATTGAAATCGGCAGTAGTTCGCCTCTCAAGATATCAGCCCACAGTCGCTCACCTCAGATAAGAAATAACGGAGAAAGCCTATAACGATATTTAAAGGAGAAGATGTACAAACGAATAAATTGGATACTGATTCCTAGTCTTCAGTTGATACGGGAAATAGAAATAGTTTAAATTTCACTTACACTAAAGTACATAGATTATGGTTTCCACAATCACAGAAAGTTACAAAATATAAATGAACTTATAACTTCAAGAAATTTTGACGTAAAGCAAGACATAGTTTTGATACGTATTGAGCACGAAACATGAGTCTAATCTGTATTAACAGGATATAAAAGTCAACTGATTTATACTTACTTTTTAAAATCTTTCTAGACGGAATAACAGTCAGATTTTTAGAGTACCTGTATAGAATACATATACAAGTTTTTAGATAACTTAATAATTTTAACAGAAAAACACAGATCCTTAATCTATTACCCACGTCTGATCAAAAATTCTCTTTATCGTGAATACATTGGCCACTTTTAAGGCAAAGAGACCAAATTGGAATTAGCCTCCCACAGCTCGGAATAGTATACTCTTCTGGATAATAGCCGGTAGTCTATAGCCAATTTATAACATCCCTTGGTAGGCAGCGATATCTCTGTAAAATCAGGCTTTGATTTTGATCATAACCCAATTTAAAATATGTGAGATCCAGAACGAAAATCAAAAAGATCCGGGACTCGAACCAGAATTCTGACTAAAATCCAAGACCCGAAATTAATAATCCAGAACCCGAAACAATAATCCGGAACCCGAAACAATAATCTAGATCCCAAAATAATAATCTTAAACTGGAACCAGAACTAGTATCAAAAACCCAAACCTTATTCAAATTAAACAATTCTTTTTGTAATGATTGCGAGATAA
Organism: Tillus elongatus; assembly: GCA_964006375.1. Lineage (NCBI taxonomy): Eukaryota > Metazoa > Arthropoda > Insecta > Coleoptera > Cleridae > Tillus > Tillus elongatus. The sequence goes on from OZ023267.1 coordinate 70,592,739, forward strand.
AAAGTAGCTTTTGAGTATTATCCCTAATTAATTACAGGGGTAAAGGTGTATTTGCTACCAAATCGGCAAGACACTTGGCACAGAGATAAATAATTTATCACAGCTAGTTGAGGTTTAATGGTAGAGAACGTTAACTTTTATAAAGGCCGATGCAACACGCCCGATATCAGTACCTACATGAGTTACTTAACAGCACATGAGTAGATAGATGGACACCTTATCCGGCACCCCAGCCCGTGATTGGCCGTGACGTCAGAGGAGTGGGGGGTAATGCCCCGCTCCTTTTGTGACGTCACATGCCCGGCGGCAATGTCAGCCACCGGGCCGCCCCCGAGTTTGTTGAACCCCCAACCACGAGGTCGTTGAGCCCCCACCCCCGAGGTTGTTGACCCGAAGGTCCTATGGTTCTGAGATGATTAAGTCCTTTCGTCTTAGGAGCTTACTTCATTAGGTCCTTACGTCATCAAGTCCTTATGACGCTTGGTCCCTTTCGTCTTGACGTCATTAGGCCCTTACGTCTTTAGTGATTTAGGTCCTTACGTCATTAGGTCCTTACGTCTTTAGTGATTTAGGTCCTTACGTCATTAGGTCCTTACGTCTTTAGGTATTTAGATCATTATGTCCTTAGGTATTTAGGTCCTTAAGTCGTTAGGTCCTTAGATCCTGTTGTCCTTTGTATGGTTGTTAGGATATAGCGCCAGTTACCGATTACACTACATACATATAGTTATGAGAGATAGAGAGAGATAGAGCTGTAGCACGGGACTCGAACCTCTGCCACCCAACTCGATAGTTTCAGATTGTGAGTTGGTTTGTTATGTTTGTTTATAGATTGAATGAGTCAATATCTTTCTATCATGTAGAGTGAAATTATTATTACTTATATATTAAACGGTTTAGCTGATAAAGAAATAAAACAATAGAAAAGGATCTTTAACGTACTTAACCTCGAATGATATCTGAATTCACTGAAGTCCTCAAACAAGAATCTTTAATGTGCTTAGCATCATATGAGATAAGAATTCACTGTAAAGTTCTCAAACAGTGACAGTAACTAATTATTTATCAATAAAAAGGATATTTAATGTACTTAGCATTGTATAATACATAGATTCGACTGTCCAAGACAAGTAATACTTATCTAATTACAAAGAATATGTTTTGGGGAACAGTGGCAGTAACTAATTAGTTTTCATTAGTCAATATAAATTATCTTTAATGTGCTTAGCATCATATAAGGTATGAATTCACTTCAAAGTTCTCGAGAGTGACAGTAACTAATTAGTTTTCATTATAAAGGATATTTAATTACTGTTTGGTCCAAGACAAGTAATACCTATTATATACGAGGGTGATATAGCATTAAGAATGTACTTGGTTTACACTTACCAAAAATCTTTGATTCTGAATAGATGTAAAAATGACATAGGATACATGACACATGCATTTAAAAGACCTAAGGATCGTTTCGCAACAAAGTTAGCTTCATCAGAGAAAGAGTACATACACATATGCATGCGTGTTGGTTACATAAAGCAAACAGTAATAGGCCTTGATCAGACGACATAGAGAACAATTTTCACAGCATTTAGAGAGTTTTTATTTTTATTTTTTCTTCATCAAAATCGAATTGTGTATACAAAAGTTATAGGCTACACTGTATATATATATATATATATATATATATATATATATATATATATATATATATATATATATATATAATACTAATTACTAATAGTTACCTCTGCTGATCCAGATGCTGCAAACGACTTACTCGCAACTACTCCTGGTGCTGCAGAGCTGGACAGTATACAAGTGGCCAGAACAAGTGTTCCTAAGATTACTGACATGACTCCTGAAAAAAATGGATTCATTAGTATGAAAAATGCAAACTTAAATTGGAAGATAAAAGATTATAATATATGCCTCGAAACGTTACTAAGAGTGTGTTTGGCCAACGACTTTCTGGGTTCATATGTCTGTGTGTATATAATGGAAAAGTTGTCTTTTGCTTTTTTATTGAGTCCAAAAGGCTATCTAATATAAATCGACGAAAAACTTTCTGAAGACTATTGAGAATTTTTAAAGTTACAAGGTTACAAAAGTTTCAAGTTACCCTTCTTGAAAATTGTTTGTGTGTGGAACATTATTTTTCTGTATAAATGTCAATCAATCTTCAGTGGGTTCTGGCTTCGACCTTTTACAAAAACTTTTTTTAATTTGGAATGTCCAAGCGAAAATAAACAATAGCCCACATGAAAAAATCGCCTGAAAAATAGAGAAAACATGTGTTTTCAAAATACAATTATATTAGGTATATATGACAACTGTTAACTGTTTTATGTAACTTAATTTTCTGAACCTCTTTTTAGTAAACCGCATTTTTAGTCAGGCAGCTTCTATACCGGTCAAAGTTAAATTCGAAAAGGCGAAAACGGACTGAAATTTACAACATATAAGTTTTAATTTATAGCATATAAGTTTTGAAGAAATGGGCCAGAGCTGACAATTTACAAAATTGTTAGTTGGTTGTACATAGTCTCTATTTTATAACATTTTGTGTTATTTGGAGCTGTGGTGACAACATACTACTTGGTTCCGCAACGAGATGGCGAATCCTCTCTTACATGTCACTTTGTGCTGTGAGGCTGGCTGCCATAGCCGTATTACTTTACCGGTCTGTGGTTCTAATTGTGGTAAGAACACATCTAGCCTTACATACATTGTCCTTATCTTAAGGAAGAAATGGGCCAGGGCTAACAATTTACAAAATTGTTAGTTGGTTGTACATAGTCTCTATTTTATAACATTTTGTGTTATTTGAAGCTGTCGTGACAACATACTACTAGAGAATGCTTTAAGGCAGAATAAAAAATAATTTTTGAAATGCTTTTCCTCAAAATTTCCGCAAAAACAAATATTCTTTTTCAAAAAACTGCTTTCTCACCATTTTTTAATTATGCCTGACACAAGAGAAAACGGAGGTGCGCCGTTTACTATGTACGTCGCGTGCTTATCTATATAATTCGCGCCCTTATCTATACAGTGTGTCCCAAACTTGATGGGAATATATTGCTATCTTCGTTATTATTAGAGATAAGAAGACGGTTAAATTAGCAATGTTTTGTAGAATTTCATGCTCGTTCCAAATATGACTTGTATTTTGCACTACGTCTTTTAGTTTTGGACTTATTTTGAAAAAAACAAAATTTTTCGATTTCTTTTTTCTTCGATATCTAAGTAGGCGTTGATCTGACATGTCTAAGACTTGCACATTATCAGGACACTTTTTACAGAGTAATCTTTTTGTGCTATTCTCAACTTTGGATTGTCATTTGTTTTTGAGGTACATGTATCAAGGTTTGTTTTTATTATGGCAGCCATTATGGATTTTTTGCTCATGTTATAGCCTGTGAAAAGAGCTATCCAATGATGTACAACATGCTTCAGAAATCTTGTAATTGCACTGATAATTTTGAGAAAAACCGTTTTGAGGATAGTAGGCTATGAAATCCAATACCAGAAAACAAATGACCAAAAAAAGTGTTCAAAAAGCCGTAGGCCATGGAGTCTAACAATAGACTTCTACTTTTAACATAATTGTCCGTAATGATTCACGATAAAAAAATATTGTGATTTAATTTACAATACTTAATTAGGTAATAATGCTGGGTAATATTATGTGAAACAGTTTAATAAGAAAACCCGGAAATAACAAATAGAAACTTAAACTCCACAAACCAACACAATTAGAAACGGAACTCAACAAATAATAAAATAGGAGCTTAAAAATACACTAAATAGAAAATTGTTCAATATGGCCACCGTTTTGTTCAATCCACTTTATACACCTTTTTGAAACATGCCTGCAAACTCTGGTGAGGGTGTTTTGGTTAATATGATTTATAGCTTCCGTGATTCTGTTTCGTCATTCATTGATATTTTGTGGTGGATCTAATTTATACACATCATTCTTCAGAGTCCCCCAAAAATAAAAATCCATGGGTGTTATATCAGGACTTCGAGCACACCAATGAATTGTTATAAATGACAGGATTATTAAAATTTTTATACAAAAATTCTTTGACGATCCTAGCATTGTCAGCTGGACAACCGTTTTGTTGGTACCAAATCTCATCTAAATTATCATGAACTATTCTAATTGTTGGTAAGATATCATTTCTCAATACATTAAGATACCTTTCCACACTTAAATTATTTTCAAAAAATAACGGACCAAGAATGAAATTGAAATTTTGTAAAATTAACTGTCTAATCTACAAATAAAAATAACAGTTTTTTACCCAATAAGCCGCACCAAATATTAATACCAAATCTGTCTTGCAATCGTCTTTCTTCCTTTAGACGGGGATTTTCATTTCCCCAATAGTGCCTATTATGGCGATTATACACACAACAATTTGTAAATCTGGATTCATCGGTCCATATTATTTTCAAATGAAAAATTTCATCTTGCTGACATTGCCCTTCATACCATCTGCAGAATTGAAGTCGCTTAGGGTAATCGTCAACATTTAAGCCTTGTACGATTGTAGGTTTGTATGGATGGTAATGACTTTGCTTTAATACACGGTATACCGTACTTTTTGGGACGTCAATTTGTTCACCATAAAACCGAGCAGATTGCGGAGGGTTTTCGCTTGAAACCTGTAAGACGGCATTATTTCTTTCTTCATTTTTAGGCATTGGTAGTTTCTTTGCGTGGAGGCTACCGTCGGTCAATAGACTGGTCACCATCCTGCGAAATATTTTGGTGTTTGGTGTCGTCTTTCTCAAATTGTTCAGATAATTAAGAATAACACTATTCTTAATTGTCGCGATAGTGTTACAGCCATAGCAACCTTTCTTTTGTTGTTTTTCAGTTGACTTACGTTTAAAAATCAAACAATTTTCAGAGGCTGCTTCGTAAATCATTAATCTGATTTTTATTGAGGTTTGTTAGTAAATTTAGTTATTTACTAGGTTTACCTATTTAATGAAATTATAAAAACTTTTTAGGATAATGTTGTAATATAAAATATCATTTATAATAACGGGCCGATTCATTGGTGTGCTCAAAGTTCCTATTTTTTTATAGTGAATCATTACGGAAAATTATGTTAAAAGTAGAATTCTATTGTGAGACTCCATGGCCTACTGCTCTTTAAACACTTTTTTTGGCATATGTTTTCTAGTATTGGATTTTATAGCCTACTATTCTCAAAACGGTTTTTCTCAAATTTGTCAGTGCAACTACAAGATTTCTCAAGCATGTTGTACATCATTGGAAAGCTCTTTTCACATGCTATAATATGAGCAAAAAATCCGATATAGCTGCCATAATAAAAACAAACGTTGATTCATGTAGCTCAAAAACAAATGGCTATCCAAAGTTGAGAATAGCACAAAAAGATTACTCTGTAAAAAGTGTCCTGGTAATGTGCAAGTCTTAGACATGTCAGATCAACGCCTACTTAGATATTGAAGAAAAAATAAATCGACAAATTTTGGTTTTTTCAAAATAACTCGAAAACGAAAAGATGCTGGGCAAAATACAAGTCATATTTGGAATGAGCATGAAATTATACAAAACATTGCTAATTTAACCGTCCCCCTATCTCTAATAATGACGGAGAGAGCAATACATTCACATCCAGTTTGGGATACACTGTATATAATTCGCGCCCCACGTTTTTCTGTTTATTTATGGATAGTTAAAAAAAATTAGGTGTGATGTTTTAAAACCAAACTTATTTCTTTGCTTTCTAGTACGAATTTTTATTTCCTTTTCTATTTTCTACTTTTAATGCATTTTAGCAGAAAAAATCACTAATGAGGAGGTCACGACTTTTGAATTTTGATATAATTTCATCAAATGGGCACGAACTGGAATCCCTAAAACCCACATTCGGGGTCAGTTTAGATATTTAAATGTTTATATATATATATATATATATATATATATATATATATATATATATATATATATATATATATATATATATATATATATATATATATATATATATATATATATATGTTAAATGTAATTTTACCATGTACTCCATCCCAGACATTATCAGGTGTTAAGGTGGAGTTTGTCAAACATTATGTGAGTAAATACAATTTATTTGTAAATTACGTGAGCTGCCGATTTAAAGCTAATTGCTACAATTATAAAATTAAGATGCTACAACAAAATTTCATTAACCATAGAACATTTAACCGCGTCTATTAGCCACGATGGTCCAGTGGTCCAGCGTCTGATTCCCAGCAGAAGTCTCAAATTATGTTTCAGTACATATTGTAAAATCAACACCAAACGAGGTTGTGGCATTGTGTTTGGGAAAGTTGCTCAAGCTCTGCAGAAGAGGCATAGAGCCCCCAGTCCCGTGTACCATGCAATGTTGGGTACGTTAAAGATCCCTATTTTCCTTGCAGAAAGAAATGGTTTGGCAAAATTTCCATAATAGTGGCGTGAAACTGCTTCCTGGCGTCGGATATGGAACATAGGCGTGGAAATAGGGCGACGTTAAATTAAAAAATACAAAAAACAGCGTCTAATAATAAAAGAGGAAATTTGTTAGGGCAATAAATAATGTATGTATTTGTGTCATTAAGATATTCAAAATGAGAGACAATTATTCTTCAAATATCCTCGTACCTACAATTTCCTTGAGTATGTCACTTGTTAGTTTAAATAATAAACCCAAGGTGCAAGAAATAGCTACTGGAAATTTTTAAAAGTTATGTTTTATGAATTTGGTAAACAGTAATTAAATTCATCACGTTTACAATATTATGCGTTTGTTTGTTGTTTAAAGTGCTTTAGAAAAGACGATTCCACGTCTGTCTTTAACTCGAGAAGACAATTAAGAATTCTGCCATTTACCTTGACTAAAACCCGTTCAGAATAAAAATTAGTTGCCATTAAAAATAGAAAAAAACTGTATATCAACCGTGCAAAAACATTTAATATTACTCACAGTGTCTTCTCCACTTGCGTCACACTTATGGTAAATAGAATCTTATCAAACTCTTACCAGGGTTCGATTGAATTCGATGCAGACGCCAAAAGTAATACAACTTAATGCGCGAGTATTTCAATTAATATTATTTTATAATGGCATGCCGTTCTTGATCGTTGTAACTATGTGAATGAGTAATTTAAAAAAAATTCCTTCTCCTTCAAGGTCTAAAAACATACATAAACGTTTCCTGAGTTCAGTTGTCTTGCGATTACAGTCGACATAAATTTGTGTGTAAATCTAATTTCCAGAAGTAGTATAATTTTTAATTAATGTACATTTGGGTAATTATATGGTACCTGTTAAAAACCAGTTTTAATTTTATGTGGGAAATCTAAATGTTAATTTGTTGAAATACAATAGACAGAAGTTAATAAGTCTTAGTTTAACTCCAATAAATAATATACCACGTGTCCAGAAAGTCTGAAAGCGGTTGAATATTTCGAAAAATAAGCTTTAAATCAGGAAATGAAAAAATACACATCGTATATTTTTGAAAAAGCTATCAGATGATACAAAAATTCATTCCTCACCCCAACTTCCGTGGGTAGGCCGTGGGCATCTTTAAAATCTTGAACAGAATTATTTACTTTTCATAGCAGATTCGTATTATGCACTAAAAACTACGTAACATTGGATTCAAACTTTTTTTCTATTTGTGGCAAATGGTGCTGTAATCGACTATTCAGCATTAATCAGGACAGAGAATGAATTAACATTATGAATTTTAAAGTCTGGTGTAATCTTATAGACAATCACTGTGCTCCAGCAAATTTTCTTTAAAAAAATTGATTATGGAGATCACGGCATTTAAACTCGCAAACACTTATTTTTAGCCTGCTCCATCAAACCAATTTAAAAAAGTCTGGACGCAGCAAGTGCGTTATGGTAGTGAATTTACATAGAAATAACATGGCACAAAATATTGTGTTATAACCTTTTTATCTTGTAACATAGAAATCGAAATTTTGGTGTATAGTTTACTTTTTATATCATAAACCTACCTACGAAATTTGGTTATCATAGCTTTTTTTATTTTTTGAGATAAAAATTTTACGAATGAAAACTCAAAATTATCCCGGAAAACCTTGTCCGATTTTCCTGACTAACGAACTTCCAAGCCATTTACAAAAGGAAAGTACGTGCCAAATTTCATCAAGATCGGCCCATTATTTTTTGAGTTATCGGTGTGATACATTTATATATATATATATATATATATATATATATATATATATATATATATATATATATATATATATATATATATATATACAAACATATGAAAATTGAAACTGACCCCGTATATGAATTCTAGGGGTCCTGGTTCGCGTTCATTTACAAAAAATTTTTCAAAATTCAAAAGTCGGGATCACCATATTAGTGAATTTTTTCTACGAAAATTCACTAAAAAGTCTGAACGCAGCAAGTGCGTTATGGTAGTGAATTTTCATAGAAATAATCTGGCACAAAATATTTTGTTATAACTTTTTTATCTTGTAACATAGAAATCTAAATTTTGGTGTATGGTTTACTTTTATATCATAAACCCACCTACGAAATTTGGTTATCATAGCTTTTTTATTGTTTGAGATAAAAAAAAATTTTAGAACGAAAACTCAAAATTTACCCAGAAAACCTCGTCCGATTTTCCTGACTAACGATCTTATCCAAGCCATTTACAAAACGAAGGTACGTGCCAAATTATATCAAAATCGGCCCATTATTTTTTGAGTTATCGGTGTGATACACACACACACACACACACACACACACACACACACACACACACACACACACACACACACACACACACACACACACACACACACACACACACACACACACACACACACGCACGCACGCACGCACGCACGCACGCACGCACGCACGCACGCACGCACGCACACACGCACACACACACACATATATATATATATATATATATATATATATATATATATATATATATATATATATATATATATATATATATATATATATATAAACATATAAAAATTGAAACTGATCCCGGATATGTGTTCTAGGGGTCCTAGTTCGCATTCATTTGCAAAAATTTTCTCAAAATTCAAAAGTCGGGATCTACCCATTAGTGAAGTTTTTCTACGAAAATTCACTAAAACAAATTTTTAAACAGAATATCTATTAGCGTATGGAGACCAAATTTGGCCTAGGAATTTGTTGTGATAAGAAACATGTGTTTTTTCCAAAATCGGCCCATTATTTTTTGAGTTATCGTAGTGATATATATATATATATATATATATATATATATATATATATATATATATATATATATATATATATATATATATTATATATATATATATATATATATATATATATATATATATATATATATATATATATATATATATATATATATATATATAAATTGAAACTGACCCCGGATATGTGTTCTAGGGTGCATCATTAACGCACATTTGAAATTTTTTTTTCAAAATTCAAAAGTCGGGGTCTCATTAGTGCATTTTTTTTGAAGAAAATTCACTAATATTAATTTGAGAAAAAAACGTTTTAAGTAGAAGTTCTATAAAATTTGTCGATTAAAAAGTTAAGTTATAAGCATTTTATTTTTTAAACAATTATTAACAAAGATATAGGTAAAAAGTCTATAAATGAATGCTAATAGTCGTAAAAGTTGTAAACGGTGTGATACAAAAAAAAATTAACAAAAAAGATGAGAAAGGCAATTATCTACAATAAAGGTCATTACCATTTTTGGCCTAAAGTGCACGGTTGTGGAGATATAGGCCGAAACGGTTTTTCTCAAAATGGCAGCACTTCCGCCCTCCTAATTTGTAAGGATTTTGTGTTTTTACATTCAGTACGTCATTCTAAACCTATCTATCAAAAAAAAAAAAAAACTCCTGTAGTTTAATGCATTATGGACAAGAGTAACGGGCTCCTCTATTGCCTGTACTAATGGTTATGCAGAATTTAATAGCTTTTTTAACAATTTTTATGCAAGTCTTTATCGCAAAGTTCCTGAACATGACTTAAGGATTTTAATTGGGAATCCTTGATATTTTTATAAAATAATTATCTGTTCTTAATTTTATTTACCACAATACCCCACTTTTTATACAAAAAGAAGCCTAATATTTAAATTACTTTTAATTTCATAATATAGAAACAGGTTAATTTTTGAAATATGTCAAAACGGAAGTAAAAGGCACAGAACTAGAACTAAATCTGTATTTTGTGGTATTTGTCTATCATGATTATATATGTTATTGCTCATCACGACAATATTTATTTTTTGTTAATTATTTGTTACTTTATGGCACTCTGAGAATATCATTTAGCATCGCACTAAGCTATATATATTATATTTACAAACAGGGCTTTAAAAATGTATAAAACTTTAGTAGGCACCCTGAAGCTTTAGAAATGTGCGAAAATGTTAAAAAATCATGCTTTAGAAATAATTAAATAAGATGTAATTCTGAAAATAAAACTATTTTTATAAGAAAACTGGATACCAAACATATCGCTCAGCATAACCTTTTGGTCTGTGGGGTCTCACTTAAAGTCTAAAATAAATTTGGACTAATTTAAAATACATGTATAAAATGGCTATTATTACTTGCTTGATTGAGGTTGTTTACAACAAGCTAATACTGATAGTTGAAAATCTATATTTATAGTTCTAGCAGGATGACGTTGTACTTTACTTTTATCTTTACCTCTTTTACAGTGTCCTAAGTAAACATAATCGATTTACACAAATGGCACCATCGAAGTAAATGACTGAGAAAATGTATGTAAATCTGGTACACATGTGGTCTTAGCACAACCATGTGGACGTACCAAAATTGAAATGTTTAAGATAATATAATATTAAGTTATTACAGTTTAAAGTAAATTCGCTACCATAATACAATTGCTGCGTTTGGACTTGCTATAAAGAATAATTTTTAAACAAATATTCTGTGGTTGATGCATTTTGTAACAAACAACTGTGCATGAAACGTGTTTCACGAAGTCTTCAATTTCCGTTAAATAGTTACCTTTCCTTATTTAATCAAAATGGTTGCACAAAATTTATATGAATTACACTCTTTTTGCAAGCTTAGATCTGTAAAAATATAAAAGGACAACAGAGTATGCCAAGGCGTGACCGGTTGTAAGAAGGGAATTGTCATATATTAGTGATTAAAAATGGGCTATCAAAAACATACTTGATTGGGATCTAAGGTCCTTTTGGCATCGAATAAGTTGAAGCTTTTTAAGTCACCCAAATCTTATTATCAGAAGCAATCGCAAAATTGATAAAAATGAATAAAAACAGTGTTCTCTAATAATGGTTTATTTGCCGCCTCAATGGCAAGATTTGACTAGGCGACTGAACGTTGCCTTAGCTAGGTTAAGCAACGTTCAGCACGGTCACAACTTGGATGGGTGGACGATAGAAATCATCATCATCCATTACGCGTTGTTACAGAGTTCAGTGCTCTACTTCTCCACTAATAACCAAATTAGTTGATGCGGAGGGTCAATAGGCTTTCAAATTTTTTTCCAAAAAAAACTTATATATATATATATATATATATATATATATATATATATATATATATATATATATATATATATATATATATATGTATATATATATATATATATATATATATATATATATATATATATATATATATATAATTAGTAATCATTTATGTAAAATAATATGTTGTTTCTTGTGTGTGTGTTTTGTTTCTTTAACGTCGGCCTATTTCCGCCACTATGGCCAATCACCGACGCCAGGGAGCAGTTTCACCTCACTATTCTGAAAATTTCGCCGAAGCCCTGCCTTTCTGTAAGGAAGGTAGGGATCTTTAACGTGCCCAACATCGCATGGACACGGGACCGACGGCTTTACGCCCCTTCCGAAGGGCGGAACGTGCAGACATTCAACTTGCTCAAATACAATGCCAGAACCTCGGTTGATGCTAATGTTACAGTTTGTACTGAAAAAGTGAAAGGAGTACCCTGGGATCGAACCCAGTAGCCTTCGGTTCAGAGGCACACGTTCTTACCCCTGAACCACCCAGGTTCTTATATTGTATCTTGCTTTTGGTGTTTTAGAAAAATGTTAGCAATATTGCCACAACAATAGTGTAAAAAAATATGAAAATTCACTACCATAACGCACTTGCTGCGTCCTGAATTATTTTTAATTCTGCCATCCCGATGGAAATAGACTAAGTCATATATTTGACAGTTACAATATAACCAAGTAATTGATCGAATAAATATGATTTCGCACTACACAAGGTTTGTGCTTTTTAGTGAAAAAAAATTCACTAATGGGGAGATCCCGACTTTTAAAATTATAATTTTTTTTCCAAACGTGCGCGAAGTAGGACCCTTATATCCTATATACGAGGTCAGTTTCAATTTATATATATATATATATATATATATATATATATATATATATATATATATATATATATATATATATATATATATATATATATATATATATATATATATATATATATATATATATACGTATGTATCACACCGATAACTCAAAAGATAATGGGCCGATTTTAATTAAATTTAGCAAGTATCTTCCTTCTATAAGTGGCTTGAATAAGTTTGTTAGCCAGGAAAATCTGACCAGGTTTTCCGGGAAAATTTAGGGTTTTCCTTCAGAACAAATTTGTTTCTCCGAGAATAACAAAGCTATGGTAATCACCAAAATTTAGATATCTTTCTTACAGGAAAAAGAGTTTTTTGGGAAAAAAATTTTGGTGCCAGACCATTTCTATGAATATTCAATACCATAACGCACTTGCAGCGTCCAGAGTTTTTTAATGTTATCATATACAATATGCAAATACGTTGTCACCAAAGTTTCAGCGAAAATTAATGATATTCTTCTGAATATAAAATACCACTAATCCAGTGGCTGAACTCAACCGAGAGTATTAACTCTCGGTTGAGTTTAGTAATCTAAATATCTCTATTTTTTTAATAGAATTAAGACTATAGTCAGATCTTTAATTAATAAAAACAAGGGAAAATACTTACGGACTTTAAAATATAAATAAAGCAGAAACTTATATAATACAAATAACTGAGATATGTCTTTGACATTACATTGTGTTTCAAGCAAGCTGAGACAAAAAGTTCTTGGGTGTTGGGTAGAATTTTGGCAGGCAGAGAAACAAATAGCTAAGTGAAGATTGTGATGAGCATTGATAAGTACACTTGGAGGCACCCAAATCACCATAACACCATTTTAAAGACATCACGATCATTTCACTGACAAAGTAAGCATCATCGGGGGATGAAAAATTCATAGTTCAGAATTCTTCATCTTCTGATGACGCTAACTTTGCTAGTGCAACCATCCTTAGGTCTTTAAAATATGTGTTGTGGTAATTAGGCCTCCGCAAGTGCACTTATTAGAACCAAATAGACAAAGAGTTTTAGGAGATTTGCAAACATTAATTTTTAATATTAGTTTATATTTGGATTTACAATTAGATTTACCTAAAAGATTTGAATGCCCACTTTAACATACAAAATTAGATGATCCACAAGTGTTTCATCAATTTCTCACTATTTTAATAAAAACTTTTAGAAACAAAACTCTAAAAAAGAAAAGTCAAATTACCTAATCATTTTATTTACTGTGCTATTTCCTGTAGGTACTGTGCAGCTTTGCTTGTGTGTTACGATAATACATTAATACCGGATATAACTATGAGTATGGTGTTGAATTTAGATAGAGGCCCATGTACAATTAGTGTATTATTATAATAATAATTGTACTTTATACAAATAATAAAGCATATTTTGTTGGTATCAGAAATATAATATATTTAGTAGTTTCGCATAAAGTTAAGATAGATATCGCAGTAATTTAGTATTGTCACTTTAAAACGAATGTATTCATATTAGTGAATTTTCGTAGAAAAAATTCACTAATGAGAAGATTCCGGCTTTTGATTTTGAAAAAAAAATTGCACATGAGCGCGAACTAGGACTCCTAGAACCCATATCCGGGGTCAGTTTCAATTTTTATATGTTTATATATATATATATATATATATATATATATATATATATATATATATATATATATATATATATATATATATATATATATATATATAAACTATAACAGGATTTATAACACGGCATTTCTGTACTATACAAGGAGAAGGGTTAAGGGCAAAGCCGCAAGGAGACAACCGCATTCACGTGTTTCAAGCTTATTAGCCATCATCAGTACGGTATAGCCAGGTGAAGATGGGAACACTCTGGATGAAGATGCAAAAATACACGGAGTCACAACAGGCAACCAGTGCACATTTGCAGCAACATTTGGAAGACCCGCAATCCGAGGAAAACAACCAAAAAAGCCACGAAGGCAAAGAAATCATCTGCGTGCGCATCCGGAGCCCAGGAAATTATATTAACTATAACAGAAATGCCGTGTTATAAATCATGTATTATATATATATATATATATATATATATATATATATATATATATATATATATATATATATATATATATATATATATATGTATGTATCACCCTGATAACTCAAAAAATAATGGGCGGATTTTGATAAAATTAGGCATGTACCTTCCTTTTGTAAATGGCTTGTATAAGTTTGTTAGTCAGGAAAATCGGACGAGGGTTTGCGAGAAAATATTGAGTTTTTATTCGTAAAACATTTTTATCTCAGAAAATAAAAAAGCTATGATAACCAAATTTGGTAGGTAGATTTACGATATAAAAAGTAAACTATACGCCAAAATTTAGATTTCTATGTTACAAGAAAAAAAAGTTATAATAAAATATTTTGTGCCAGATCATTTCTATGAAAATTCACTACCATAACGCACTTGCTGCGTGCAGGCTTTTTCTTATTTGTTTATATTATCGCCTTTTAAAGTCATTGAACTCTTCTCCGTCGGATAGAGTTTAAGTTGGAAAGTTCTTGATTTGTATATTAACTACATGTCTCAGCTATCTTTGCATCCTGTATTACTTTAAATGGTCCTATACAGAATTCGTAACGGCCGTGGAAGACTGCTGGATATGATTCTGAAGAGTGTGAAGTGGTTATATCTAAAATGGTAGCTGTTTCTAAGAACTGTCATCACTCTGGTTTGCATATTATTGTTAAAGTTATTAGGACAAGTAAACCTACGGCAGCTTAGGTCGGTAAATAAAACCATTTTTCTTGCAACTTCAAAGGGGTCGATTTTCACAGCTTGTAATCTGCTTTACGAAAACCAATTGGGAGGCAAGCTTTGTTTCACTGTTTCTTTTATTCACTAAGTGAATATTGTAACTTGTGATAAGCACTAAAAGTACACTTGGGCAACCCAAATCACCACAACACAAATTAAAAAGACCTGACGATCGTTTCACTAGACAAGTTAGCGTCATTATCGATTATTATCCCAAATATGTCAAGCTACGCATGATCTATCTATAGTACTTTATCTTAGTCGTGCTAAAAGTTATTTAAAAGTTATTTCAGTAGATATTTTAGTTTACCCGACGTATTTTAGAACACAATCTCTACAACTTATTTCATAGATACCCAACATTGTAGTGGTACTATCCATTCTTTTGGGTTATGTACCTAGCAGATTTTTTAAAGTACTTTTTGGCGAAGATGTTAGTTGTAATTTGGCTTTATTAAAAATGCTATCTAGGCCCCTCGTGATTCGCGGTTCAAACGGTTAATCGATTAAGTTATCCACTACGCAAGCAGTGTATCAGTTATATTCAGTCAGTTTCTTAGTATACCCAAATTATATATATATATATATATATATATATATATATATATATATATATATATATATATATATATATATATATATATATATATTTATTTATTTATTTAAAGGAAAATATGGGATAATAATCACCATCTGGATAGATCAATCAAAAATGTTAGACAATCAGGACAACTACATTCTTTTGCAAGTATATAATATATTATATAAATAGCTAAATAGATTCATTGTAAGAGTCTCATGAACTTAGGACCGTCGCCTATGTATGGTTAATTAATTGACCACTTTATAAAGCATGCCGACAAAAACGGTGGCAATGAGGAGAGCATAATTCAGATAAGGGGACTTTCCGGTGAACAGGAAGTGAAAGTTTGTTTGTTTAAACCACCTTCAAGCGTCTAAGGTCTAGTACCTCCACAGAATAAAAACACACTTCTAGCCGTCAAACGCTTAGAATTTTTAGTCGAAAAGACGCTAACTTGGTTAGTGAAACGATCATCAGGTGTTTTTAAAATGTGTTGTAGTGATTTGGGTTCTCGAAGTGTACTTATTCCTTTTATTGTTATTTTTACTAGACGAACCATTAGCGGGCTGAGTGATTTAAACGTTTCGGCGGGAACAGTGCTATTTCTCGAAGTGTGCTTATTCCTTTTATTGTTATTTTTACTTGACGAACCATCAGCAGTCTAAGTGATTTACACGTTTCGGATGGAACAGTGCTATTTCTCGAAGTGTACTTATTACTTTTATTGTTATTTTGACTTGACGAACCATTAGCGGGCTGAGTGATTTACACGTTTCTGATGGAACAGTGGTATTTGACCTAAATCAAACAAAATTAATTTATTTTCGTCTGCCTAAGACATGAACGCATATTAAAACAGATCTGTCAATGTGGACAACCGCGCCATGTCCAAAACTCATCTAAAACTTCATTTACAATTCAAAAGTATATAACATTTACTTCCACCACATTAATAATAATAACTATGAAACTCCTATTTATTAAATTTATTTTCACTATGTTAATTTTAATATATTTATAAAATATTTAAAATCGTAGATTTTTTCGAGTTGGATGTGTATATTTATTAAGGAATTTAGTAATAGATTTTTGTAGGAAAAACGACAGTGATAAAAGATAAGCCTGTTTCAGATATTTAGTTAAGCTTACAATGACGGGTAGACAATGATTGTCAACAGGTAATGTATATTATCTAGGTAACCTGAATTTTTTTATATATCACATTGCTTCGGCACTGTGTTGGTATATAATAGTAATTTATACAGTGTGAAACAGCCAAATGTAATACATTCAGTATCCTAATTATTGTGCAAATTGATCAAAAATCCCTAAACACGTCAATTTTAGTGCATTAAAGAGGTAAATTTTAATAAAAATGTTTTTAATAGCAAATATGTCTTTTTTAAGAAAGCAGGCATCAAATGGGGTTACCAGTATAACCTATATTATAGTAGAAGCAATGTACCATATTTCATCAAAATAACTTTATTGTTTCAAAATGTACAAAAGTTTCCGAAAATAAACTTTAAATGTTTCCGAAAAAACTGGTTTCCTAGCCAACGAACCTTAAGTAAATAGCAAATTGAGTTATTGCAATTTAAAGCATTTAATAAAAATTCGCTACCAAAACGCACTTGCTGCGTCTCGAATTTCTTTTCTCACAAAAGATGTATTATATTTCGATTTAAAAAAAATGCATAAGGGGTAGTCGATTAGAAAAAAGATAATTTGTATCACCGACGACTTATGGACCACGCTGTGATTGTAAAATTAATTTTATAAGATGCAGCTCAAGTCTACCTATAATTAACATATGCAAACTACTGCCAAAGTATCTGAGAAAGGGTGTATTGAAAATGAATTTTCTGGAAATATTTTAGTAAAATTCAAGTCTCGACGCCAAAAGTGCGTTATGATAGCGAATTTTCATAGAGCTGTTTTTAATGTTACATATTTTTGATATGAAATTTGGTAGCTAGTGTGACCTTTATAGTGGAAACAATGTATTATTCATCAAACCAGCTTTTTGTTTGAGAAAGTACAAAAATTTCCCGAACATAAATTTAAAATTTTCCCAAAAAAAAAACTAGTCTGACTTTCCAGGCCAACGAACTTATCCACGTAATTTACACATAAACTACACCAGCCAAGATACAGTTATTCACAGAAAGCTTTTTGACAGAAATTTAAGAAATGTTTACATGTAGATTTGTAAGCAATCTGTTTCATGAAGATTGGTACTTCGATTTCCATTGGTAAAAACGCCGTATCACAATATTTGATATGTTCCAAAATGTTAAAAGTTCAAAACAATTGAAATACCTCGAAAATGATGAGCGATAACAATTTGTTCTCCTATCAAGCATGCTTTAAAATTGAAAGGAAAATGCAATAATGCTACAATAAACGGGGTGTTCCATTAAAAACAAAAAAAAATTGCATCCCTAACGACTTATGGGCCACCCTATAATTGTCAGCATAATTTTATAAGATGCAGCTCAAAACACCATATAAATAACTGTTGTAATGTTTTCCCGTATCTTGTATAATAATGGATATATTGATCTTTACAGTAAAAATGCACCACCCTGCATATATTTTAACACCTAAAAACTGAAATTGACCCTAGGGAGCCTAGATCACACTCCTTTGAAGAAATATTTTAAAAACTATAAAGTCGCTGTCTTCTCAATGACGAAGTTTTTTTTACGAAAATTCGCGAAAAAGTACAGACTATTAAACCACAAACTCTATAATTGAAACTACTGCCAAACAAGGGGTCTATTTGAATTGAATTTTCTGCAAATATTTTAATAAAATGAAGGACAATGCTGAAGGCTTTGTAAAATACATTTATTATTACATTTCTTCTACATAACCCGTATTTGTTTCATGTTCTCCGTATAAATATTACAAATTTTGACGTTTCAAATCGCGACGTTGACGTTTTAAGAGGAAACGTTATCAAATTTTCAAAGCAATTTTTCTTTTATTTTTTGACCTTTTTGCGCCAAAAAACTTTATGTTTGTCTATAATATACAATAGATTTTGTTGTACATCCAAAATTTTTTGGTTTTGTGCATTTCTCTGCTCATCACTGATTCCCAAATTATTATTTTTTTAATGTCTATAATTTTTTTTCCTTTCGACTTAGAGATCTGAATTTTCGCATGTAGGGATGGTTTAATAGTATAAACCCAAGTACCGAATCTGGTCTCCATAGCTTTGATAACAAAGCTTTTATCTCCGAAAATAATTTCGGAGATAAAATATAGGAAAAACTGGTCTTTTCCTGGCTAACGAACTTATCCAAGCCACTTACAAAAGGAAGGTACCTACCAAATTTTAGCAAAATCGGCCCATTATTTTTTTAGTTATCGGTACAATATATATATATATATATATATATATATATATATATATATATATATATATATATATATATATATATATATATATATATATATATATATATATATATATATATATATATATATATATATATATATATATAAACACAGATCTCCACATTAGTGAATTTTTTAAGAAAATTTACCAAAATGAAATCCGGCAACGTGGAAACACAAACCCTGAAGTCTTAGTTTCAACCGTCATTGTCCTTCATTTTACTAAAATGTTTCCAGAAAATTCATTTCAAATAGACCCTTTCTCTGATGCTTGGCAGTAGCCTTAGTTATAAAGTTTATGGTTTAATGGTATATAATTTTTGTCGAATTTTCGTAAAAAATCAATAAAGCTCAATATATCCGTTATTATACAAGATATATAGGGTGTCTTAAGCTACATCTTAAAAAAATATTTCTACAATCACAGGCTGGCCCATAGGTTGTTGGTGATACAAATTATCTTTTTTTTTTAAATCAAACACGCCTTATGTTATTGAATTTTTGCATTTTCCATCGAAATATAATGCATGTTTGCAAAAAAAAAGAAATTCTTGACGCAGCAAGTGCGTTATGGTAGCGAATTTTTAACAAATGCTTCATATTTGAATAGCCCAATTTGCTATTAACCTATAAGGTTGACCAAGAAACGAGTTTTTTCGAAAACATTTTAAGTTTACTTTCGGAAATTTTTATACATTTTCAAACAATAAAGTTTTTTTGATGAAACATGGCACATTGTTTTTACTATATAGGTTATACTGGTAACCAAATTTGATGCCTGCTTTCTTAAAAAAAACACATATTTGCTATTAAAAACCTGTTTATGAAAATTCATTACCATAACGCACTTGCTGCGTCCAGACGTTTCAATTTATACGTCTGCAAGATTAACAGTAAGTCTGCAAAATAATGAAAAAGTATTAGCATTTTTTTGGGGTATCGGTACGATATATATATATATATATATATATATATATATATATATATATATATATATATATATATATATATATATATATATATATATATATATATACACGGATCTCGTCATTAATGCTGCGTCAAAGCTTGAATGAATCTCCTTTAGAAACAAGCCGTTTGTAATTGTAACGACAATTTTCGACCTATGCAGACGAGAGACAATGTTTAGTGCCCATAATTAATTATTTTTTTTATAATCAACTTGATATCCAGTCAATTCTGCTGTCGAATCGAAATTTATAAAACAATTTGGATTTGGATGACCTTTGACGCGGCGCTGTATATTGATCGTTTATTCTGCGTCGATTCCGTTAACTAAATATTCCTGCCTGAAGCTTTGATTTCAATATGAACCCTTCATTACGAAGATTGGTTGACAAGTAAAAAAAAAAAATCCCAAAAACAGAAAAATATCTTTTTTCTAATCATGCTGTAAATAAAAAGGATAAACGGAAGATCCAAACAGCATTCTGTAGCTCCCGTCCTATTTCAACAGGTTTTTAGTTGAAATTCAAGAAATAAAATTTGTTTTTCAAACGGAAGCTTCTTGACGGTATGGAAAATTTGCAATGTTTGCTTCAAAACCCTGTATAAAAGTTATGTGAAATACCTATTTTATAAAACGACCGGTTAATAGCGAAAGACGGCTATTTAAATGTAAGATAAGTAGGGTGAAACAGGCCCTGTAGACAAAGTAAGTTGCGTTGTATATAGAAGGTATAGTTTATTTTGCATATAATTGGTACAATGTATTGTAAAAATGAGTTTTAGCTGCTAAGAGACACAATTTAGTTAGAGATAGAGTAATGTCTAATTAAATAAATGTATAACACTTTTTGAAATTGTCAATATCATTTTTGTTAAAAATGCAGCTTCCTTAGGACGCTCCTGCTTCACAAATATTTTTACTGACTCTTGTTCGTACGACTTCCATTTTTGCATACTTCTCGTCACTTATGGTTTATTATTGCAAAACTTATAAACATTCGCTTCTATAACGTACTTGCTGCTTCTCGATTCTTTTAAAGCTAATATTGGTGTGAATTGTCAGCTTACCAACACAATATTTTTTTCCAGAAAGGTTTTATATATGAGTACCAGTGCAGTTGTAGTGACAGAAAAGAATAGACAGTTTTGTTCATATCACACAGACACACACACTATGCCATAAATTGTCGTTTAAAGATTGTTATAGACAGTATTTTACTAAACAACATTTCCTTACCCAAAAAAAAATGGAAATAGATTTTATGAAAATTATTAATAAAAAGTGATTTTTTACCAGCACTGGATCAAACAAAGTTGGGAGGTTGGTTCCAAAAAAAAAAAAACTTCTATAACTCAATAAACCCTGGTAAAAAATTATTTAGGTTATTCAAAAGAGGCGCCGGTTTATCAAGAGCCATACATTTTTATGGGTCGCTTTCTGTTAATAGTTAAAGCTTGATATGTTACCAGTTTTTTAAACACTTCATGTTACTCATGGCTTCAAAAAATTAATCCTATGCGTGTTAGTATTAACCACAAAATGATTTAAATACCTTTACCAGCAAACATCTTGTAAATTAATCACTATCACTTCACTTAAAGAACGAGTTAACACTACCACAAGCAAAAGACACAAACTGAGAGATGTTATGCCAAAGTTTAGTATATAAGTATATGGCACTGTTGACCAGTGAACTTGGGAAAATACGCCAGCTCCTGACGATGGCTCCACAGCATCCACACAAGGTCACTATAAACGCTAATTTGATATTCAATTAAGACACGTAAAATAATAAGAAATATTCAAATATTGATGAAGGATGATCTGCTTTTCTCAGTTCAATACAATTTTTGTTTTATCTACACAATACCGAAACCTATAGAAAATAAAGCTTTGATGATTTGTTACTAATTACAATCCATACACTGATTTTAATTAAGAAAGAAGGTGTCTTAGCAAGACCGGTCGTTAGAAGTTTATGCAGTTCTGGCCAGAATAAAACTTTGAAAATTTAGAATTAGGTATAATTATTTCTTACATTCTCCCAAACTAAAATAATCTTAGATTTCTAGCACTTTTGGTTATATCTGACCTCGCCATCAACTTTCTTATTTTAAATAGAAAAGCCTATATATTTTTGCACTTTTAGATAATAATTAAATGTTTGAATATTTTTTAGTCAGACTATATGTCCATATTCTTTACAATATTTGCCTGAAAATAATTCCTAAATTTATACATTTCACAATATAACAAAATATTTTTTTTAAATTGAATGACCTATTACTTCCATATCGTCAATACGTGTAAAAGTATTGCATCGGCGAGAAAAATTGCAATTTGTTTTCTCCTTGAACGTCGTAGAAGGTGTCAAAACAGATAGAAAACATGATTTGACAACGAAAATGTTTTGTTTCTGTCGGTCTGTCGGTCTGTACCTATGTCTGTCTGTTTGTAGCTACGATAACTTTAAATTTGGTTTACAGTTACCGTCCGACAAACTAACGTTAAGGATTGTTTTTGGGTAAAATTGCTCCAGGGGGTACAAGATGAATGGGGGATGATTTGATGAAAATTGACATTTTTTCGTTGAAACTTGAGTAACATAACGTTTTACGGTTCGTTTACTAGAAAACTTTAAATTTCATCAAACATCTGGCATTCTGTGCTGACATTAAATTAGCGGTTGAATGTGTGAAGGTAGAATATCGGGGACAGAACTTGCGATTTTTTTTTTGCTAAAATGGCGTAAAAAGTCCAAAAACCTACAGCAAACTTGACTCTAGATCGGAATTTTTTTGTTTGTCGGTCGGTCTGTTCGTCTGTACGTCTGTCTCTTAGTAGGCGCAACAACTTTAGAGCGAATTGAGATATCATCCTCAAATTTGGTATCTAATTAGCACCCGACAAAGTAACGCTTCGAACTATTTTTGGGTAAGATCACTTCGGTGGGTAGGGAATAAAGGAGAGGTGATTTGGTGAAAATTTGCATTTTTTCGTCAAAACTCGTGTGAAACGTTCCAGAAGTTCATTGGTACAGGAATACGAATATTTTTTTGTGGTCAAGTCAAGGACCGTAAATTCATTTCATGAGAATATGTTTCTGAGGAGAGTAAATTATTACATCGATATGGCGGTTATAATTTAATTTCCAGCACTATTTTTTATTGTATAATCTAATCGGCGATAAAAATTGCTACAACGTTATATAGCATATTTTTATACCTCAAACAAATTGTTTTAGAGTTAGTTGCAAACAAAGAGACAATTTTAGTTTTTTACCCATTATGTCAAAAATGATGTGCATTTTGGAGAACTGAGCAAGTGTTAAATACACCGTCAACCGTAATTAAAAATGAAGAGGGAGAGTTGAATACCTTACGTTATTTCGAGACCAATTGCAAGGCCTCAGTTCGACCTGCTGAAGAATATCACTTTTTCACTGCATACTGTAAGATTAAGATCAACCGAGGTTGTCGCATTGTATTTTAGCAAGTTGAATATCTGCACATTCCGCCCTTCAGAGCGGCCGTAAGGCCGTCGGTCCCGTGTCCATGTGATATTGGGCACCTTCTAGATATCTACCCTCCTTACAGAAATGCAGGGGTCGGCAAAATTTCCAGGATAGTAAGGTGAAACTCCTCCCTGGCGTCGGATATTTGCCATAGTCGCGGAAATAGACCGATGTTAAAGTACAAAACAAAAAAAGTCGGTAAATATTAAAATTGTAATTAAAGATTCGAAAACAAATGTCTAAATCATATATCTATCTTATATTAACTTATTGGTGTTCCTTAGTATATACAATCGTAAACCTAATTTTCGTTGTGACTGGAATTTTCCGAAGAAAACGTGTTTGTTCCAATAACACACAGCATATAATGACGCAGGCTAGCCTTAATTTGGTGTCAATAACAAAATTAATAAGAACTTGATTACTTGGAAATTGATTTAAAAAAGTAAATGAGTAATAAAGGGATTCGTGACGTTACCATAAAACATTAATTAAGGGGAATTATATATATATATCTTATAATATATTTTGTTTATCTGTTATTTGGCGTCACTAAAAATTTTCTTAGTTCTTCTTTAAACGTTTACTCATCGGAAAAGTGGAGAGAAATTATTGATTGAATTTGCATCTTAATGAAGACACGTGCTTTTCGAAGAAGCGGCAACAAATAATTTTGGTAGGTCTTTAGCAAAAGTTGTAAAATTTTAGCTTACAGGCTGATTTTGTAAACTGTGGTTGCTTAAATAACAACTTTAAGTTAGAAAATAAAACATAGTGTACACATAACCACGTACCTTCTGTATAAAACATTTAGGCTCAGAAAGAAAAAATATATTCGTTGTCTCATGGTTTCTCGGAAAAAATAGTATGGCATAACAAACTCTCTAATTCAGGCAACTACTAAAACATCACCGAACGAGTTAATTTCAAATAAATTTTCTGTAAATGTATTAGTCAAATGAAGAACAATAGCCATTGAAACAGACAACGAAGAGCTAGTAAAACACACTTCTTGAAATATCTGTTATCCATAACCTGAAATTCGTTTCCGAATGTGTTTAAAAATCACCAGTTTTCATGTTTCAAGTCGTCACTAACTGGGGTCAGTTTCTTTTTTCTACAAAAATTCAGTAAAATTGACTAATAACCCAAACGGTGAGTCTAAATAAAAGTATGTAAATATGTTAGGTACTTATACCTAATAAGTGAAGATTGGAACCTGTGATGTGCACTGATAAGTACACTTGGAGAACACAAATCACCACAACAATTTAAAAAAAACGTGACGATCGTTTCACTAGTCAACTTAGCGTCATCAAATAATGAACAAGAGCAAAACTATGTGGAAGACCATTAACGAACTAACATTGAGTAACCTAAAATGTCGAGCTGAATGCCCTGCCATATATGCGGACCTTCCAGACCAGTTTAGCAATTTTTTTCTCATCTGCTGCTCAAAACGCAACTGCTCATCTGCCTGCCGTGGTAGATATAGCATTTGTTGAGGTAATAAAACGGCAAGTGAAAACCCAATTCAAATTTTCACCTGTTACACAAGAGGATGTTCTGACCGCAATAAATGCCCTCAAATCATCTAGTTCTGCAGTGCCGGGTGAGTTGTGAAGTATATTGCTTAAGCGCTGCAATTTTGTTATTTCTTTACCGCTGTCGCATATATCGCCAGAGGTATAGTTCCATCGAAAATGAAAGAAGCACATATAAAACCGACATATAAAATAAGTCTGGACGCAGCAAGTACGTTATGGAAGTGAATTTTCATAAAAATGTTTGTAATAGCAAATGCGAGCAGGCATCAATCTGATTGCCGGTATAGCCTATGTAGTAGAAACAATGTACTATATTTTATCAAAATTACTTATTGTTTGAAACTGTACAAAAATTTTCCGAAACTAAACTTAAATGTTGGTTTCCTAGCCAACAAACCTTACGTTAGTAGCAAATTGAGTTATGAAATTTGAAGGATTTAATGAAAATTCGCTACCAAAACGCACTTACTGCGTACAGATTTTTTTCTTACAAGCGCACCATATTTCGAAAAAAAAATGCAAAAATGCATTAACGAATTTGTTCTACGAAAATTAGCTAAAAATTATAGACCGTGTAACCATAAACTTCACCAAACCTACAGCGAAAGCATCAACTTAACTAAACCGACAGCCAAAGCATCAAAGAAAGGGTCTATTTGAAATGAATTTTCTGTAAACATTTTAGTAAAATGAAGGGCCATGACGGTTGAGGCTGAAACTTAAGGGTTTGCAGAACATTCTTCTTGCAACATTTTCTTTTCACAATCCGTATTTGTTTCACGTTTTTGCCTAAACATTGCCAATTTTGACTTTCAAATTGCGACTTTGACGTTTTGAGGAAAGCTCCAAATGTTTTTTCTTTGACTGCCCATAACTTTTTTGTCTTATATATATATATATATATATATATATATATATATATATATATATATATATATATATATATATATATATATATATATATATATATATATATATATATATATACATATAAAAATTCAAACTGACCCCGAATATGTGTTCTAGGGGGCCTAATTAGCGCTCATTTGAAGATTTTTTTTTAATTCAAAAGGCGGAATATCCTAATATTCATTATGAACGTATGAACCCATCCGTATACATACGTATGTTCGACCATAGAGTAATATGTGTTTTACATTGACATGAATATATTACCCGTCACACTAAGAATCAATCCTACTGTCTCTCGCGACAGTAAAAACTTGGTGGAGTTTTTGGTGTTTTAACGAAATAAAAGACCCTTCTAACGTGATGTTACAAAAAATCCTACCAACTGACTTTTCTGACCTGCCCTGACATCAGTTTGCCTAATTAAAAGCTAAAAGGAGAAGTAAAATAAACCCTGCCATATATCAAGGTTATGTGAGCATAATGAACTTTTCCTTTCCCTTTTAACTTCTTTTAGCTTTTAATTAGGCAAACTGATGTCAGGGCAGGTCAGGAACATCAGTTGGGAGGATTGTGTGTACATAGCACAGTCAGCGAGGTCTTTTATTTCGTTAAAATGACAAAAAAAAACTCGTAAAATTTTTACTGTCGCAAGACGCTCGTCTAATTTGAAGAAAACAATGTTTAATCTATTAATGACATATTATACATACATTTTATCTTTCTGCTCAGAACCTCGGTGGTTCAGGGGTAAGAACGTGGTGCCTCTGAACCTAAGGGTACTGGGTTCGATCCCAGGGTACTCCTTTCACTTCTTCAGTATAAACTGTAAAATTAACATCAACCGAGGTTCTGGCATTGTATTTGAGCATGTTGAATATTTGCACGTTCCGCCCTTCGGAGGAGGCGTAAATCCGTCGGTCCTGTTTCCATGCGATGTTGGGCACGTTAAATATCCCTAGCCTCCTTACAGAAAGGCAGGGGTTCGGTAAAATTTCCAGGATAGTGAGGTGAAACTGCTCCCTGGCGTCGGTGATTGGCCATAGTCACGGAAATAGGCCGACGTTAAAAAAAAATTCGGCTCTCCTTGTTTATATGCACTTTAACTATGCCAAATATCACACTGCCTCGTGCGAGCAATGTGCTTAACAAGGGGTAGGTACAAAGTTTTTCTTCATGTATTATAACCCTATAGTTGAAACCACAGCTAAAGCATCAGAAAAGGGGTCTATTTGAAATTCATTTTCTGCAAATATTTAAGTAAAATGAAGGATAATGGTGGCTGAAGCTAAAACTTAAGGCTTTATAGAACACACTTCTTACAAAATTTCGCCCGTAATGTTATTTGCAAGTTTTTTATTTAGAACATGTCAATTTTGACGTTTTGAATTGCGACTTTTTGACGTTTTAAGACGAAAAGCTATAATTCTTATAACTTCTTTTTCTTTGGTACATGGCTTTATTTTTATGGTATAAACCAACGTGCTAAATTTAGTTACCATAGCTTTGTTATTTCCGGATATATAAACATTTTCCGAAAGAAAACACATTATTTTCCATGAAAAACTAGTCCGATTTCTCTGGTAAACGAACTTATTCAAGCGACTCACGAAAGGAAGGTATTCAGCAAGTTTTATCACAATCGGTTTATTATTTTTTGAGTTATTGGTGTGACACACACACACACACACATATATATATATATATATATATATATATATATATATATATATATATATATATATATATATATATATATATATATATATATATATATATATAAACATATACAGTCTGAAACTGACCTCGGATTTGGGTTCCAGGGGTCCTAAATAGCGATCATTTGAAGAAAAAAAAATTAATTCCAAAGTCGCGATCTCCTCATTAGTGAATTTTTTAAGAAAGTTCACTAAAAGGTGATCCCACAAATTATTCCAGCTAAAGACAACTCAGCCTAACACCCACTTTTGCAAAAACCTTCTAAAAAGTAGTCAATGGCAAACTGATAACTTATCTTGCCGATAATAAACTTGTTTCGCCATATCAACATGGCTTTCGGGAAGCACGAAGCGCTGAAACTGCAATTGCCCTTGACTGTGTAAATCATGAGGTCCTTATAACTTCACTGTTAAAGTATGGAATTACAGGCACTGCATTGGACTGGTTCAGAAGCTATCTTACAGACAGAACACAAAGAGTTGTAATATAAAACTCTACGAGTATCTACTTATCTAGGACCTTCGAAGTGACTGTTGAGGTGCTGCAAGGAACAGTACTTGGACCTACGCTGTACATTATTCATGACAACAGCCTACTTCAGTACATAGCGCATCAATCTGGAAACAACATCAACCCAGACAACAAAATCACGATCACCTCCTATGCTGGTGATACCAACTTTCTGATGGTTGGACATAATGTTCAGCGCATTGTGGCTGATGCCGGCAAAACTATCAACTTTACAAGCTTTTTAAGTCATCAAAATGAAAAAATTTCGGGACGCAGCAAGTGCGTTATGGTAATGATTTTTTATTGAATGACTCAAATCTGAATAACTCAATTTTGTATGAACTCAGAAAGTTGAATTATGGTATGTAGTAAGGTATTTTCCAAGGCAACATATGAATCAAATTTCGTTAAAATGTCTTTGTAATTTTTGGAGAAAAAAAAATTTTCTAAATAAAATTCAAAATTTGAATAACTCAATTTTCTATGAATTTGGAAAGTTTAATTTTTGTATGTAGTAAGTTTTTTCCCAAGGCAACATATCCATTAAATTTCGTTAAAATAGCTTTGTAATTTATTGTTTAGTATTTTAATATGTTTAACGGTACATATTCCAATATTTTCTGGTTCAATCGTGTTCCCTTTGGTGAAGACATCTTCAACTGATTTTTCCAGTGTTAAAATAAAATATTCCCATTACCATGAACCAGATGAGATTGCTATATTTGACTCTAATGGGTACGAGTTTTTATTTACAATTTTAATTATTGGAATCAATCCAGCGGCTTTTGATATACCAATTGCGATACTTAGAGATGGATTAATAGTATACCTTGTTTCCAGCAACATTCTACTTGCTTAATCTCATTAATGTTCTGGCGTAGAGCTACATTAATTGGATCCCAATAAAAATCTTCACCAAAATCGTTACTTATAGGCCTGAAGACCTCAGGTCCATCGTTAACATCCACATCATGTATGGAATCAGAACTATCATCGCACGTCATGTTAATGCAATCACAACCAGCTTTCATGTTTACAGTCTTTAATGTTTGACTAAACTGAGCTTGCTGTTGTAAAACTGAATCTTAAGTAGGTTTTGTTGTTCCAGCGCTCTCACTGGTTGTATTTTCCTGCCTGGTTTACTGTTAAACTTTAAAAATTTATTGATATCACTAAATACCTTATAGTATTTTGTTTTCATCGTCCTCTGATTCGTAATACACTCCGAAGAATTCAACATGTTCATGCATGACTTTAACAAACTTTTCTACACCAGCACAATTTCCCTTGTTATATTTATCCCAATCAGCATTAGTTGGAAGCCTATCAAAATATTTGCTGCAAATTGTGTATAACATTTCAGTAACATCTGTACGGTGAAGTTTTCGTGTAAGAAAATTAAAGGATTTACTACGTTCACCGTGAGAGTTGTAATCGTATAGGAGTATACCATTTAGATGGCTTCCAAATGTGTGTATGTCATGACAGCTTGAGAACTCAACATTTTTGTTAAACCCTTGTTTCATGATTTTCACAGCTTCAAGTTTTACTTCATCCGTTGCTGCAACCTCCGCTTCTGGAGCCTTCTCCTCTGCAGAAACCTTCTCTGTTGTTGTCGTCGTCTCCATTGTAAAAATATTTGTATTGTTTTTTTTTTTGCTTCTTCTGGTAAATACCTGAAGAGCGGCTTACTTAAATCAGCTCCTGGTTGGTATCGAACGAGTGATAATGCAAAGAACTGTGTGGAGCAATAACCAGCTAAATATACGTCACACAATTCAACTATATGTCCACTTTCATAATCTTCGCCTTCAGAGTCGTGTTGATCCATATAAGCTTGTTCTTGTATGTTCAGCACTAACTGTCTTAGTGTTGCGACATTCTCTTCATGATACATTCTGTTTTTACTTCTATACCACAACTCGCTGTTATACTGCATACTGCTACAGACTTTTGTGTGTTACTAAAAGTGAGCTCGCTAACAAAACATATTTATGTGCGAGTTCTGACAGGAAATGAAATTATAAACGAGGTCAGCGCGAGCACTCGGCGGAAATGAAAATTGATAATGGGTCTGCTGCAAGTTCTTAGAGGAAATAAGAGTGGAAACGAGGTCATCGTTAAGACTGACAGAATATCAGAATTGATATGATCAGTCTAGGGAGGGCACATGCGAGTCTCAACAGGAATTGAGATGTTCCTGCTGCTGCTGCGTGCAGCCAGCACCTGGCTGCTATCATCTTGTTGTCATCATCTTGCTTGACGAGCTTCCGAGTCCCCTCACGTAAGGGGGTCGCCTGACGTTCCCTTCATTTTTTAAATATATTAATATATAAAAAAAGCCTGGACGCAGCAAGTGCGTTATGGTAGTGAATTTTCATAGAAATGATCTGGCACAAAATATTTTATTATAACTTTTTTTTCTTGTAACATAGAAATCTAAATTTTGGTGTAGTTTACTTTTTATATCGTAAACCTACCTACCAAATTTGGTTATCATAGATTTTTTATTTTTTAAGATAAAATTTTTTTTCAAATGAAAACTCAAAATTTTTCCGGAAAACCTCGTCCGAGTTTTTTGACTAACGAACTTGTCAAAGTCATTTACAAAAGGAAGGTACATGCCAGATTTTATCAAAATCGGCCTATTATTCTTTGAGATAAAAATTTTTTTCGAATGAAAACTCAAAATTTTCCCGGAAAACCTCGTCCGATTTTCCTGACTAACGAACTTGTCAAAGCCATTTACAAAAGGAAGGTACATGCCAAATTTTATCAAAATCGGCTTATTATTCTTTGAGATAAAAATTTTTTTCGAATGAAAACTCAAAATTTATCCGGAATACCTCGTCCGATTTTCCTGACTAACAAACATGTCAAAGCCATTTACAAAAGAAAGGTACATGCCAAATTTTATTACAATCGGCTTATTACTTTTTGAGATAAGAATTTTTTTCGAATGAAAACTCAAAATTTTCCCGGAAAACCTCGTCCGATTTTCCTGACTAACGAACTTATCCAAGCCATTTACAAAAGAAAGGTACGTGCCAAATTTTATCAAAATCGGTTCAGTATTTTTTGAGTTATCGGTGTGATACATACATACATATATATATATATATATATATATATATATATATATATATATATATATATATATATATATATATATATATATATATATATATATATATATATATATATTATATATATAAACATATAAAAATTGAAACTGACCCCGGATATGGGTTCTAGGGGTCATATATCGCGCTCATTTGAAGAAATTTTTTCAAAATTCAAAAGTCGAGATCTCCTCATTAGTGAATTTTTTCTAAGAAAATTCACTAATAAATAAATAAAATAAATAAATATTGCATCTTTCCTCATCGAGACGAGTGCAATGATACCACACACACATACCCTCTTACTTGAAAACTCAAAATTTCGAGTTTGCGCATACCTAAATGTCATATTTGAATTCCACTCATCGAGACGAGTACGGTTATACCCCACACATGGGTGTCTAACTATACAAATAAAAATATATGGGTTCTCTTATTTTGGTAGGTTAGGCTGAATGTCTTTTAAAAATTAAAATTTCCCAGATTTCTTACTTCCGGTCGGCTATCTTGGCCGCTATCTTACATTACGTTATCTCATTCTAAATATCTTGTCACGCTCTATCCATCCGCCAGCTTTGTTTTATCACTTTGACTACAAACTCACTAGATTTTTCACTTTCGGTCGACCATCTTGGAAGCCATCTTGGATTACGTAATCTCAGGTCAGCTCTCTTTTCTCTCTCTATCACACCCGCCACCTTGTTTCGTCTCCTGACGTCACACGCATGTGTATTTGCCTGGCGGAGGTTACAGAACCGCCCATATATACCTACTTTCTCTACTTATTAACTGACAATGTGTAATATACCTTAATAATTACAACCATATTTTATTCTTTTAGGCAACTTCAAAAATTTTCCTATGCAAATATTAAAAACAACAAATATATATGGTTTTTAGGAACATATACCTAAATTTTTGGTATGTGTTTAAATTACATTGTTAAGGCATGCAACCTTCCTAACAAATGGTTCGTTGATGCATGGTATACATACATATCTACGTTTTACTTGACAAATTTATTGAACTTCTATTTTTACAATTCTATTTCAACATTCTCCATGACGATACTAATGATTGTGATTTGTTTTTGTGTGTGTTTTGTGTCATGTGAATCTACATATATGTATTTTCTTTTTCAATTGGTTTCAAGTCGTTCTCGTTACGCTTTGTTAATATTTTTAAATATTAATACAATATATATATATATATATATATATATATATATATATATATATATATATATATATATATATATATATATATATATATATATATATATATATATAGTGTGTTCCACTTTAAATGGCGACAATTTATCACTTCATAACGGGTCGGCCGATTTTCAATAATTTTTTTTTTCAATAAAGTATTCCTAAATCTCCACATCCTGGTATTGCATTATTTTAAGATTCGCTTTTTCCAGACCCTACTACGATAACAAATAAGACCCCAATAATTACTAAAGAATATTAGGTATTTTTTTTCCGAGAAAAAATGTCTTTATATATTTATGCACATCTGTAAGCTACAAATCCCAAGTTTCAATATCGTAACTTATACCCAGTGTTCACAACTTGAGTGCAAAAAACGAAAAAATCGACTTTTTGGGCGTGCCCTGTATAAACGCTACTGAGTGTCTTGCAAATATTAGATTGCCAGTCAGTATATTCACACAATATCATCCGCATATCTTATACAGAGTGTTCATAATAAATACGGCAATATCGAAAAACTAAGCCCGGCGGCTTTGTTCTCGTACTACAGGCGCCACGAAGTTTTAAAAATAAGTCGATTTACAATTTACAATTCTTGCATCTAATTTGCAGGAAATAATACTTCGCGCCTAATTTAAATGAATTCAATTCAAATAACACGATAAAATTTATTTAATTGTCACTTTTTTGTAGGCTAATACAGAAAAACAAGATACAAGACCATCTAAAGCTCATACTTGGGAGAGCATACTCTAGCCTGGGGCGTCTTTATTGTAACAGATTCTTACTAAACCAGAATGAGAGGAAGTTGTGCGAGTCTCTTGTCTTGGCACTCTTCAACTTGTGTGATTTCATTTATGGTTCTTGTCCAACCTAATTTAATAAGGATAGAGCGCAGGAAAGTACAAAAAAGCTGCTACTGTTTAATATATGGGGTCAGAAAACATGATCCAATCACATATAAAATACAAAAAAAAAGACGGATGTCTTAATATGAACTCTAGAAGACTACTACATTTGGGAGCTTTTATACATAAAATTGTGAATGACACTGCAGCACCTTCATATCTCAGACAAAAGTTTACACCTCATAAACGTGTTCACTGCAAGTCAACTAGATTTAAGCAAAATTTTATTTTATCACATCATCGGACAGCCATGTTTACACGTAGCTTTGTATATCAATCTAGTTCTTCGTATAATCGACTACCTCAAGAATTTAAAATGTTCAATTTTAACCAATTTAAGTATAAATTAAAATTGTTTTTGCTCAACAATCAATAGGTAGAGGTTGGTTTCCATGTGGTAGGCATCGATTTTGAGTGGTTCCATTCTTATTTTCATTAAGTTTTGGCCTTTAGTTGCGACTCCTCAGAAATCTAGCTATTTTTAGTGAATTTTCTTTAAAAAAAATCACTAATGAGGAGATCCCGACTTTTGAATTTAGAAAAAATTTCTTCAAATGAGCGCTAATTAGGCCCCCCAGAACACATATCCGAAGTCAGTTTCAATTTTTATATGTTTATATATATATATATATATATATATATATATATATATATATATATATATATATATATATATATATATATATATATATATATATATATATATATATATATGTATCACACCCATAACTCAAAAAATAATGGGCCGATTTTGATTAAATTTGGTGAATACCTTCCTTTTGCAAATGGCTTGGATAAGTTCGTTATCCAGAAAAATCGGCCCAGTTTTTCTTGGAAAATTTTATGTTTTCTTTCAAAAAAAAATTATATCTCCGGAATTAACAAAGTAAGGGCAAGCAAATTTGATACGCGGGTTTATATCGTTATAGGTGAGTTACCTACCAAAATTTAGCTTTGTAGGTCAAAAGACAAAAAGTTATAGGCATTTAAAGAAAAATAAATTGGGGTTTTCCTCAAAACATCAGAGTTGCGATTTTAAACGTCAAAATTGGCAACATTTAGGCAAAGAACTTGGATCTAATACGGGCTATGGAAAGAAAATGTCTCAAGAAGAATGTTTTACAAACCCTGATGTCTTAGTTTCAACCGTCATTGTCCTTCATTTTACTAAAATATTTCCAGAAAATCCATTTCAAATAGACCCTTTCTCTGATGCTTGGCAGTAGCTTTGCCTATGCAGTTTATCGTTTAATGGTATACAATTTTTGTCGAATTTTCGTAAAAAATCAATAAAGCTCAATATATCCGTTACAAGATATGAAAAAATATTGTATACATTAATTATAGAGTGTCTTGAGCTACATCTTAAAAAATTATTTCTACAATCACAGGGTGGCCCATAAGTCATTAGTGATACAAATTTTCTTTTTTTTTTAATCAAACACGCCTTATGTTATTGCATTTTAGCATTTTCCATCGAAATATAATGCATGTTTGTAAGAAAAGAAATTCTGGACGTAGCAAGTGCGTTATAGTAGCGAATTTTGATCAAATACTTCATATGGATGTTAATTGCACTTGTTGATATTACCTGTCATGGTGATATTGAATCCATAGGTAAACACTTGATATACTTTATTATTTCACTAACTGAATAAACTATATGATACATTTAACTATAATACAATTATAACAGTACATGAGTACATAGCAGATAACTGACCGAGCGTGGAGGACGTGTGTTCTCTGTAGTGGTTGGTAGAGAAGAGAGAGATCGCTCTGGTGTTTCTTCGTTGCTGTAGATCTTGACAGCTGGCTGTCGCAGAACATAACGTAACGTTTAACTGTCAAGAGTATTTATGGAGAAACAGAGTAGTGTTGACGGAAACACTGCAGTCGGGACCACCGCCACATACTCCCCTCTCAGTGGCAACGCTATTAATTCAAGTATATTCGTGGAAATCCAACTCTACGTCCATGGCGTGTAGTTTGAACGGGAACGGGAACTTTACTGTCACTTTCAGTTTGACTAGGTGTTGGACTTTCACTGTCACTTTCAGTTTCACTAGGATGTCTCTGAGGCTGGAAAGTTGTCTGTTCGTTATCACAAAGAATGAAAGCGGGTTTAAGACGGTCAACAGAAATTGGCTCTTCTCCGTGTGATTTCTTGATTTTGAAGACTTTGTCAGTTCGGGATAACACTTCAAAGGGGCCGTTATAAACTGGTTCGAGGGTTTTTTGCGGAATATCAATGCGAACAAAAACAAAAGGAGCTTCCATAAGCTTAGGATGGACAAATACCTTTTTTGCAGTATGATGTTTAAAAGGTACTGGTCGAAGTTTCCTTATGTATTCTTTCAGCTGAGATATAAGTGGTGGAACATCATCAGCTTG
The DNA here is from genome assembly GCA_964006375.1 of Tillus elongatus. Lineage (NCBI taxonomy): Eukaryota > Metazoa > Arthropoda > Insecta > Coleoptera > Cleridae > Tillus > Tillus elongatus. The sequence continues at coordinate 70,628,836 of OZ023267.1, forward strand.
TGTGCTGTTGAAAAAGTCGGTGAGAAGTTTGATTGATTCCCCGTAGATTTTTTCAGCGGGTGTTGAGCGATATTCTGGAATTATGTACGATCTGAGTCCTAGTAACCCAATTGGCAATTTAGCGACCCAGTTTTCGTCCATATGAGCTTTCAAGGCCTGTTTCAGAACTCTATGCCATCTCTCGATTACACCATTTGCTGCTGGGTGGTAAGCTGTGGTCTTGATGTGGTCTGCACCTAGTGTTTTAGTGAGGTGTGTGAAAAGGTGGCAATCGAATTGTTTACCTCTGTCTGTGGTGATGTATTGCGGAACACCGAAACGAGAGATCCAGCATGATAAAATAGTGTTCGCTACTGTTTCTGCTGTAATATCTGACAATGGAATTGCTTCGGGCCATCGAGAAAATATGTCTATTATTGTTAACAGATAGCGTTGACCTTGTGATGGTGGTAATGGTCCCACAATGTCAACATTTATATGCGAGAATCTTCTCATGGCTGGGGTGTATTGTCCAATGGCACTGGAAGTGTGTCTCCATATCTTGACTTTCTGGCAGGGAATGCAAGTTTTAGACCAAAGAGATACATCGCGTTTCAATTTGGGCCAACAAAATATATCCTGGACCAGATCGACTGAAGCTGATATGCCTGGGTGAGATAAATTGTGGATAGAATCGAAAATCTTTCGGCGAAATTTGAGCGGAATAAATGGGCGAAGTTTCTTTGAAGAAGAATCGCAAATAAGATTCAATCCGTTGTCAAGAGGCATGTTTTGAAATTTTTATGAGGAAGATTTAGACTGCAGAAAGTGTTTGAGTTCCTCAGAAGATAACTGAGCTTGCGCAATTTCTTGGAGTGACACAGTGGAAGAAAGTGAAATTGTTTCAATGCGAGAACAATAGTCTGCGGGAATGTTTGTAGGACCTGGTATGTAGCGAATGTCTGTTGTAAATTGACCTAGGAAGTCTAAATGCCGTAGTTGCCTTGGAGATGCTTTATCGACGCGTTGTTCAAAAGCGTATGTCAAAGGTTTTTATTCCGTATAAATGGTAAAATGGCGACATTCTAGGGTATATCTAAAGTATTTAACTGCCTGATAAGCGGCTAGAAGTTCGCGATCGTAGGTGCTGTAAGATTTTTGGGCTGAAGTAAGCTTTTTAGAGTAGAAACCTAGGGGTTCTAGTGTTTGATCACGTAGTTGTTGGAGGGAAGCACCTACGGCATAATCAGAAGCATCGACATGGAGAATCAGTGGTAGCGAAGAAGACGGATGAGCTATTAGTGTAGCGTTTTTTAGTGCCTCTTTCAAACGTTCGAATGCTTCTCGAGTCTGAGGAGTCCACTCGATTTTACGTTTGTCGCGTTTTTTGGGATTCTTGCAGAGGTCGAATAGTGGTTGCTGAATTTCCGCAGCACGTGGAAGAGAAAGACGGTAAAAATTTATGAGACCTTGAAATCTTTATTATTTCACTAACTGAATAAACTATATGATACATTTAACTATAATACAATTATAACAGTACATGAGTACATATCAGATAACTGACCGAGCGTGGAGGACGTGTGTTCACTGTAGTGGTTGGTAGAGAAGAGAGAGATCGCTCTGGTGTTTCTTCGTTGCTGTAGATTTTGACAGCTGGCTGTCGCAGAACATAACGTAACGTTTAACTGTCAAGAGTATTTATGCAGAAACACAGAGTAGTGTTGACGGAAACACTGCGGTCGGAACCACCGCCACACTTCATATTTAAATAGCTCAATTTACTATTAACCTATAACGTTGACCAAGAAACGAATTTTTTCCGGAGCACTTTAAGTTTACTTTCGGAATTTTTTTACATTTTCAAACAATAAAGTTATTTTGATGAAACATAGCACATTGTTTTTACTATATAGGTTATACTGGTAACCAAATTTGATGCCTGCTTTCTTAAAAAAAACACACATATTTGCTATTAAAAACATTTTTATGAAAATTCACTACCATAACGCACTTGCTGCGTCCCGAACTTTTTTAATTTAGATTTTTCTTCAGATTTACTGATTAATTTTATTTTTGTTTTTCTTTGCTGAAGATTCACAGTTGCGTAGGTATAATGTGTCCTGTTTCCACTGACGATTGGGATTGAGTGTGAACAGCTCTGGTAGGCTTCGCACTTTCCTGATGGTGGTGGTGGGGTTGTAATTATGAGAAGAATAATTTAGATAATAAAGGCGATATTTATTTATTTTCATTTATTTATAACAAAAGGAGTATTTGGTGGAAATGAACAATTTAAAATTGACACTGACATATGCAGCTAACTATTCTGTGTTTGAATTTGTTTTTTGTTTTTGTCTAGGAAATATAAACAGAGGTAGTGATTTCTAAAATTATTATCTTTCTTTAAGTTTATTAAATTGTCGTTAAAAGTAATTTCAAATTATTCTAAACACATTCTTTTGTTAGTTAAGGTTTCCCCAAATACTATATAATGACAATACGGGACACTCATATGCTTTAGCATTGGTGATAATTGTGACAAGTACACTAGCGCCACCTCGCGTGAAGTACTGACAACTGAGCGGGTAATTTGAATTGTATATTTACCTGCATATTCTTAATTTAGACAATTGGTTTATCATAGATGAATATAAAAACTTGTACATGACAAAACAGTGAAAATTGTATGATTATATAGTTATAAATAGAATTTGTATCAACAATCAGCTTGAAACCTAAATGAATTCATCATGAATAATTCTGCAAATTTCTCTTACCCATAATCTTATTTCATCATAATTTAAAGTACTACCTTGAAACCGTCATTAAACTAATATTACAAGAGTAGGTATAGGAATATACTGAAAGCTGTTTCTGAAGATATTAAGTTACAATCTGTACTTACCTATAAATAATTGTTCTAGGTATAAATGGTAGCACAGTACTCAATTTGCTATACATGAAAACTGTCTTATTAATCTAATATTTTAAAATATGTAACTGATATACTTAGTACATAATTAAGAAATTGTGCAGATGAAAGGTGAGACTAACTCTTACTTCCGTGAATAAATCTATTATAGAGCTGAATCTGCTATTTCTACTTGTCTCTTTAAAAACTTGTCTTGGGAAGATAATTGAAAGCCTTTACCAAGTAAAATAATTTTAAATGTGAAAAAATGTGACAATTTATGCCATACTGAAATAAAAAAGGACACAGAAGAATATAGAAAAACAGTTTTCTTAAACCATTTATTATTAATGCAAAGCTTTTTTGCCTTCATATTTCTTTTGTTTTTTGATGCACTGGAAGACAAGTTATATTTTCTGCGAACTCTACATATTGGTATAAAATTGATTCTGAATTTGTCTTCTGCTTCAAATCATATTCACGTTTCGCCATCCTTTGGAGACCTATGAAATGTCTTTGATAGATTTAGCACGTTATAATTCGAACAATTATAGATTGCACACACCCAACCACTAACATTCATTGTAAAAAACACAACTCAAACTTAATTATACACAGTTAAACACCAGCAATTGCTAATGTTACACGTTCTAGAAGGACGTAACATCAGTACTATCCGCTAGGGGCGCTGATATTCTTAAAACACGAAATCAGCCGGATTGTCCTGTATTGTCATTATATAGTATTTGGTTTCACACTGTAAAATAGAAACATTACTAAAATTGATATTGTGGCCAGTGTCGAATACAGAATAGTTAGCTGCATATGTCAGTTTGACACTTTTCGACTTTAGTCAAATTTACAAAAAGGTTTTTTCATGTTTGTTATTCCGTAATTAGTTAAAGTAAAACTCGCGTTATATGTAAGTATTTTAAACCTTTGTATTGTTCCCTATGTAAATTGTAAATTATAAACTTTTTCTTTCCATGTTGTAGCCTTGGGAATGGAATAAAATAAAGCTCGGCATTTAATAAAGAGTTTTATATTGCAACTGACGGCTTTCCCACAATTTTTTAAGTAAATAACAATATTACCGTTACAAACACTGAATACTATATATATATATATATATATATATATATATATATATATATATATATATATATATATATATATATATATATATATATTTATTTATATATATATATATATATATATATATATATATATATATATATATATATATATATATATTATACGTATACGTTAATTATAGGGTGTCTTGAGCTGCATCTTATAAAATTATTTTGACAATCACAGGTGGCTCATAAGTCGTTGGTGATACCTACAAATTTTTTTCAAACATCCCTTATATTATTGCATTTTTGTATTTTTCATCGAAATATGATACACGCAAGAAAAAAAATATCTAGACGCTATCAAGTGCGTTTTGGTAGCGAATTTTCATTAAATGCTTCAAATTTCAATAACTCAATTTGTTATTAACCAAAGGTTTGTTGGCTAGGAAACCAGTTTTCTCGGAAACATTTTAAGTTTATTTTCGGAAAATTTTTATACATTTTCAAACAATAAGTTATTTTGATTATATATGGTACATTGTTTTTACTATATAGGTTATACGGGTAACGAAATTGATGCCTGTTTGCATTAAATACTTATTTGCTATTAAAAACATTTTTATGAAAATTCACTTGCATAACGCACTTGCTGCGTCCAGACTTTTTTATTGTGGAATATGCCCCATCAGTCATTAATTTTGGAAGAGTATTGCCTCTTCCAATTTATTATCCGATTTGGATTTTGATCGGACCAAGATCTCAAATTTTGGGAAGACACCACTCGGTTAATTGTGAAGGTGTATTCATTGCTAAGCATTATGTTAAACAAGAAAGTTCTATCTGTTAAATAGTTACCTTGGCATTATAAGGAATATTCCATTCTAACATCTTCATCGCCATTTTCCAATATATGCAAAATTTGGGCGTATTTGCATTTTGTTTGTTTCGCTTAAGGTACCTTCAAACTTTAGTTAGTTTCATGTTAAGATTTATTGATAATTGTCTCACACTGGTCTTCGTATTTCCTTGGACCACGTTCACAATATCATTGTTTGCACGATTATTCACATTTCTGCGCTTTGTTGAAGTAATACTCCCAGTTATATCAAAATGAATATTAACATTTGCAACTGTCTGAAAAGTCACGGGTTCAATATCAGGACGAATCCTGTAAAATTCTGACGCAGCCTCTCGATATGTCATATGGTTATCGCACAGAAGTCGAATTAACTCAATTTTTTGACTGACTGTTAGTTTTAACAGAATTTTCTGACAAAGTTTGTGTTAATTTTACCACGTATTGCATACACAACGACTTTCCAAATTATATAAACTGCCAAATAATATCAACTGTCAAACTGTAGACGTTTTGTTTATGCCAATGGAAATATTGATGAAGATAGTGGACGTTGTCTTGGAAAATTGCAATGAAAATGTTAGGAATCATGATACAAATAACGAGAGATGTGATAATGAGGCTACCTATTTTTAGAACTGTCACGCGACTTAACTTTACGGTTAAGACGTGTGAATTTTTAAAACAATTTATTTAATACTTTAAACAATCAATACTTAATTACTTAATCCAGAAAAATGAATAATACAATATAATAAAAATATAACGATCAACCTACATGTGATCTAAAATCTAGCACGCGATGTGCAGAGTCTACTAACTCTGAACAAGAATGAACGAGCGTATCCTTGTGAGCAGCCTCTTTACACACTTTACTCCAGGCGTGGCACTATTGTCTCTGGATGTAACAAAGGATCTGCTGATGTAGATTCTCACAGTGATATTCCGTCCAACTTGCTGTTTGAGCCCGCATACTTGTGGGCTCCTCTAAGTCTACAGCTGACTCAGCGGTCCTTACTGTGGGAAGGCAACTTTGTATTATAACGGGCCATTGTTTGAGCTCCATTTACCTCGCGCATGGCATCATATGGTGAGTCCAATGCAATAATAATATGTTGTCGTACAGTGGAGTTTGACGTTTCATCACAACCTCTTAACAAATTACGTATTTTATTAATATTTAAGGGCATACAGTTAATTTTTTTGAGATCAGAATACTATACTGTGATTATGTGACATGATGATTAAATCAAGTTTATGAATGTTAACGCCCTCTAAATGGCTGCGAACGTCTTCTCCACTTTTTAAGTTTGTGTATCCCCAATGTTAATTCAGGGCTTCCTTTAATTATTATACTTGTCTTGTGCGTATATATATATATATATATATATATATATATATATATATATATATATATATATATATATATATATATATATATATATATATATATATATATATATATATATGTACTTAATATAATAAATAAAAATTTTAACAAAATGGAAAACCGACTTCACAAAAAAATATTCTAAAACAAAAAATGCACTAAAAAGTAAAAAATAATTGCGTATTCTTCTGTCTACAACTTACAATCAACTTATTTTTTCCACCCAATGTACGATCTATGCATTTACCACGCAAGAATGTAGGTACCCACTTAAACTTAACCTCTAACTCAACACATAACTATGACTAACAAACAATTATCAAAACATTTATTTAGAGTTCACCTAAGCAGAAAGTTTTAAATATATGTGTAGACTGTTAAAAGACAATCAAATTATTAGGATCATATAATGTAAAATTATTGTTATTTTTGGAGTCGGTGTCAGCCAAGATGGGTTTGTAACTACTTAAACGTGAAATGTCTTACTATATAACAATTGGCATACACACATAGACGCAGCACGCGGCGCCGGCGAGTCGATTGCGCGCGCGCGCCCGGAAGAATGGTTGGAGGGATATAACCGAGTGAGCGAGGCAAACGCGTACGCCGGCCATATGCCAGTCAGTCAAGAGATGATGAGAAGCGATAGGAGTTAGTTGATTATAAACCGATTGCGATTCTTTTTCATTCTACACCGTCTTTCTTAAGATAATTCTTTATGTTTATTATTATAGCTACATTTTTGTATCAATGTTGCTTGATATTGTCGTATTAAATTTCATTTGTAAATAGGCTGAATTAGGTAATGGTACTTTGTCTTGAGAGAGGTATTGTCACAGCATAATATCTTATTTAAGTTCATTTGTAAATAGGTTTAATTAGGTATTGGTATATTGTCGTTCCAAGGTCTCAGGATATTGTCACAGTATATTGTATAAAATTTCATTTGTAAAATAGACTTCATAAGGTATTCTCGTATTATTAATGTAAGGTATATTGTCATATTTCCTTGGCTGACACCGACTCCAAAAATAACAATAATTTTACATTATATGATCCTAATAATTTGATTGTCTTTTAACAGTCTACACATATATTTAAAACTTTCTGCTTAGGTGAACTCTAAATAAATGTTTTGATAATTGTTTGTTAGTCATAGTTATGTGTTGAGTTAGAGGTTAAGTTTAAGTGGGTACCTACATTCTTGCGTGGTAAATGCATAGATCGTACATTGGGTGGAAAAAATAAGTTGATTGTAAGTTGTAGACAGAAGAATACGCAATTATTTTTTACTTTTTAGTGCATTTTTTGTTTTAGAATATTTTTTTGTGAAGTCGGTTTTCCATTTTGTTAAAATTTTTATTTATTTCTTTATTTTTAGTGAATCTGAAGCTTTATATTTGTTTTAAATAGTCCCAATATGAGTAGACCTACTAAACGCGCTGCTCATATGAGAGCGCAGTTTAAATGAGACCAACGGAGAAGAGGAGAAACGCCTATCTCAAAATAGGAAATCCACCTCCAGGGCCATTTAAAAAGAGACTTGTGAAGAGCGCAAAAATAGACTTTCGAAAATGCAGGCTTACATGAAAAAAGTTTTGAACAAGGAAAATTTCCAAAAACGTACTCAACGTCTCGGCTTGACCCACGACCGTCAATCCAATGAGACGAAAGCGCAACGTGCCCACCGCCTCGGTGTGATCAACAATCATCATCAATGTAGTCGAAGTCAATTAAATACGCATTATTAAGGATAGCTGAAACACTATTGGTCAGATCTTGATCACATTTATATGAGACCACACGAGAAGCACCAGCTCTCAAATAAAAGAAGAATCATCAAAATAGGTTCAACTAGAAAAAAGTTCTGAGATAACACACAAGAACATCATCAATATAGTCGAAGTCAATTAAATACGCATTATTAAGGATAACTCAAAAACTAGATCAGATCCTGATCACATTTATATGGGACCACACGACAAGCACCAGCTTTCAAATATAAAAAAACTCTGGACGCAGAAAGTGCGTTATGGTAGTGAATTTTCATAAAAATGTTTTTAATAGGATATTTTTTTTAAGAAAGCTTGCATGAAATTTGGTTACCAGTATAACCTATATAGTAGGAACAATGTACCATATTTTATCAAAATAATTATTTGAAAATGTACAAACATTTTCCGAAAATAAACTTTAAATATTTCCGAAAAAAAAACTGGTCTCCTAGCCAATGACCCTTAGGTTAATAGCCAATTGAGTTATTGAAATTTTGAATGAAAATTCGCAAACAAAACGCCCTTGCTGCGTTCATACAAAAATTTTTCGAAAATAAAGTTAAATGTTGGTTTCCTAACCAACAAAACTTACGATAATAGCCAAATGAGTTATTGAAAATTGAAGGATTTAATGAAAATTCGCTACCAAAACGCACTTACTGCGTCCAGATTTGTTTCTTACAAACATACATCATATTTCGATAAAAAATGCAAAAATGAATTAACGAATTTGTTGTATGAAAATTAGCTAAAAATTATAGACCGTTTAACCATAAACTTCACTAAACCTACAGCGAAAGCATCAACTTAACTAAACCGACAGCCAAAGCATCGGAGAAAGGGTCTACTTGAAATGTATTTTCTGTAAATATTTTAGTAAAATGAAGGCCAATGACGGTTGTATCTGAAACTTAACGGTTCGCAGAACACTCTTCTGGCATCATTTTCTTTTCACAATCCGTATTTGTTTAACGTTCTTTGCGTAAACATTGCCAATTTTGACGTTTTAAATTGGAAGTTTGACGTTTTGAGGAAAACTCCAAAATTTGTTTCTTCAGCTGCCCGTAACTTTTTTGTCCTTAAACTTAGAGACTTGTACATGGTTTACTCTTTATAATACAAATACGCGTACCAAATTTGGTTGCCCTGACTTTGTTATTTCCGGAGATATGAATTTTTTTAGAAAGGAAACACAAAATTTTCCGGGAAAACCTTATCCGATTTTCCTGGCTAACGAACATATCCAACCCACTTACAAAAAGAAGGTACTCAACAAATTTGCCCAAAATCGGTCTATTATTTTTTTAATTGTCGGTACGATATATATATATATATATATATATATATATATATATATATATATATATATATATATATATATATATATATATATATATATATATATATATACGGATCTCCCCATTAGTGAATTTTTTAAAGAAAATTTGAATCACCAACGACTTATGGGCCATCCTGTAATTGTAGAAATATTTTTTTAAGATGTAGCTGAAGACACCTTATAATTAATGTATACATTTTTTTTCCGTATCTTGCATAATAACGGATATATTGGTCTTTAAAGATTTTTTACGAAAATTCGACAAAAATGATATACCTTTAACCGATAAACTCTATAGCCAACACTACTGCGAAAGTATCAGAGAAAGGGTCTACTTGAAATGAATTTTCTGGGAATATTTTATTAAAATGAAGGACAATGACGATTGAAACTAAGACTTCAGGCTTTGTAAAACATTGTCCTTGAGACATTTTCCTTCCATAGCTCATATTATTTTCAGGTTCATTGCCTAAATATTACCAATTTTGACGTTTAAAATAGCGACTTTGACGTTTTGAGGAAAATCCAAATTTATTTTTCTTGAACTACCTGTAAGTTGTTTGTCCTTTAACTTACAGACCTAAATTGTAGAAATATTTTTTTAAGATGTAGCTGAAGAAACCTTATAATAAATGTATACATTTTTTTCCGTATCTTGCATAATAACGGATATATTGGTCTTTAAAGATTTTTTACGAAAATTCGACAAAAATGATATACCTTTAACCGATAAACTCTATAGCCAACACTACTGCGAAAGTATCAGAAAAAGGGTCTACTTGAAATGAATTTTCTGGGAATATTTTATTAAAATGAAGGACAATGACGATTGAAACTAAGACTTCAGGCTTTGTAAAACATTGTCCTTGAGACATTTTCCTTCCATAGCTCATATTATTTTCAGGTTCATTGCCTAAATATTACCAATTTTGACGTTTAAAATAGCGACTTTGACGTTTTGAGGAAAATCCAAATTTATTTTTCTTGAAATACCTGTAAGTTTTTTGTCCTTTAACTTACAGACCTAAATTTTGGTAGGTAACTTACCTATAATGATGTAAATGCGCGTATGAAATTTGGTTGCCCTTACTTTCATAATTCCGGAGATATAACTTTTTTCGATCTTTTTCGAAAGAAAACACTAAATTTTCCGGGAAAACCTCGGTAGATTTTCCTGACTAAGGAACTCATCCAAGCCACTCGCAAAAGGAAGGTACTCACCTAATTTTATCAAAATCGGTCCATTATTTTTTTAGTTATAGGTGTGACACATAAATATATAAACATATGTATATATATTATATATATATATATATATATATATATATATATATATATATATATATATATATATATATATATAAAGTCTGAAACCGACCTCGGATTTGGGTTCCAGGGGTCCGAAATAGCGCTCATTTGAAGAAATTTTTTCAAAATTCAAAAGTCGAAATCTCTTCATTAGTGCATTCTTTTTAAAGAAAATTCACTAAAAGAATCATCAAAATGGGTTTACCTAGAAAAAAGTTCTGAGGTAACACACATAAAAAACTCGGGACGCAGCAAGTGCGTTATGGTAGTGAATTTTTATTAAATGCTTCAAATTTAAATAACTCAATTTTCTATAAACTTAGAGAGTTTAATTTTTATGTAGTAAGGTATTTCCTAAGGCAAGATATCCACAAAATTTCATTAAAATAACTTTGTAATTTTCGGAGAAAAAATTTTTTTTCGAAAGAAAATTTATAATTTGAATAACTCAATTTTCTTTAAACTTAGACAGTTCAATTTTGGTACGCAGTACAATCTCTCCTGAAGCAACATATATACTAAATTTCATTAAAACAGCTTTGTTACTTTTGGAGGGAAAAAAAAATGTTCGAAAGAAAACTCAAAATTTTCCCGGAAAACCCCGTCCGATTTTCTATAAACTTAGAACTTGAATTTTGGTACGTTGTAAGGTCTCTCTTAATGCAATATAGCTATTACATTTCATTAAAAAAGATTTGTCATTTTCGGAGAAAAAAATTTTTTTCGAAAGAAAACTCAACTTTTTTCCGGAAAACCCCGTCCGATTTTCCTGGCTAACGAACTCATCCAAGCCATTAATAAAAGAAAGGCACTTGCCAAGTTTCATCAAAATCGGTTAATTATTTTTTGAGTTAGCGGTTGGATACACACACACATATATATATATATATATATATATATATATATATATATATATATATATATATATATATATATATATATATATATATATATATATATATATATATATATATATATATATATATATATATATATATAAACATATAAAACTTGAAACTGACCCCGGATATGGGTTCTAGGGGTCCTAGTTCGCACTCATTTGAAAGAATTTTTGCAAAGTCTCACCATCGATACCTCTCTATTAGTGAATTTTTTTAAATAAAAATTCACTAAAAACATACAGGCGAATTGAGAATCTCCTCCTTGTTTGAAGTCGGTTAAAAAAAGGAAAAAAGGTATTTGGACTCATCCGGGATTTGAACCTGGGAGCTCCCGCACTCTAAGCGGAAACTATACCTCTAGACCATCGAGTTAGTTGCTGGAACTTTGTTTTAATGTGGTATTCCAGGGGGGGTTGTAGTCATTTTAGTCATAATTAATGTTATAGATTTATATAAAGATTATAATGTTTAATGATTTATATAAAGATTATAAATAGTATCTAGTTATGAAATTAAATACTGAAATCTCGGATAAGTTTTGTTTCCGCGGAAACACTATTTCTTTCTCAACAGAATGACTGAATCGTTGGTTGTGATGCACAATCATCATCAATGTAGGTAGTCGAAGCCAATTAAATACGCATTATTAAGGATAACTCAAAAACTACTTGTCAGATCCTGATTACATTTATATGGAACCACACGAGAAGCACCAGCTTTCAAATAAAAAAAGAATCATCAAAATCGGTTCACCTAGAAAAAAGTTCTGAGGTAACACACATAAAAAAATAAAAAAAATACAGGCGAATTGAGAACCTCCTCCATTTTTGAAGTCGGTTAAAAATGAAAGAGATTAAATTTAATGCTGTGTTCTATATTATCTGAAAAAGGCAATATAGGCGCGACGAAGTGGAATGTAACTTCAGCCGAATTAAACTGACGTATAGAAACTTTTTGATTGCGAATGACTTTGTTTTAAGTGTGTAGGTAGTTGAACTTCTATAACGCTACTCACCACGTGACGTCATAGGAGTAGGCGGGGCATATGCGCAATATCATATCTCTTGTAAGTCATTATACCATGGTTAGGAATATTCATTATGGTGTCAAGGAAACTAGTTAACCATCCCATTGAACTTTCTTGTTTAGCAACAAAGTTGTGAACCTACTTTCAGAGATAATGGAGCGGTGTCTTCCTTAAAATTTAAGATGCTGGGCCGACCTAACTTCAAATTGTGTAATTACATTGCAAAAGGGTATGTTTCCGTATTTATTATGAACACTCTCCATAAGATATGCAGATGATATTGTGCGAATTGATACATTAGGTCACTCTTAATCCATTGGCAATCTAATATTAGGAAGACAGTCAGTAGCGTTTACACAGGGCACTCTGAAAAAGTAGATTTTTTGACAAGTTTTTAACACTCGGTATAAGTTATGATATTGAAACTTTAGATTTGTGGGTTACAGATGTGACTTAATCAATAGAGTTAATTCGGTTTTTTTTTCGTAAAACAATGCCTAATATGCTTTAGTAGTTTTTGAGGTCTTATTTGTTATCACAGTAGGCTATGGGAAAAAACAAACTTAAAATAATGCATACCAGGATGTGAAGCTTTTGGAGTACTTATTTCATTAAAAAAAAAAAAGGTTCGGGACGCAGCAAGTGCGTTATGGTAGTGAATTTTTATTAAATGTTTCAAATTTGAATAACTCAATTGTCTATCAACTTAAAAAGTTCAATTTTGGTATGTGGTAAAGTCTTTCCTAAGGCAAGATATCTGCCAAATTTCATTAAAATACCTTTGTAATTTTCGGAGAAAAAATTTTTTTTCGAAAGAAAATTCAAAATTTGAATAACTTAATTTTCTATAAACTTAGAACTTGAATTTTGGTACGTTGTAAGGTCTCTCTTAATGCAATATAGCTATTACATTTCATTAAAAAAGATTTGTCATTTTCGGAGAAAAAATTTTTTTTCGAAAGAAAACTCAACTTTTTTCCGGAAAACCCCGTCCGATTTTCCTGGCTAACGAACTCATCCAAGCCATTAATAAAAGAAAAGCGCTTGCCGAGTTTCGTCAAAATCGGTTAATTATTTTTTGAGTTATCGGATGGATACATATATATATATATATATATATATATATATATATATATATATATATATATATATATATATATATATATATATATATATATATATATATATATATAGTATTAAATTTTTGTGACGGTAATAGTGTTATTTATCAAAAAATTGTGGGAACGCCGTCAGTTGTAGAATAAAACTCTTTATTATAGGCCGAGCTTTCGGAAAAATTTATTCCTTGATCAAGGCTACAACATGGAAAGAAAAAAGTTTACAATTTACTTGGAAAAAATATTTTAAACTTTTATATTTTTTCCAAGTAAATTGTCAACTTTTTTCTTTCCATGTTGTAGCCTTGATAAAGAAATAAATTTTTCCGAAAGCTCGGCCTATAATAAAGAGTTTTATTCTACAACTGACGGCGTTCCCACAATTTGTTGATAATATATATATATATATATATATATATATATATATATATATATATATATATATATATATATATATATATATATATATATATATACAGGCTGTTTCAAAAAACATGCACCATCGCTCGTGGGGCAATTCCTTACTAAAAAATAAGAAAAAAAGTTCCTGTGCACATGGGCCCGGAAACGCATAGTTTCCAATATACAGGGAGTTGAATTTTATTTTTTTAATTTTTTAAAAATAATTTCAAAACCACTGGATTGATTTTAATGAAACTTGGAACTTGAAAGTGTATTATGAAAGTGCATATTTTCAAGTGAAAATCTGCTTACAACTGCGTCAGTGGCGTGCGTACGGGGTAACTGTAAAAATTCATTTGGGGAAAAAATATGTGCGCCACTGTCTTTTTCCAATTTTGATACATCAGTTATGAAGCTTATTACATAAACCACAAAAGCTACCTCTTGGTATTTTTTCGTTCACGGTATCCCCTAGGAGATATGATTAATTTTATAAAAAGGGGCAAAGTACCGATTAGTCGGCGTAATAATAATAATAATAATAATAATAATAATAATAATATATGTTTACTGCAACCATAAGAATATGAAAAAAAGCCTGGACGCAGCAAGTGCGTTATGGTAGTGAATTTTCATAGAAGTGATCTGGCACAAAATATTTTATAACTTTTTTTTCTTGTAACATAGAAATCTAAATTTTGGTGTGTAGTTTACTTTTTATATCGTAAACCTACCAACCAAATTTGGTTATCATAGATTTTTTATTTTTTAAGATAAAATTTTTTTTCAAATGAAAACTCAAAATTTTCCCGGAAAACCTCGTCCGATTTTTTTGATTAACGAACTTGTCAAAGTCATTTACAAAGGGAAGGTATGTGCCAAATTTTATCAAATTCGGCCTATTATTCTTTGAGATAAAAAATTTTTTCGAATGAAAACTCAAAATTTTCCCGGAAAACCTCGTCCGATTTTCCTGACTAACGAACTTATCCAAGCTATTTACAAAAGAAAAGTACATGCCAAATTTTATCAAAATCGGCCCATTATTTTTTGAGTTATCGGTGTGATACATATATATATATATATATATATATATATATATATATATATATATATATATATATATATATATATATATATATATATATATATATATATATATATATATATATATATATATATATATATATATATATATATATATATATATATATATATATATATAAATATATATATATAAACATATAAAAATTGAAACTGACCCCGGATATGGGTTCTAGGGGTCCTAGATCGCGCTCATTTGAAGAAATATTTTTTCTAAATTCAAAAGTCGAGATCTCCTCATTAGTGAATTTTTTCTAAGAAAATTCACTAAAACAAAACATACAGTAAACATTACAGCAATAAACGTGCAAATAACTAACCTACGTAAAACTTATTGGTGATAAACATTCAAATGAATATTACAAACATTGATAAAAAATGATAAATAAAAAATAAAAATAAAAAATGAAAAAAGTAATCGTAGACACCATGATTTTTCCAAACTCTTGTTTTTTGTACATTACTCAATTGACTTTAATAACAAAGCTAAAGAAAATGTTGAAAGTGACCACCATTAGCCCAGTTACAATTATGTAACCTTCTGCGCAAAGATCTTCTTACTCTTCTGCAAATATTTTGATCTTCTCTAATGCTGTCAAATGCATATTCTATTCTTCCCAACAATTCTTCTCGTGTATTTACTGGTGTTTTATACACTATTTCTTTTAAATGACCCCACAAATAAAAATCGAGAGGATTCAGGTCCGGAGATCGAGGTGGCCATGACACCGGACCTCCACGACCAATCCATCGGTGACCGTATGTGTTGGCTAAATATGTTCTTACAACTGCTGCAAAATGTGCGGGCGCACCATCATGCGGGAACCACATTGTACCATTTCTCATAAAAAGCGGTAGTAACAACGGCAAATCATTTTGTAAAAAGTTTAAATATGATTCATGGTCAAGACAATTCGGTAGAACAACAGGACCAATTATGTGATTTTCAATAATAGCAGCCCAAATATTGATGGAAAATTGATACTGCGAATTTGCAACTCTTAGAGAGTGTGGGTTTTCATCGGCCCATATATGTAAATTGTGAAAATTTACGATACCTTTTCGCGTAAATGACGCCTCATCAGTAAATAGTACACGTTTAGAAAAATGTTGGTCGTGCCTAAGTTTGTTTAAGAACCACTGACAAAACATTACCCTTGGTTGAAAGTCTCTAGGTATAAGTTCCTGGACACGTGTAAAATGATAGGGATATAAACTTTGATCCTTCAGAGTTCTGTGAACTGATGATGCCGAAATATTACCCAGTTCGGTGGAAATAATTCTCGTACTTGTACTAGGATCACGTTCAACTCTATTTAATATTGCCTCTTCAACTCGTACAGTTCGGCGGTATCTTCTGCGTCCAGAGTCAGCTTTTAAAGGTTTTAAAGAACCAGTTTCTCTCAAATGTCTTACAATACGTGGGAAAATATTTTTGTCAGGAATTCTTCTTTGCGGATAAGTTTCCTGATAAACTCGCACAGCTTGTCTAGCATTTTGATTTGTTTGTCCATAAATTAACAACATATCAGTCAAATCCGCTGAAGTGTACTTAATGAAAACCATCTTGAGAGGAGGAAATAATATTAATGAGCAGCTCAGTATCAACAAATAACTAAAAACGAAAAAATACTGCACCGTATCAAAATTTAAAGAATAGCACGAAAACTCTTTTGGCGCCTACAAAGCACTTCAAAATTGTAGAATTTAGAGAACTGTCAAAAATTATAGTTTCATGGCACTTTACGATTACTGTTTTCATTACTCCAACGAATCGGTATTTTCCCCCTTTTTATAAAATTAATCCTATCTCCTATGGGATACCCTGAACGAAAAAATACCAAGAGGCAGCTTTTGTGGCTTATGTAATATGCTTCATAACTGATGTATCAAAATTGGAAAAAGACAGTGGCGCACATATTTTTCCCCAAATGAATTTTTACAGTTACCCCGTACGCACGCCACTGACGCAGTTGTAAGCAGATTTTCACTTGAAAATATGCACTTTCATAATACACTTTTAAGTTCCAAGTTTCATTAAAATCAATCTAGTGGTTTTGAAATTATTTTAAAAAAATTATAAAAAAAATTAAAATTCAACTCCCTGTATATTGGAAACTATGCGTTTCCGGGCCCATGTGCACAGGAACTTTTTTTCTTATTTTTTAGTAAGGAATTGCCCCACGAGCGATGGTGCATGTTTTTTGAAACAGCCTGTATATATATATATATATATATATATATATATATATATATATATATATATATATATATATATATATATACATATATATATATATATATATATATATATATATATATATATATATATATATATATATATATATATATATATATATAAATTGAAACTGACTCCGGATATGGGTTCTAGGGCTCCTAGTTCGCACTCATTTGTAAAAAATTTGCAAAGTCTCACCACCAATACCTCTCTATTAGTGAATTTTTTTAAATAAAAATTCACTAAAAATTGAAAATCAGCCGACCCGTTATAAAATAACACACTCTATATGACATTTATTGGAAGGACATACCTTATTAGATCTCATTAATGTGCCATTGTATCAATGATAATCAAAATACATTAAAAGTGGTTTAACTAAGGTACGTAACCACAATCTCAAACAGAACCGTGAGCTGAATTATAGCGTAGACCCACTACATAATAAGAAACAATGTTGTCTTTTATGCTGTGGTAGACATCTATAGGTGCAACTTGGTACTTCGTTGTCTGAAACGGCTCAAGTATTTTTATACATAGATGCCGCCCAGTAGTATCTGCTGGCTCTGATGCCTCTCATAGTAATAACATGATATATTATAATAACAAAAACATATAAAAAGATAGACATCGTTATTATGTGCAGAGTAAATAGAATAAGAATAAATAAAATCAATTAGTATAATACTTAAATTGTTTATGTATAATAGCTAAAAGAGAGCATTTCTGTTAAATAAGCTATACTCGTTAAGTAAGCATCTATATTATTTGTAATTCCTATTGGTTGAAGCGTTACAAAAGTTATAAAGTAATTTGTAATTGAAAAGGTCAGACTTATAAATTTCAATTTTAGGTGTTCATATGATTTTGTAAAAAAGTGGTTTTTCTGTTAACAAAAGTAAAAATTAAAAAAAAAAGTACCTAACCCAGCAAATGTTGGGTCATGGCAACTATGATGGCAAAATGGCCCAAAACATGGTACTAGCACAGAAGTCAATGTTAAGAAAGTGGAGGTATCGACTAATCGAGGTTTAGATTTTCAGAAGAAATGGGGACCTACAAAGCATCTCTGGTGACAATTTTGCATGAAGATTTAGGGGCGAATAAACTATCAGTTCACTGGATTCCGAAAATCCTGACTCATCCTGAATAAAAGTTGTGTAGGGAAGAAATTTGCACAGAAAACAAGGCGGTCGTCGCTCGTGACCAAGACATTTCCATAATATGCAATTAAACGTGGGTGTTTCACTGGAATGTCCCAACAAAACAAAAAGCCAATGTAATGGTTGCATAATGGATCTCCACCACTTAAACAAACAAGAAAGACGAAAGTGTTTGCAGGAAAGCTAGTGGCGACAACTTTTTTTAATAACTAGGGCTTTTTGAATTGAGTATAGTATATGCAGAATGATCTGTAATTATCGCAGATATCTAGAAAAAAGCAGCTAAAATTTTAAAAGTAGGAAAATGTACAGAAAATTTAAAAGGTTACCGCCACACCAGACAAAGCCCCCGAAACCATTCACAACCTCTGTATTGGCTTACTAATTGAAACTTGTATATGACGTAACACACAAAAACTCAAATGAAGTTTATAACCAAACAAGAACTGTGCCCTTCGCCCTTCACCCACAGAACATCGTCACTATGAAATAGAAACGGTATTACTGACGTTCTAATGCATTCATGATTCCCGCAAAATGGTTTAAACTTTAAACAACGTTAGTTTGTCTCTACCAATGTTAGATGGCGCTATAAAGCAGAAATTTTTTTCGCGAACAGTCATTCTAGATAAGAGTTTTCTATTCCCAGCACCACAATAAAGGAACACCGGTTTATCTGGTAGGCGGTATACATTTGTCTGTTAGACCACATGAAGCTAGATGTGAATCATTTTATACGTTTGTTATATTTATGCTTTAATGCATAGTGAAACTCTAAACCGTAGTGTAAAATCATAGAGAACGACAGGCTTTAAGCATTTTAACATGCACATATTCTAAAATCCTAGCTGAAAAAACAGTGCTGATAATAATTGATAATTGGTAGTAAAATATTAAACAAAATTCTTCTTATTGCACAGCCGCGGCCAGCTAAAAAGCATTAGACGCGTGCACAACCGTACATTATATGACCAAGGTATTTTACATTTTACCTTACATTTTATCCAGAACACTCCCTAAGCGTAATGCGTATAACCAATGTTAGAATATTAGACAACAGAAAGAAGCATTTCCTTATCTGTACTATGGAAGGAAAGCGACGTGTCGGCCACCTTGAGCCTCCTATTGATTACTCACTTTTGGCGGTTTGTGTCGGTCAGTGAATATCTTACATTTGCGTTTGTTGGGAAATTAATTTGAAATAGTATTATTATTGTGATTTGTCTCGTATAATTGCTAATTATTTTGTCAATTTCATTTTCAACAACGAACACGTCATTGCAACAACAGTTATAGCCTCCTTTTAGGTTCCAGATATGTTTTATATTGCTCATTCCTGTAAGGCTAGATGCATTCTCACCACAATTAAAACCGTAGACCGGTTTCGCTCTAATTAGAGCTCGCCAGTACGGCATACTAATTGCAGCGAGCATACACCTATAAAGTAATACGGCTATATGGTAGCCTTCCAGCACTAAGTAACATATAAAACCCGAAGCACATGCCGCCACCTCGTTGCGGGACCAAGTAGTATGTTGTCACGGCAGCTCCATATAACACAAAATGTTAAAAAATAGAGACTGTATACAACTAACAATTTTGTAAATTGTCAGCCCTAGCCCATTTCTACCCTAATATAGGGACAACGTATGTATAAGCTAGATGCATTCTCACCACAATTAGAACCGTGGACCGGTTTCGCTCTAATTAAAGGTCGTCGGTACAGCATACTAATTGCAACGAAAATACACCTATAAAGTAATACGACTATGGTAGCCAGCCTTCCAACTCTAAGTGAGATATAAGACGCGAAGCACGTGCCGCCGCCTCGTTGCGGAACCAAGTAGTATGTTGTCACGGAAGCTCCATATAACACAGAATGTTAAAAAATAGAGACTGTATACAACCAACTAACAATTTAGTAAATTGTCAGCCCTTGCCCATTTCTACCCTAATATAGGTACAAAGTATGTAAGCCTAGATGCATTCTCACCACAATTAGAACCGTAGACCGGTTTCACTCCAATTAGAGCTCGTCAGTACGACATACTAATTGCAGCGAAAATACACCTATAAAGTAATACGGCTATGGTAGCCAGCCTTCCAACACTAAGTGAGATATAAGACACGAAGCACGTGTCTCATAACTCACAATCTCCGCAACGAGGTGGCGGCACGTGCTTCGTGTCATATCTCACTTAGTGTTGCTCATTCCTGTTGTTTTATATTCTAAATAACTAACAGCAAACATCTGCCATCCACCTGTACCTGAAACTCATGATATAATCACTTAGAAGAGATATGATATTACGCATATACCCCGCCCCCTCCTATGACGTCACGTGGTGAGTAACGTTATAGAAGTCCAACTACACACTTAAAACAAAGTCATTCGCAATGAAAAACTTTCTATACGTCAGTTTAATGCGGTTGAAGTTACGCCTATATTGTCTTTTTCAGAATATATAGATCGCAGCACTAAATTTAATATTTTTCATTTTTATTACTTCCAACTGTATGCACTTAAATATATTAATAATATACGTAATTTGTTAAGAGGTTGTGATAAAACGTCAAACCCCACCGCACGACAGACGACAGCATATTGTTGCATTGGACTCACTACTTGACACCATGCGCGTGACAGGTCTAAAAATTGGTAGTCTGAATATCATATATCTCGTTATTTGTATCATGCCTGTAACTCATGATATAATTTTTTAATCTATCATGCCTGAAACTGTCATATCGCATACTGATGTTCGTTTACTGTTCTTGGTACCGTTAATTAGTATGCATTCTTATATTTGTAAGTAAAGCAATAACAAATAAGAGAGTGCACTGGGCTAATTATGTACAGACTTTCTACAGTTAGCATGGCAATGTCATTTTTGTCTATTAAATAAATGCTTATTCTTGGCTCAGCTTATGCTATGGTAATGACATATGACATTTGTCATACACGTCAATCTTCAATTCAATAATTTTCTTTTTTTAGGTAGAAGTTTGTGGAGAAGGTATGTTTGTTGTTTAATATTAATTTAATCTTGCTTCATCTTTTATTTAACAAAACTAAACCTTTAAAAAATATTATTCTTGAACGCGTAATATCTTTCTAAAATTCCGTATGTTTATATTTTTCACATATATTTACAATTTATGTTAAGTTTTTATTGACAGTACTTTAAGGTTATGTCCTTTTTAGCTGAAAAATGGCCAAGGAAAAGTCAGAGAAAAAGTTATACAGAAAGTCCGCAATTAACGAAGTAGTTACTCGTGAATACACAGTAAATCTACATAAGCGTTTACATGGCATTGGGTTCAAGAAACGTGCCCCCCGCGCGATCAAAGAGATCAGAAGGTTTGCAGAGAAACAAATGGGTACCCCAGACGTTAGAATAGACACAAGATTAAATAAACAGTTGTGGTCCAAAGGCATAAGGTTAGTAGTCGTACCTAAATATTTTTGTTAATAAGTGTGTACCATAGTATTTACTTAGCTTCAGTTCAACAGTAAAACCAAAACCCTTTAGCAAATTGATTGAATGTTTTACCCTATCAATTTGAACCCTCAGCTGTGTGGATTGTTACCAGATTCATAAAAAAGAGTTACCTCTAGTATATTTGATATATAAGTAAAATGAAAGTGTATACAGCAAAAATAACATTGTATTTCTTATAAACATAATCCTGCGGAGATAACAAGATAAAAGGTGATTTGCTTTCTGCTGTTACTAAATTGTTACACAACTCTTAATCTCAGTTTGTGTATAATTTCAAAATGTTTAGTGCTGTTTGGAATTTATGTAGGTGTAAACTGCTCTTCCTGTTGCTTTATGTAATAAAACAATCACACAAATTAAACAACTAAAAAGCTCATCAAATACTACAGCACAAATGCTAAGGTAATGACCAGGTTCACCAGGCACCAGCAGCTGAGTTTAAGCTCTTATAATATACTGACTACCAATACATTTCAGCAGTTGGGACTGATTAATGCAAGTTTGTATTCTAGCATTATTTTATGACATTTGTCTGCCATTCTGCTTTGAACAATCGGCAACAGTTGGGTTATATCAGAGACTCTGCTGGACTGTTGAACACATGTTGACACAACTATTCAACTGTTGACACCTGTTGAATCAATGGTACACACAGCAGTAGTAGAATCTGGGCATCAAAATATTATGATTAGGGAAACTTACTTTCGTTCAACCCGGGTTGGCAAAAGGGGTCTGATGTGTGGCCTACTGGCCCGGTGCTGGCCTCCCCACCATTGCTGCTGCTGCTACTACTACATTTGTCCAAGAGTCAAAATGAAAAGAGGATACAGGTTGTTAAAGTAAAAAATGTTTACCAGGCACCAACAAGTCACCATATGTGTTTATCAGTACTGCATTCTAAAATGGTTATGAAAATCTTGTGGCGTGTAATTTGATCTGACATCTTAATTTCTTGTTAGTTTGGTTCTTTCAGGCAGGACTATATATACTGACTGAGCTAAATTTTCTATTGTCCGTCCTATTGCATTTATATTAAATGGGTCGGGGGGCTAATGCCATTAGAATGAAATTTCAGGAAAGTTTTTCATTGCCCATTTGCAATTTTTAAAACCTTTTTGTTAAAATTATTGTGGTAGCAAATTTGGATAAGTTGTATTGCGGAGCTTGGCTAAATCTAACAACAGGTCCAAAACATATTGGTGATGGTCAAAATTGTAACTGTGAGATTTGGACAAAATTTATAGTGACAGTAAAGACAGATTTTTCTGAAGTTTTATTTGCAGGCCCATTAAGATTGCTGTGCAGGGCGTACACCGTACATGGGCGGCAAACACAGGAATCTGCTCATCAAGCTCATTCAGATAGTTTGCACCTATGTTTACCTAGAACTACATCTATTGATCTATATCAAAAATAAAGGTAATTCTGCAGTTGAATCCGGTGAACCGGCAGAGTCGTCGCGCACTAGAATTTCGTCGTTGCAGTTGACGCGCTGTTGCCACATCCTTCTAGTAGTAGAAATAAATTAAAAGATCCGGGAATTCATAAAAATAAATATGCACGCAGCAAGTGCGTTATGGTAGCGTATGGTATAATAATACGTGTTTTACGGCAATGAACACGAATATTATAAATCCATGTGCGTAATGGTAGGGAGTATGATATAATTATGCAAGTAAAACGGAAAAAAATTGACCTTTAGTGACGCAGCAAGTGTTTTACGGTAATGAATACGAATATAATAAATCCATGTGCGTTATGGTAGGAGTATGATATAATTATGCAAGTAAAACGGATTTTTTTTTAAAGTAGACCTATATTGACGCAGCAAGTGTTTTACGGTAATAAATACGAATATAATAAATCCATGTGCGTTATGGTAGGAGTATGATATAATTATGCAAGTAAAACGGATTTTTTTTTAAAGTAGACCTATATTGACGCAGCATGTTTTACGGTAATGAATACGAATATAATAAATCCATGTGCGTTATGGTAGGAGTATGATATAATTATGCAAGTAAAACGGATTTTTTTTAAAGTAGACCTATATTGACGCAGCAAGTGTGTTACGGTAACGAATACGAAAAAATACATGTGTGTTATTGTAGGGAGTATGATACAATTGAGCTAGAAAAACAGAAAAATTTAAAAATATACCTATATAGACGCAGCAAGTGTTTGGCGCTAATGAACACGAATATAATAAATACATCTGCATTATGTTAGGGAGTATGATATAATTTATCAAGGTGAACGGAAAAATGTTAAAATATACCTATATTGACGCAGCAAGTGTTTTACGCTAATGAACACGAATATAATAAATACATGTGCATTATGGTAGGGAGTATGATATAATTTATCAAGTAAAACGTAAAATTTTCGAAATCACCTATATTGAGGCAGCAATTGCGTTATGGTAATGAACATCCATAAAATAATAGCTTATGAAAAGACTTAGGAAACCTTGAAGAAGAAATTCGCTATGAAAGCTGACATGACTATGTACAGTGCAACCGACTTCACTGTACAAAAGCTTTATGATACAAGATAGGCTCTGCCTTTTAAATAATCAGAAGAATGAAAGTATACATACATACATACATACATACATACATACATACATACATACATACATACAGACACACACACACACACACACACACACACACACACACACACACACACACACACACACACACACACACACACACATACATACATATATATATATATATATATATATATATATATATATATATATATATATATATATATATATATATATATATATATATATGGACAAGTCATTTTTGACAATAAATACGCAAAATTTTATAAAATTTGGTGGGTGTCTATTGTATTAGTAAGCGACTTTAATTCGATTGGGTTAAATGACCTTTCCGAATACATAGTTTTGGCGTGCAATTTACTTTCCATTTATTTTTCACCATTATATATATATATATATATATATATATATATATATATATATATATATATATATATATATATATATATATATAATATTCTGTGTGCATTAAGAACCTCGGTGGTTGAGGGGTAAGAACGTGTGCTTTTGGACATAAGGGTACTGAGTTCGTGCCCAGGGTACTCCTTTCACTTTTTCAGTACAAACTGTAACATTAACATCTACCAAGGTTCTGACATTGTATTTCAGTAAGTTGAATATCTGCACGTTCCGCCCTTCGGAGGGGGCGTAAAGCCGTCGGTCCCGTGACCATGCGATGTTGAGCACGTTAAAGATCCCTACCCTCTTTATAGAAAGGCAGGGTCTGCTGAAAATTGTGGGCTACTGTATGAGACACTGATAGTTTTTGCAACCGGATTCGCCTCTTGCGGCATCTTGAGGCGTCATACTTATTCTCAGTTAAGCGGGCAATTATATCGTCAAACAATCTAATTTTTATGACATTTTAATACATATTTTTACTCACCTTTCCTTTCTATTTCATTATAGCTATAAAAGAAATTATTCCTGCCCGTCACAATAAACTTAATTTCTGTATTTCATTTGCCAAAATACTTCATGATGGGTAAAGCCCATGTGCCTATCTGCAAACGTACGAGAATTTGTACTGAACCGTTTAATAAAAGTGGGTTATTTTACAGTCCAACCTTTCTCCTGTGGGCGAGATTGTCTAAATTTGTCTAAATTTGATGTGTGATTAAAACAATATATTTAACATTCAAAACATTGCTAAGAAAATTCGCTACCATAGCGCACTTGCTGCGTCACGACTTTTTAACTTTGTACTAAATGTTATGTCTCATGAAAAAAACATATTTCACATTACAAGTAGTTCTAGGAACATTCACTACCATAGCGCACTTTCTGCATCCCGACCTTTGAAGTTTGTACTACATTTTAAATCTCATGAAAAAAGCATATTTAACATTCAAAATAGTTCTATGGAAATTCGCTACCTTAGCGCACTTGCTGCGTCCCGACTTTTTAACTTTGTAGTAAATTTTATGTCTCATGAAAAAACATATTTAACATTAAAAATAGTTCTAGGAACATTTGCTACCATAGCGCACTTGCTGCGTCCCGACTTTTTAACTTTGAACTGAATATTATGACTCATTAAAAATACATATTCATCATTAAAAACATTTTGATGAACATTCGCTACCATAGCGCACTTGCTGCGTCCCGACTTTTTAACTTTGTAGTAAATTTTATGTCTCATGAAAAAACATATTTAACATTAAAAATAGTTCTAGGAACATTCGCTACCATAGCGCACTTGCTACGTCCCGACTTTTTGACTTTGAACTGAATATTATGACTCATTAAAAAGACATATTCATCATTAAAATTATTTTGATGAACATTCGCTACCATAGCGCACTTGCTGCGTCACGACTTTTTAACTTTGTACTAAATGTTATGTCTCATGAAAAAAAACATATTTTACATTACAAATAGTTCTAGGAACATTCGCTACCATAGCGCACTTTCTGCGTCTCGACCTTTGAAGTTTGACCTACATTTAGTCTCTTAAAAAAACATACTTAACATTAAAAAAAGTTGTATAGAAATTAGCTACCACAGCGCACTTGCTGCGTCCCGACTTTTTAAGTTTGTACTAAATATTATTTCCTTACAAAGTCGATAAAGAGAAGGATGTGGCAACAGCGCGTGAACTCCAACGACGGCATTCTATTGCGCGACGACTCTGCCGGTTCACCGGATTCAACTGCAGAATTACCAAAATAAATCCAAACGTCTAAAGGTTCAAACCACTTAAGGTATTCTTGAAATGGATTCTGCCATATGAAATTTTAAAAAAATAACAATTGAAAATTTTGGCGCAGGTGAAGATTACTTGCTGTCCCATACCAGGCGATAAGTTTTACATACATGGGAATCCTCTTACTGTGCAGTGAAAACCATCAAATAAAAAAATGGTTTCTAGGGCTCAGTTTCAAAATCACGAAAAGTTTGGACCCAGCAAATGTGTTATGGTAGTGAATTTTCATAGAAACGATCTGGCACCACATATTTTTTTATAACTTTTTTCTTGTAACATAGAAATCTGAATTTTGGTATATAGTTTCCTTTTAATGTCATAAACATGTGTACAAAATTTGATTACCGTAGCTTTTTTATTTGTGGAGAAGTTTTTTTTTTCGAAATAAAACCCAAAATTTTCCCGGAAAACCTGGTTCGAATTTCCTGGCTACGAACTTATCCAAGCCACTTACAAAGGGAAGATACATGCCAAGTTTTATCAAAATTGGACCATTATTCTTCGAGTTATCAGTGTGATACATATACTGTACACTCTCAATTTACCGGGAGCTTATTAACCGTGAAGTGGATGAACCGGAATGCTCATTTACATACTAACAATTAAATATTTTATCACAAGAATAACACAACGAACGTTCTAACAATTCAAGTACCTACCTTAGTTGCCGACAGCCGTAAGCAGCTGGTTTATATTATCTTATCAGATAATTTTGTTGGCTCGTCAAAGCTTTAGATATTCTAGTAGCCGCTATAATCATAACAAGCTATTTCCGGAAAGTAATAAATGAGACTTGAGTTTATGTTCCGACCAGGAACCATCATCGCATTCAATGCATGCAATTTTAGTTTTGGTCACGTTTTAGTAGAAACTGATGCTTTTAAAGTTTCAGCTTCTGTATTCTTTTCGTTCAGTAGGTAGTCATTTCGATGTATAAGTGTAACATCGACTGCAATCAAAATGTCTCTTAAGGGAAAGCATGTTATCCTAGTTATCCAACAAAAGCTGGAAATTATAAAAAAAAAATGAAAATGGGGTCTCAGTTAAAAGTATGGAGTAGGCGATAAAACTGTGCATGACATTGTAAAAAGCAAAAACAAAATCCTGGAGTTTTCTGCTACCTCCGATAGTATGTGGTGTGTCTAAACGGAAAACTGTGACGTATGACGAATTAGACAAGGCGATGGTTTTATGGTTGAACCAGACATAGTGACGTCTTAAACTACAGTGAACAGTTACACAGTTGTTTAAAACAACAGGAAGATGGGACGCTTTCCGAAAATATGTTGTTGCGCAATTTACGTGCTACCATTCGTTGAAAGGTAGTAAATGATTCAAGGAAACAGACAGTATACTCTCTTACTTCACTAAATAGGTATGTACAGTAAGATATGTATTTAAAATATAATATACGCGTCTTAATATGTTTAGTTAATTAACATTGTTATCTATTTTCCAAACATACGCCATGTAGGATTTTGTCGTGTTTTTATATGTGAAAATCGGCGATTTGCGGCTTAACCGTGAAATCGATTAACCAGGAAAGTATTTTTACCAGCCATCCCGGAAAATCTAGAGTCTGCTGTATATGTATGTATATATATATATATATATATATATATATATATATATATATATATATATATATATATATATATATATATATATATATATATATATATATATATATATATATATATATATATATATATATATATATATATATATATATATATATATATATATATATATATAATTAACGTTAGTTTTATAATAATAATAATAAGTTTATTCAATATAGGAAATCCTAATACAAACAAACATCAACAATTAAAGAGGAGAAAAAAAAACCATCATACATGTGCTCTCGACATTAATAACTGAAAAAGTTTTCTTCTAAATAAACCCAATGTACCACAATTTCTTAAATCATCAGGTAAGCTGTTAAACTCGCTGGTACCTCTAAAAAACACTGACTTCATTGCTCCGCTTGTATAGGTTCTATATATGTGCCAGACCGTCAGCACCCCTTGTATTATATTGGTGAATGTCTGTTAAAAACGAGAAATGAATCGGAATAGGCAGGCAATAGACTCTTTGTAAGTTTGAAAACAAATATCATCCGTAAATAGTACAGTCTATCTGCAACGCATTGCCAGTTCAAAGTCGTGAGCATCAATTTTATAGGTGTGCTCACTTTTAAGACAATTCGCATTCCACGATTCTGCAGTTTCTGTAACATATTCAGAGAGTTCAGATCCATCACGTAAAGCAAGGTAGCACAGTAATCAAAATGAGGTTGCAACTGTGTGTGATACACTGTGACACTAGCAAACACTGACAAATTGTGACTGAGTCTGCTGAACAAAAATAATGTTTTCTTTGTTTTCTTGCTTATGTACTCAGAGTGACTCTTAAACCCAAGTGCCTCATCCACAATAAAACCTAAATGTTTAATTTCTTTTACAAATTCTATCCTCTTGTTTTCAATCCTCAAAGTTGTATTATTATAATCTATCTTCTTCAGCCTATACTTACTACCCAATAACATAGGTTTTGTTTTGTTCGCATTCAACCCCAGTCTGTTCACATGCAGGTATGCAGCAAACCTATCAAGATCTTCATTCATCTTTGTAACCATATTTGCAACATCGTCTCCAGTACATGCAATCAATGTGTCGTCAGCAAACAAACTTATATATTCAAAATCTCCACTAAAATTAATATCATTAATATAAATGATAAAAAGTAGGGGTCCGAGTATACTCCCCTGAGGAACTTCAGTGCAGCTCACCACCTCATCTGATATTTCTTTCTCTAATCTGGTCCTCTGTGTCTGGTCCATCAAGTATTGCCTAGGCCATCCTGACACATTTCCACCAATACCATAATAGGCCAGCTTCTGCAAATCTCTCTGTCGATTGTTTCGAAAGCTCTCTTAAGATCAACAAACACAGCTAGTACATATTTCCCCTGATCTATTGCTTTTTTCCACTTACAAAACGTCAGCTGCAAAGCAGTTTCACAAGAATGGTGCTTTCTAAACCCAGACTGATAACCAACAAACAGTTTGTTTTTCTGAAAATAATCCGTTAACTGACAATATACAAAATGTTCCAATAATTATGTAATTTAATATCCGGGATTGTACTGTTATTTGGAAATATATGCATACCGGACTATAAGAGTGTACCTGATGATCCCGGGATATATATATATATATATATATATATATATATATATATATATATATATATATATATATATATATATATATAAATTGTAAGTGACGCCAGATATGGGTTATGAGGGTCCTAGTTCGCGCTCATTTGAAAAAATGAAATCGTCGGGATCTCCCCATTAGTGAATTTTTTGTAAGAAAAATCACCGGAACGAGAAAAACCGATACATAAAAAATAAAATGTGCCGAAAAACTTATTCCTGGCTAATAAACGTTCGGTTAATAGCCAATTGAGCTATTGAAATTTGAAACTTTAATGATAATTCGCTACAATAACGCACTTGCTGCGTCCAGTAAAATTGAAATCGGTTGCAGAGAAAAACAAGCACTTGTGAAGCCACGGGAAAGTCTACAGCTGTATTAAGTATGGAACGATTTCACTAAGGTAGGGCAATAACAAACAACCAGATGTGCTATTCAAATTGAATTAAGTCTTAAAAGTTTTCATCTCTTCCTAGTTGAATTTGTCATACAAAAACTCGCTAAAAAATTTATCAGAGTTATACAATCTGATCAGATGACAGTAAAATGAAATAAAATGAAAATGAAAAAAATTAAAAATACAGTGAAGTCATTAACTGGGTGTAGAATGTGTGCTATAGGAAATCCAACCTGCTTCCTTCACCGTTCGGGTATTTACGATATAAGAGATCTATCTACTAACAGGTATATACCTTGTATATCAATTTTCTAGCGTATTGATTATTTACACTATACAATTTTTGTTTAAAATGGGTTTCTTTTTCTCCTATTTTAACGAAATGAAGGAAATGACAGCTGAGACACAGATCTAGGAGCTTGTTAGTCATTTCGAGTTGTATTTTAACTCACAAAGCACTAATGTGTACTAACATACGACTACCAGAATTATCAATTTTGACGTTTCTACTTTTTGTAATCAGAGGCTTGTAATTTCTTTGCCTTTTAACCTGGAGATCTGAATTTTGGCACAAAGGACACTCTTTATGACAAACCAGCGTGCCAAATTTTGTTACCATAACTTTTTAATTTTCGGAGATATGTATTTTTTTCCAAAGAAAACGCAAAATTTTCCCGGAAAACCCTGTCCGATTTTCCTGGCAAACAAATTTTTCCAAGTTATTTACAAAAAAAAGTACTCACCAAATTTGATCAAAACCGGCCCATTATTTTTGAGTTATTGGTGTGAACATATAAAAGTTTAAACCGACCCCGGGTATGTGTTTTAGGGGGGCTAATTAGCGCTCATTTGAAGCAATTTTTTCAAAATTCGAAAGTCAGGATCTCATTAGTGAATGTTTTTGTTAAGAAAATTCACTAAAATTGCAGGTTTTATAACACAAAATTTTAAACAATTCTGAATATAAGAATTGTCACGAAATTATTGAAACTATTGCAGCGTCGTTGGACCTATGAAAGAATCTGAAGAGAGAAAAAAAATGTTGAAATCCTAGTCCTCAGAAAGTGACAACCTAGGGAAGAATCTGAACAGAAAAAATATGTTGAAGTCCTAGTCCTCAGAAAGTGAGAATAAAACTGATACGAGTGAAGGGACTCCTGAATAATCTATAAGTGGTATGTCGACATCAGCGGTTTCTATCAGTTTACATGTAGTGCTAACCCGAGTTCGTGGCTTGCTTGTATTAATAATGGTCTTGTTGATATTCTAGTTAGACATGGTCCTATACAGGTGTGTAACCACAGTTTTCCTGTTAATGAGACAATGGACGAAAATTTTGTGACTATTACTATCATGGAAATCTTTCTAAAGTCGAGTTAGTTAATAATAAAGATTGCCTTGTGTACTCTATTTCAAAAGATTTTGTTTATTGTTTTTGTTGCACAATGTTTTGTAAAACTACCAAGTAATATGTCTGATTTGAACAGTTTTTCGGATTGGCAACATTGATGTTTTAAAAGGCAAGAAACAAGCGGTTTTCACAATGAAAATGTGGATTCATTGATGCAAATAAATGTAAATATAAATCAGATGCGACTGAGGCTATTAGAGTCAGAAAGAAAGCATTGGTGTGATGTGAAAGCATTATTGCTGTTTTTATCAGGTCAATGCCTGGCTTTTCGATTTTATCGGAAAAAAAATTAACCATGAAAACGGCAATGTTCTAAAAGCAATGGAAATGATAACTTCTTTTGATTCAGTTATGCGGGGACATAACGTTCACAGAAATGAATTGCAATCTCGTTCTAGTCCGATGGGCATGGCTCACTATTTTGGAGGTGAAATTCAAAATTAAATTATTAAATTACTCCGCACAGCGATAAAAAGTTATATTTTATTAAAGGATCCAAATATTTTTCTGTCATATTAGACTGCACACCGGATGCAAGCCATGCGGAACAAATAACAGTAATACTTAGACATGTTTATCTAAACAATGCAAATGCAAAAGAGGTATGCGAACACTTCATTGGTTTTCACAATTATGCCTCTACAATCAAGATATGTGTTGGCAATGTTATCATAATGGTTCTAACACACGGGAAAACACAATAGGTCGCAGAAAAAAATTTGAAAATCAATAATCGTGCATTTTATGTTCCATGCTTAGCTCATTGTCTAAATTTGGTAGTCAATGATGCAGCAAATATTACACACAAACTATCAATTTTTTTGACATAATCCAAGAAATCTTATGTTTGCTTTTCATTATCTACAAAAGGGTGGTCGATCGTTTGCAAACATTTACCAGAGTTTAATTTAAAAGCTTTGGTGCTACGCAATGGTCCAGCAGAAACAATCAAACCGTTACGGTATCACATATCAACCAAACTCAGATTCCTTTCTAGAAAACTAGTAAGGGAAACAGGATAGAGGGTGGCATTGTCTGTTTTACACATGGGCCTGAAGCGACCAGTGGATGGCCTACTTATTTAAAACATATTCTTTGCTCAAATTGTGTCTTACATGCAAGCACAAGCTATGCTTATTTAATACACCATCCAACATCACAGAGCCAACTTAAGAATGGGGACATACAAAACATATAAAACAATGCATTACATTACATCACTAATAAGTAGAGAAACAATCCTTTATAAGAGACAAAACAGCAGAATATATGCAGGCTGTCCTGCAAGTTGGAGCTATTTCTACGCCTATAATAGACTGGAGACGAGCTCAACAGCTCCATACGTGCGCGAAGAAGACATGTTGCGATACTGTGATTCTATGTGTGGAACATTAAATTTTATCGGCTCAAATAGAAAGAGGCAGTCAAGGGCTGAACTGATAAGTTTTAAAAGAAACACAGTGCAGCTGCACCATCTCCTGTCTTCCTGTCCTTTAATAAATCACTCTGTGGATGCCAATGCGCAGGTATTGACTATCAATTGAAAATCTAAGAAATTCCAGAAACTTTCTCTGAATATTTTCGGGGCTATCAATGTGCACCAAGTATGCCGGAGACCAAACTACCGAAGCATATTCAAGACACCAGTGCCTTGAAGAGGCCCAAGGTCTTATACGCAGAGTTTATAATAAATTCATAATGATGCTAAATGGCCGGATGGGGTTGAAAATCACTTCAAGGTCACAAACTGTGTCAGGACGTGCCCAGCTATGTCCCTGCAAGTGGTAATTAAATAATATTGGCTGTTCGTTCCGACTAAAACACATTATACAGCACTTAGCAATATTTAAAGTAAGGACATTCTCACAACACCACCCAGAAAACTTCAAAAGATTGTTCTGTAGGTGTTTGCAGCTGTCAACACCCCTAACTTC
Source organism: Tillus elongatus (assembly GCA_964006375.1). Taxonomy (NCBI): domain Eukaryota; kingdom Metazoa; phylum Arthropoda; class Insecta; order Coleoptera; family Cleridae; genus Tillus; species Tillus elongatus. The sequence goes on from OZ023267.1 coordinate 70,662,680, forward strand.
TGAATACATTTTGATGTCATCAGCGTAAATTAGATAAGACATCTAATATCTGTGACACTTGGTCAATAAAAATAGTAAAGAGAAAAGGTGTCAAAATGGACCACTGGGTTACTTCAGATGGTGCGTTCAGATTTAAAGCCTCGAATCTGAAAGAATTGTTTCCGACCCTTCGAATAAGACCCTAAGGGTTTTATCAATTGGTTACTGAAGCCGAAGTAATGAAGTCTATAAGAATAGAGTGATTGACTCTGTCAAAGGCCTTTGGCAGGTCCTTGTATATGACATCTACCTGCGAAGAGCTCTCAAGTCGATCAGCAACAAACTGGGTAAAGCTGGCCAAATTTGTGAGTGTAGATCTGTCAAAAATAAAGCCTTGCTGATGCAAGGAGACTTTAGATTTCTTATGAAAAATTATGTTCATACAGGCATGCTTCGGGCTTACAAAAATTACACAGTATAGCAATTGGCCTATAGTTGGAAGGATCAGAGTTTTCCCCTGATTTGAACACAATGGTTACAAGAGAAATCTTCCATTTGTTAGGAAACGTGCCCGTTGTAAGAATCAAATTAAATATTTTCTTAAAAGCAGTTATAAAAAGCGTATAAACCATTTCTAACAAGAAAACCCGGAAGACGGTCTGAACCGGAGGAGAAATTTTGCTTAATTTTCTTAGCAGATGCGATTGATCTAGTCATCAGTAAAATGGTCAATACAGTTGAGAAGTCCACATCAAAATTGGAGGCCATATTGTACCCAGGTTTAGAGTGAAAGCATTTATAAAAATAGGATGCAAGGCCATCAGCAGAAGCCTGAGAACCTGAGTGCATAGTGGCACAACACTGACGATTCCTATACAAATCATAGCTCCAAAACGTTTTAGGGCAGCTTTACATCTTCCTCAATCTTACCAAAAAACCTTCTCGGAGGATAGCTCTCAAAATTTAAGAAGGAACGAAGAATCGTCAGATTTTTTAAATTTGCATCAGTAAAATCTTTTACGTTTAATGGTGGCCCTAATCTCCTCCAAAAACCATGCAGGATAAGAATTTTTGTGTTATTTAGGTAAATATATATTATTATTCTGCTTTAATTTGCGGTTATGGCTACATGCAATTTTAAAATGACAGGCAAATGTCAAAAGACTGCCTAAAGTCAGCAGATGAGCACTTAGGCTCGGCTATTGGCATCTGGTGAATGCAGCAATTGGCTTATAAATTGGTATCTAAAACAAGGTGCTCACTTGTCTGGAATACCGGGAAAGGTCGGAAATTTCAGTGATGCTAAAAAATGGTGAGGGAGTCGAGGAAGTTTCACAAAGTGCTGCGAAAAGTCAGCGAAGTTTGATGTTAGTCAGTAAAAATATTTATATATCAGTAATTGCTGAACTTATTATAAAATTGAAAAAAATTAATCACTTCTGTACATTTACAATAATGAAGTTGGAAGTTATATGGGATGAGATTCTTCTTTTTCAAAACATTTTATGGATATCGATAAAGCAGGTACTAGGAGCAGTACTGGATGCAGAACATACTTAAGTATGTTATGTCCAAAAATGCAAGCTAATATTTTTTTATTTTTTTACGACAAGATAGGTTATTTCAGAAATATTTTACGATACGAATAAATAAAAAATAGCAAGTTGGAGAACTACTATCTCCATTTCTTTGTGCTGATATTCATTTATTGTCATGTTACAAATTATCGTGAAAAAGACACAATTCTAATTAATCCGGCAAAATATTTCAAATGTAACTTTAAAAATAAACAGAAATCTATAAAATGAGGAAAGAATTTCTTATAAGAATATATTTTAAAAAATACGAGCTTATATTTGTATATCATTCTTTCATCTAAAAAGCTTTACACAAAGTTTTTTAGAAAGAATTCTGCTGAAGTATAATATTGTAAAGACAATAATAATTCTGTAATATGTAAGGATACATATAAATAGAGCTATTAGTCTAATACTGCTGGAACTGTTGTTAAAAGGAATCATCTGTTCTTGTAGAGAAGCATTAAAACTTTAAAAGATTCTGGCAAAATGACATTGTCGAGTGGAAGTTATTTAATAGGCAAGGCAGGCTAGACTTTCTACAAAACATCATGAAGTAACAAATGATTACAAAAGCTTTTGGGAAGTGTGTGTAGAAAGATTTTAGTTTTTCACCGGATAATGGTTATGCAAAAAAAATTAAATATTGAAAAGTATTTAATTGTCCAATGCAGATAGTCCCCTTTGTTGTTACTGGAATTCTTGTTATATATTAGTTTTAGAAATAAAAATAATTCGTCCAAAAAATATTAAAGAAAATTAACATAATTGAAAGCAAAAAAGCAGTGGATAAATCAATCATAAAAAAACAGTTAGATATAAAAAGTAATTTAATTATGAGAGCAAATACAGTGTCCAGAAAGTAAACTGACAAACGAAGACAGCAGATGACAAAGACGATTTGATGATAATCGGACGTAAATCATCTTATTTGAAAATTCTTCCTGGCTGAGCTCTTTCAAGATGGTTCTTCAACATAAAGTTTTTCATTCCATCCTATTTAAAAACTTGGAGATTGCAACTGTCACTCGAAAAATGTGGGGGTGACGTTTTCACATTGCAGGATCTCATTTTTTAAGCTAAATTCGACGTGTTTGGGATTTTTATAATTATGTACAATAATTTGAGATTCAGAATTTATTCCATTTGCCCGCTACACACTGTTTACATTGTAAACATTAGTAAATTTAAAACAAATAAGTAAATAAGGTCACTCTTATTAGGCAAAAGAGACTGCATGTTTTCTCGCAAAATCATTCATGAGTTCAGAATTGGCCCCGGTTGTTAGTAAACATAGAATGTATGTGTGAAAACCAAATATATCTAAGTTTGAGGATCAAAATGGTAGTGTACTGTGGTTTAAAATCCTAAATATCTATATGGTTTTAAAAAGTAAAATTACCTATCTTTAATTGAATTTGACTTGTTTATAAATTGTAAAAACACAAAATTTGTTGTAGTTGTATTTTATTTATGTTCTAACCTTTGACATTTTTATTTTTAGGAATGTACCATTCAGAATAAGGGTGCGATTGTCCAGAAGGAGGAATGACGATGAAGATTCAGTCAACAAGTTATTCACCCTCGTGACATATGTTCCAGTTGCTACATTTAAACGTCTGCAGACTGAAAATGTTGACGCTAATCAAGATTAAATAAATAAATAATTTGTTTATAGAAATGACTTTTATTCAGCTCCTAAAACATTCATTTTAACCCGTTTGTTCATGGCCGCTTGTGAGGTACATGCAATTTGTATTGTGTTCATGTCTTGAGCAAAACCAAATTTAGATTTGAAAGCTGCATTACTTCAGGGACATCTTAGGCGACAGGTCATACTAGATCTGCTATCTATACACCGTAAGAAAAATAATTGTAATTACATTACATGTTTTTCAGAGGCTGTTGATTAAGAATTATTATAAAAATATATAGACTAAAACAATTGGTTCTATTTAAAGTAATAGTAAGTATTATACTTGTTATTAGGTTAGTTTGAATGTGAGTTATATTGTTTTGGAGTAACTAAGGTAAAACCACAGATGACACTCCACATTTCTCATGCCAATAGATGACACCTAAATTAAAACATTCGCCGCTAAAACACTAGTGTTGGTAGTGCTCAACATCACAGTTAACTTCTGTACCATTTGTATTGGAGTGTATGATTTTTCATTTATTTATTCAGAAAAACGGGACAACCCCAATTTTAAAAATAAGCACAATATTAGCAAGTGGTAGTCACAATCAGGTATAAGTAAAACAACAATCAACTGGTCACATTACAAAACAATATTAAACAGTACATAGTCGCATTACACAATCAAATAAAATACATGCTGGGCAACAGATGCAAGAGACTGCCTGAAAGCAGAAAACGAGAAACCGAAAAAAGGCATTCGCATTAGCAAAAGTCAACATTCTATTCAGGGGACTATGGATATACCATAATTTGTGGAGTAATGAAACAGTTCACAATGTGACCCCTGAGGCACACCAGATGTTACCACAACAGGATTAGAAACATTATCACCAATCTTCACATATTGACGACTCGTCAAAAAGCTCTCAACATAACGCCATTGAAACCCAAAGCAAAGATCTTGGCAATCAATAACTTGTGGTCAAACGCCTTGGAGAAATCCGTATTCTACCCAGCCAGGTCGATCGTCTCTTCTCGGCACTCACTCACCAGCCAGGAATTTACCGTGGGCCACTTAGGGCCTTAAGAGCTGCCTGCCTGTCTGTGGCTATGAGGATCCGCTTGTTGCCCCTCCTTTTGTTCTCTCGCACACAGTGCAGGATGGCGTACATTTCGGCCTAAAAGACTGTTGCATGGACTCATTGGGAAATACTGACTGGCCCTTGGTCCTTTCGAATAAACACATGCCCACGCGCCCAGCCGGATCCATCCGTGAACCAGACGAGCGCGTCCCCTGATGTGCCCGGCGTCTCATCCCGCCATGCCTTCCGGTTGGGGATTTTCACTGTGAAGTTGTTTTCCCTGCAGATTTAGGGGCTCGCGAAGTCTGACCTCATTTCAAGCATGGGCTCCTTCACGATCTGAATTTTTCAGTGGCCCCTGAAGCCTGGGTTGATCTTCAGTCTACCATTGCAGGCTAGTCTGTATAGTCCTAGCCTGGCCTCCCCTATAATAACTAAGTGTAGGGGGGCAGATCCAGCAACACCTCCATGGCGGCCGTTGGGGTTGAAGACATGGCCCCTGAGATGCCATCCTTTGGATCTTGCCTAGTTTTTGTTTGACACTGGATTGTGTCACCATAGGCCACCAGACCAGTGCCGCGTATGTTAACGATAGTCTGACCAGCCAGAGGGCCATACTAGGTCTTAGTCCCCACGTTTTTCCATATAGCCGTCTAGTGAGGGCTAAGGTCATGACTGCCTTGCGCAGTATTTTTTCAACGTGACCATTCCAGGTCAGCTTAGAGTCCAATACGACACCAATATATTTTACCTCCCTGGCCATTGGAATGTTCCTACGCAGTGATGGATTTCGCCTAGGGCGGCAAACTTTTCAGAACGCCAAAATTATAGTATTAATTATTTTTAATTAACTTTTCAATTCGTAGGTGCATCTTTAATATTTTGATAAATCAATAATAGTCTATCGAATAATGTTATTAAAAAGAAATCATCGAATTGATAAGCTTCTTTGAGAAATACTAAATCCTTTTTTACTTTTTGTGTCTTTAGTGAAATTACTCTTACATATGTAAAGCTGTCTCTGTTGAGAATCCTGCTCTGTATGCATATTGTCCGCAATGTAGGGGATATGCTTCCAGTACACCGACCCTAATGTGCCGTTCGAGCAGTTCTTCCACTGTTTTTAGAAATAGGGACATGACACTTATTGGCCTCAGGGACTTTGTCTGGTCTGTTGGACGCCCAGGTTTACGAATGAATACAACCCTGGTCAGTCCCCATGCCCTCGGAATGTACCCCAGAGCCAGGCTGGCCCTCATAATGAGGGCAAGCATCGGCGCCAGTATATCTATCCCCTGTTGGAGCATGATGGGCATTATTCCATCAAATCCCAGGGATTTGTATGGCTTAAAGCTGTTAATGGCCCATCTGATTTTGCTCCAAGTCATCACCTCTTTAGCGACTGTCCAGTCTATTATAGATGCCCGCCTATAAGGCGCCTCTATTTCTGAGTGTTCCCAGTCCAGAGGTGATTGGTTTATTATGTTACAGCCGGGGAAATGCGTCTGGAGTAAAATTTCCATAGTTTTCTCCCCGGAACTTGTAAAGCGTCCCGTGGATCTTCTAAGGGAGCCTATGTTGGTCTGAGTGCCCTTGGACAGGATCTTGTGTAGTCGAGCGCTCGGACGTGTTCTCCACTTCCTCGCAGTGCCTCCTCCTCGACTCCTTTCTGGCGTCCCTCAGTCTTTTGTTATAGGTCGTTAGGGCCTGTCTATATTCATCCCATGCTCCCGACCTTTTGGCCGCGTTAAACAGCTTACGAACCTGCGTCCTCCTTTGCCTGAGGTCCTCGTTCCACCACGGAACGTTCCTGGTGGACGCCCTCATTTTCAGGGGGCAGTTGGCGTTATAGGCTGAGGTGATTGCGTCTCGCAATTGGGATGACGCAATGTCATGGTCTATTGAATTGTCTATGGTACTCACCAATCCGTGTTCCTCAGAGCCATCAGTAGTCCGGCCGTGGCTGCCCTACTGTGTTGGAGGTTGACCTGAAGGAACCTAAGTCCCATCAACCCCTGGTTGCTTCCCTAGTGGGCGGCACGAGTCTGTAGCCGGAGCCACTCCTCGAGCCTCATTGTTTGTTATGATCTTCATGTTGTTCCCACGAGAATGGAGGAAATACTGTCCACGCCATCAGAACCCCCTGTGTGGTGCAAACCGGGTTACTCTGGAGGGTTGCCCGGTACTCCAGGGGTTCCGTTCACGACACCATCACCCTGGTGCCATCCATCCCTAGGCACGGGTCACGTGACACCGTAGATTGGGGGAGTTTACTTCGACCTCCTTGTCTAGATCCGTCATGCTTTGTTATCACCGGGGCACCTCGTGTAGGATGCGGCTCTTCACCGCGCATGACAGTCTTGAGGAAAGCTTCATCGAAATTTTATGTTGTTGTTTCCACAGCTTGCCCCCTTGAGTCCTTTGGCCCGTGACTCGACCTCCATCAGGCCCCTGCAAAGAGGTGAAATCTGATCAAACACAAGGCTGTCAATTTTTTTGGAATCTCTGAGGGAAAAGAAACACCTCTATAGTTCTTGATATCACTCCTCAAACCACCCTTATGCACAGGGCTCAGGTAACCACTCTTCCACACCCCAGGAAAGACACCAGCAGTCAGTGACAAATTAAAAAGATAGTGCAACGGCTGAGTAACCGTATGAATACACTTCTTCAAGAAATAAGCAGGAATACCATCCGGTCCTGAGCACATTATAGGCTTAATTGACATAATCTTATCATATACATATCATATACTTATTCTGCACATACCAACATCAACTGTCCTACTAAAACTATATTATGGAACAACAACATCTGAATTATTAGTGTAAACAGTACAAAAATAACTAGCAAAAATTTCCACACAGTCTGCTCCACCTTTGCCCTCCACACCATCCAAATTCATCCTTGATGGAAACGTGTCACCGCCTCTGCGGTCACTGACGAATTTCCAAAATCGCCTGGGTTCAGCTCGAAGAGCCACATCCATATTGTACACACAATTCATGTAGCACCTCTGAGACAGCTCCTTACAGTGCCTTCGTAGTTCAGCAAAACGAACATAATCTGACTCATCACCAGAAGATCTGAATCTACAATGCGCTTGTCTCTTGGATTTGATGACACTCCTCAACTCTTTAAACGGCAGTTTTTTTGAACAGTGTATGATTTTACTGTGTTTGGTGTTGATTAACAAAATCTTTAGAAGATAAATTAAAAATTATATATTTTCGGTCAAATCGATTTCTAAAGGTTGGAAAATGTTAGGTGCTTCTTTAGTTCTATCCGATCAGATTCTTATGATGCATTTGGTAACGCTGGTGTCGGCTATTGATATAACTAAGAGTGGTTAGACCAATAGATGACATTAGGGGGGCAGGCGTTGGATTTCACTACTAGTGAATTTTCTTTTAAAAAATCACTATTGAGATCGCGAGTTATCTCCGGCAATAACAAAGCTATGGCAATAAAATTTGGTACGCGGGTTTATATCATGAAAATCAAACCATGTACCAAAATTTGGTTCTCTACGTTAAAAGAAAAAAGTTGAGCATATAAAAAATTATAGTTTTTCTTAAAACGTGATTCGAAACGTCAAACAATTTTTTACGTTAAAAGAAAAAAGTTGAGCATATAAAAAAATTATAGTTTTTCTTAAAACGTGATTCAAAACGTCAAAATTGTTTGACGTTTCGAATTACGTTATAAGAAAAAGTATTAAAAAAATATATGCTCAACTTTTTTCTTTTAACGTATGAATATATGTTCCAGATAGAGAAACTAATACGGGTTATGCAGAAGGAAAGATCGTAATAAGTGTGTTCTATAAAGACTTAAGTTTCAGCTTCAGCCGTCATTGTCCATTTTACTTAAATATTTGTAGAAAATGAATTTCAAATAGACCTTTTCTCTGATGCTTTGGCAGTAGTTCCCGTTTTGGGGTTAGTCTATATATTAATACATGAAGAAAAAACTTTACCCACTATTTAACCACATTGTGTGCGCGGAGCAGTGTGAGATTTGGCATAGTCAAAGTTTATATAAAGAACGAGGGCAGAGATAAAACGTATGTATATGTGTTACAAATAGATTAAACAATGGTTTCTTCTAATTAGACAGACGGATTCCCAGTGCCAGGTCTGAGCTGACTCTTAATATATTAATCTGTCAATGTAAAACACATCACTCTAAGGTTGGACAGATGAATATGGTTGCGTTCATACTAAATATTAAACATAAAAGTCTGTGGTCAGATAGTCGCACTGAGATTATATAGGTTTACTCTATGACAAAAGAACATCAATAATGTGCAAACTTAACAATTTAATGAATTACGGTCGAATTTCGGCCACTGCACAGGTCCACTAGTTTATATCAATAACCCATCAGATTACGTGACTATGTATTTAGTGAGTTTTTAATTGGGCAAAGTTGTATACTATAGTTTTTCAGGGAGAAGCGGTGTGTGGGGTTGGTGGCCAGAAAATTATAGAAATGACAGTATGAACTTTTCAGTTCCTAAAAAAGTAACTACAAATTTAATGATGTAATTGAACATTACCGTAGACCGGTTTCGCTCTCATTAGAGCTCTTCAGTGCGGCATACTAATTGTAGCAAAAATGCACCAAAAATAATACGGCTATCGTATAACCAGTCTTAAAATACTCAGTAAGTGGTGGACGTGCCGCTACCTAGTTGCGGAACCAAGTAGTATGCTGTCACGTCAGCTCCAAATAACACAAAGTGTTAAAAAAATAGAGACTGGATACAGCTAACTAACAATTTAGAAAATTGTCAGCCCTGGCCCATTTCTACCCCAATATAGGGACAAAGTATGTAAGACTCGATGCATTTTCGCAACAATTAGAACCGTAGACTGGTTTCGCTCTCATTAGAGCTCTTCAGTACGGCATACTAATTGTAGCAAAAATGCACCAAAAATAATACGACTATCATATAGCCAGTCTTAAAATACTCAGTAAGTGGTGGACGTGCCGCCACCTAATTGCGGAATTAAGTAGTATGCTGTCACGCCAGCTCCAAATAACACAAAGTGTTAAAAAAATAGAGACTGGATACAGCTAACTAACAATTTAGAATGTATTTTACCAAAGTCATGCCTTCTATTTAAAAAAGACATATTTGCTATTAAAAACATTTTGGATGCCATTGATGACGTGAAAAAAGGAAAATCTGTTAAGGTGCCTGCTAAAAAATATGGAGTACCTAGAGTAACTTAATAGTAAACAAAGTTAAGGAAAAGTTGCCAGTAGGAAATAGAAGGGACCCAAAGAGTCTTTACAAATGAACAAGATATTACTTTAGCAGACTTGGTGATATCTAGGGTCAAAATTGGTTTTCCAGTTACAAAAAAAATTCTTTTGTAGCCAATGTTGCCAGACTAGCAATGAGCTGAGTTTGAAAAACCCCGGGGGAAAAATGGTATAACTGTTCCGAGGCCTGTGATGAGAGGATATATCAAAGTCTGACAAGCTCTCGAGCAAATGTAATCAATGAAGTTTTGAGTAAATGGTTTGAAGAGGCGTGGGCGTACATATAGATAAAAGAGCTTGTTGAAGTAATCAGTGTCCGTTTTTAATGCGGCTGAAACTGCTGTCTATATGAATTCCAAAGGTGGTAAGGTGTTAGCTGAAAAATACTATAAAACAGTTTGTTTAGCAGGAGCCAACCATGGGAGGGAAAATATAACCATTTTGATGACGGCTAATGCTGCTGGACAAATTTGTCTGCCAATGATAATTTACCAATAGGTACAAACAAATACCTTTCCACATTGCAGATCACTATCATTTGACAGTGTCTTTCTCTTGGGATAAAGAATTTGACAATGACAAAAACGGTGAACTGCAAATTCAACAGGGAAACTTATTAAATATAACAGATCATTTTCTGCTTTATGAATTTTGAGTGAAGAACACAATCAAACAAAATTTGTATATCTTTGTGTGGTGCAAGGAAAAAAGCATCATATATTGAAGTCAACAGATTAAAATCTACAGACAATTCAAAGAAAGAGTTTGTGCAAATGAGCAGGATGTCAACTATCTTTGTGGACCAGGTGATTGGCAAAGTAACTCATCCAGATATTTTGACCAATAGAGAAAGGTTTAGTTATATTTTCGAACAGTCGTTGCCAGTTAAAGAAAATTAAAATGTGTCGCCTATCGTGAAAACTTAATTGTCATCTACTGGTTTTTTCACTTTTGAGGTGTCAAGTTTTGACAGTGATGTTGACACCAGAAAATATATATTTTTTTGTAATAGTTTTCTCTTTATTAAAAAAAGTTTTATCCGCATTTATAATAAACTTCAGGGAGTGTCCCGTGTTTTTAATTTATTTTCACAATAAATATTTTTCCTACAACCAACACTTCTGGGATTTTTTCTTACTAGTGTCATCTATTGGCATTTTAATTATATAACAATATACTTTAATGTCTTCTGTAAGGGACAAGTCTACCACACGTCATAAAATATGGGTGGTTATTTTTCAGTTGTAGGTATACAGTATATATAGACGACTTACTGGAAACAGAATTTTTGAGTTCTTAAACCAGGATGACGTTTCTGATACTGGAGACTTATCGGATGAAGCTAACTATGGTTGTGCTACTGATGATGATGTAATTCTTGTTTATTGCATTCAGGGTGCACTACATGTCGAAGACTAGGAGGACAATAGTGAAGAAACAGTCGACTAAAGAAGGCTTGTATGAGAACCAACAACAAAATAATCAGTTTCCCAGAGAAGTAAAACTTTTTTCAATCTAATATTCTCACAGGAAAAAAAATATATAGCATGGTTGAAAGAGATAACTTATGAGAGACCACCAGTAAGCTGGCATCACCTAGTTCATATGCAGACAATCTACCTTCTCCACAAGTGTTTTCCAGGAATATATTCTGGATAAGATAATTAGTCGTCTTCAAAATGACCAGATTGTAGATGGGTCTTTTGTGTTTGACTTTTTCCTAATAGTTGCCCAAAAATTTTAGACTTTTTATGTACTCCACTATCCTCTTGGGGGCTATTTTAACCATTTCCTGTGGTGTTAGGGTCAGCCATCGAAGGTATTTGACCATTCTGCAGAATTGAGCCATGCAGTCACATCGCAAGTGTTCTACTGCTTAAGTGCAGTATCTGCAGTTCTCACTGTCTACCTTGCCCATCTTCATAAGGTGATACCTTACTGGGGAGTTTCCTCTGATTATTCTCAAGTCGTTCCTGTTCTATCCAAGAAACAATTGTCTCACACCAGTTCTTTACTACACAGGGTGTAAAGTGTGGAATATTGACAATATTTTTAAAACTACTAAACATATTTTGCGTACACTGATGTACTTAAATTTAATACTCTCTGGACAAGTAAAAAAGTAGGTGTAACTATACAGGGTGGCTCAGATATAATACCAACATTGTTATTTTGAATGGAACATGCTGTATGTCTTGTGTTTTCTGAATTTACATCTAATTTACGGTGTAATTCTATTTGAAGTTTTTTTTCTATCTTCATTCACTACTGAAAAAAATGGTTGTTATAAACAATTTTCAAAAATTGTCAATATTTTGAAAACTACGGAACATATTTTTTTGACACTTGGTATATCGATGTATTTAAGTTCAATACACTTTTGACAAGTAAAAAAGTATGTGTAACTATACAGGATGGCTGAGAAATAATACCAAGTTTGTTATTTTAAATGCATTTTTTTAAAAAAGCATTTAAGAGATTAATTGAATGATGTAAGTTTTAAGTTGTTTAGCAGGAGCCAACGATGGGAGGGAAAATATAACCGTCTGCATAAACGGAATTATGGTATTTATATTACAATTTCAAAGTGTGTACTTACATAATATCACAAAAAATGATTAACGATAATAAACGAGTAAAAATTAGATTTAGTTACTTTATGAGATCTTCAAAATGTTGACCATTAGTTGCTAAACAATAGCCAAGTCTGTGTCTAATTCCTGCAAGATGTTATCAAAAGATGAATTTCATTAAGTTTATTCGTAATTTTAATTTTCAAATGTTCAATATCATTCGGCTTAGGGTTGTAAACTTTACTCTTTAGATCACCCCACAAATAAAAGTTCAGAAATGTGAGGTCTGGGGATCATACGGGCCACTTAATTACACCTCTTCTTCCTATCCTCCGATTTGAAAATGTCTGGTTCAAAAATTGATGAACTTGTAAACCAAAATGTGCACGAGCACCGTCCTGCTGAAACCAAATGTCTCTTCGGGTTGGTTACAGGGTTTCTAATTGTGGCATATTCTGTTCACATAACAACGAGTTGGTTACAGGGTTTCTAATTGTGGCATATTCTGTTCACGTAACAACTGCAAATAAAGTTCTGACATAAGGTTTTCATGAATGAAAAATGATCCAATGATATTGTGGCCTATAATACCTATCCAAACGTTGCCTTTTTGTGGTCTTTGCGTGTGTGCTTCAGCCAGGCACCGTGGCTTGTCTGCTGACCAATATCTACAATTGTGCCTACTGACAGTGCCATTAAGCATAAATGTGGCCTCATCGGAAAACACAGTATTATTGACAAAGTTGGGATCAACATTGCACCTCTCCATCATAATTTCACACAACTCCGTTCCTCTATCAAAATCATCCTCTATAAGTTCTTGAACTAGATGTATCTTGAATATGTTTTCGCTTTTGAATAAGAATTTAACTGACACGTGAGACATATTGTGTTGTTGGCACATCTGTTGAAGTGATTGATTGGGATTGTCCTGTAAACAAACTAAAAGATTTTAGCCACATCACCACTAGTAGTGCTTTTCGGTCTGTCTTGTAAACTTCCTGTTTCATTGACTCTTAGAAGTTTGCTTACACAAGATTGGGTACTCGCAGGCCGATTAGGGTAAGCTTGATTAAATACATTGACAACTTCCACTTGTGTTCTCTTGCTTTCACCACATACAACCATCATTACCCCTTCAATTTTTTCTTCTTCAGAGCTACCATTTTCATTTTTGTTAACTAGGGTGTATGCTTATCTGAGTGCTTAAGAAAATTTGTCAAAAACTGTCAAATTTATCACTGCAGATAAGGCACCTAGCAACATTAGAAATGAGATGGCTTATCTTCATAGTTTAAGTGTATTCATGTGACTGAATTCAGTTTAAGTACATAGATGTCTCATTGTGACAACTAAACCACTTAAAACTTACACATCATTGAATTTATCTCTTAAATGCTTATTAGAATCTGCAAAATATACAGAGTGTTCCATTTAAAATAAGAAAGTTGGTATTATATCTCAGCCACCCGTATAATTACATACTTTTTTACTTGTCAAAAGTGTATTGAACTTAAATACATCAATATACCAAGTGTCAAAAAAATATGTTTTGTAGTTTTCGAAATATTAACAACTTTTGAAAATTGTTTTTAACAACTATTTTTTCAGTAGTGAATGAAGATAGGAAAAAACTTCAAATAGAATATACCTTAAATTGGATGTAAATTCAGAAAACGCTAAAACATACAGGTGTTCCATTTGAAATAAAAATATTGGTGTTAGTTCTGAGCCACCTGTACACACACTTTTTTACTTGTCAACACAGTATTAAATTTAAGTACATCAATATACCAAGTGTCAAAAAAAGATGTTTAGTAGTTTTCGAAATATTGGCAATATTCCACACTTTTTTACACCCACTTGCATTAGGCTGGATATTACAGCATCGTGCTTTCTCTTTACTGTTATGGCAATATCGTCTGCGTATCCTTGGACTATTAATCCAGCTCCGTTCAATGTAGTCATAAGTTTATCAAAAACAAACGGCCACAACAGAGGTTATGACACTCCTGCCTGATGACAACCTTTTGCCATTGTCACTGTTGCATTGGTTTTATTTGTGTACCTGTAACCGGCAAACCAGTTTTAGTCGAAAAACACTTGCTTTTAAGGTCAAATTACCTATCGAACAGTTCGTTGTGAATCCTCATTCTTGCATAGAGAATCTAAGTGTTGGAATGCAGTCCTTGCATCCATTTCTGAAAACATTCATCACCAACTATTCAAGAAGCGAATAAATACCCATCTTGTGAACTTCTCTTAGTGAGTGAACGTTTCCAGATGGCTTAAGGAAAAACAAAAGTCTGTTATATATCAATATTTATATATTTTATTACAGGCACTTAAAATTGTATACAGTATACATAAATATAATATTCTAGAAATAAAGATTTAAGTACCTCATATTTATTTGGCAATATGACTAGTTCTTGATTTCATTTAGGCACACTGGATTCTTCTAAAAATATCTTAAAAAATTATACACAATAAATAAATAAAGCTACATGCATATAAAAAGCAAAACACAAAATAATATCTTAGTGTAACTAACAAAAATATATCCGTTTTTGGGTTTATTGCAGTAAAAAAATTAATTGGCCATAGTAAAAGCTGCAACAAAACAATTATGGAAATCACAACTTAAGTACAGTTTTAGAGCCTCAATGGTTCAGGGGTAAGAACGTGTGCCCCTGAAACGAAGGGTACTGGGTTCGATCCCAAGGTTCTCATTTCACTTTTTCAGTACAAACTGTAACATTAAGATCAACAGAGGTTCTGGCATTGTATATGAGCAAGTTGATTGTCTGCACGTTTCGCCCTCCGGAGGGGGCGTAAATCCGCCGGTCCCGTGTCCATGCGTTGTTGGGCACGATAAAGATCCCTACCTTCCTTACAGAAAGGCAGGGGTTTGGCAAATTGTCCAGGATAGTGAGATAACTGCTCCCTGGCGTCGGTGATTGGCCATAGTCGCGGAAATAGGCCGACATGAAAGAAACAAAAACACACACAAGTACAGTTTTTTAAAAATATATGAGAATTGCATTAATCAAGAACAACATAATTGACATACAAAATATACTGCTAATATCTTAATATTATTTAGGACCCTTTTTTAATGGGAAAGCAAAAATTTTAATGAAGACAAAAATTACATTATACATAGAAGTATAATAGTTTATTTATAGCAATTACACAGTGTCTTACAATGAACCTTACTGTTGACGCAATACAGACTTGGCAACTAATTCTCTGGCTTCACTATTAGGTTTCTTTTCTGTAAATGAAGGACGTAGCCAGCGCTTAAGCTAACTGGAGCAAATAGCCTTGCTGAATTCTAGATGTCTTCAACGTTTCTGTCCGTGTTCGCAGCTTGACAGCATCCTCAGACAAAAGAAAATTGAATTAATACGGAATCATGACAACTACGAATAAAGATATGTTGCTATGTTATGATAAAAAAATTCTTTAAAAATGAAAATAAAATAAAATAAAAATGAAGGATGACATCTTGAAAATGTCTACATGATGTATGAAAATATTTAACTTAAAGATAGAATTAACATATAACAGTAATAACTATAATAACAGCTACAACAATAAAATAACTTGTCATAATTGTTATTATAGTTATTACTGTTATAGGTTAATTCTATCTTAATGTTAAATATTGACATACATCACGTAGACATTTTGAAGACATCATCTGTCATTTTTATTTGAAAGTTTATTTATATTTGTTTGTGATTTCGTATTGATTTAATTTTCTTCTGCCTGAGGATACTTTCAAACTTCCACCATCTTCCAAGTAGAAATGCTTGCTATAAATCTCTGTGTACGGAGGTACATACAAAAAAGACACAGAAACAGAGATATCTAAATCCTCTCAGTCAATCAGTTCTAAAGACTCTCAAATCTTTCAAAACCGAGTCTACACTGACGAACTGGGACTACAAAAAATCCTTGAAGCAACTGGCAACGAACAACAAAGTAACTTTGATGTGAGTAGCAGGGCATTAAAGCATTGAAGGAAATGAGGAAGCAGATAACCTTTCAAAAAGAGCAGCATCAACACCATTCTATGGTTCAAAGCCCTATTGTGGACTAACAAAAAATCATGTAGGAAATTAATTTGATACTTGGGAGAAAACCAGTGCTGTCATACTGGAGGAGAACTTAAGGAAGGCAAAACGGTTCGTCACCATACCAACAGAGAAGTCTGAGCTGTTTTTTTTTTAATTGAACAGGAACGACTTGAGAATAATCACAGGACACTCCCCATCACTTTATGAAGATGGGAAACGCGGACAGTGAAAAGCACAGATACGCTACTGAAGCAGCAGAGACAACAGAACCTTTGCTATGCGAATGCATGGCTCAGTTTTATAAAACGCTCAAATACCTTAGAGAGGTGATCTTAATACCCCAGGAAATAGGTAAACTGGCTCCCAAGAAGATAGTAGACTACATAAAAAGTTTGAACTTTTTGGGCATCCATTAGAAAAAAAGTCATGCACAAGCAGTGCTGAGAGGCCAAATGCATGTACCGCTCAATAAACTATCGACTTCTTACTACATGAAAATTTAATTTTTGTTTAACAATTCTATGAAAATTTTGAACCTTTTATCACAAAAATACTTGACAACTTACTGTTTGACAATAATTATTATTGCTATTATTATATAACCGACAACATTAATTAACGGTTTTTGAATTTAACTTTTTTTTTTTAACAATTTCCAGCGAAAAAGAAAATTTTAATCAATGTCACAAATAGTGTTACTGAGTAGTGTAGGCATAATGGCTATTCAAATTGTAATAAAACTGTGCAAAAAGCGTTCAAGACATGCCTCAATTGGAATGGCTATTTTTTTCCAATAAAAGATTGCCCAACAGTCACATTATTTTCTTTTAGCACCAAGGAAACTTCTGCCTGTCATTATTGGTGACTAATTGGAGTCAAACACTGCAGAGGGTCTGGTCCAGACGAGCTGGGAGGGAGGCGGATATCTCTGGGGAGTGATATACACCCGGATTCGAAGCCTCCACTGTGAGCTTCGAAATGGACAATTGACCTCGCTTGGTTGTTACTCGGGAGCGGGGTTCCAGATGATATAGCCTTGGGTTAAGTGCTGGCTGGCAGATTTCTGAGGAGTGGTATACACCAGGATTTTGAGGCTCCCACTGTGTGCTTCGAAATGGACAAACGACCTCGCTAAGGTGATGATCAGGTACAGGACTCACTGGGATGTTGCCTCGAGTCTAGCACTGATGGTTGTCTGGTCTGGATGAAGCCTGAGATTTCTAGGGGTGGATTACAACTGAAGATTGCCTCTTTTTCTTCGAAACAGGCAAACGACCTGGCTTGGATGCGGCCCAGGTACGGGACTTCATGATACCGCCTCGAGTCAAACACTGACATATGTCGGGTCCAAACGAACTCGGAGAGCGGTTACCTCTCTTCGAGCTTCAAAACGGGCAAGCGACTTTATTCAGATTGCAACACACTAGTCAAACCAACTATCACCCTCAAAAATATAGCCTCCAATGAGAGCTCGATTTGTTGGGTGAAACTTAAGCAAACAATGGCGGGTATCGGGTCTAGATGAACCCGTAGGAGAGCTGAGATCTCTGGGGGTGGATAACACCTGGGGATTTAAGTCTCCCCTGTGAGTTTCAAAACAGGCTACCGACTTCGCTTGGATGCTGCTCAGGAGCAGAACTTCATGATACTGCCTCGAATCTCAAACACTGACGGATGTCAGGTCCAAATGAACTTGGAGAGAGTTTATCACTCTTTGAGCTCTCAGATGGGAATACACCTGCCATACCAACTTTCATGCTCAAGAAAACATCTACTCCCGCAGGGAGCTGGACAGGTGGATGATGGGTGAAACTTAAGCAATTAGAAGTGAGCTACAATAGACATAAGGACAAGGTGGAGGGACTAGAATAGTCCACTTACATTAAATCTAATCTAAATCTAAAACGTCATACCACAACACAGTACCCATGTAATGATTTTCTAGCATATCTTCCAAGGGTCAAAAGCCTTTCTACAATTAAAATGAGTTTGGTATGCAAATATTAGGAAACCTAGTTACACAGACACAACTATACCATACGATTCATGTAATTAATTTCCATAAAAGCTGCCAGTCAGCCTATCATTCAATGATACATCGGGCATTTTCAAAACTTACCTATGCCCCAAAACAATTTTGAAAAAGAAATTTCAATAATTAAGCAAATAGGATTTCATAATGGTTACTCTGTTAAAATAACAGATAAGATGATAGACAGATAAGAATACAAATTAGCGCTTAATTTAATTTATCCAAATATTAGGCAAAAAGGATAACAAATATGTTTTGATGACTTATCTTGGAAACATTTCAAAAAAGTTAAACGGCGGTACAAATAAAAAAGGTAGCTGTTAAATCTTACGACACGACACATGACTTGGTATTTAAAGCGAAAGAAAAACCATGTTGTTTTTTTGACTGGAATTTATAAATTAGCTTGTACACATTGTAATGCAATCTACACTGAACAAATTCTAGAAACTGTAATACCAGATCAAAGAACATATTTCTGGACTTAGAAATAACCATGCTAACAAATCTACATTTGCAGAACATATTATCAAGACTCAACAAAGACCCACAGTAAATAACCGCATAGCCACTACATTTTTGTAATAACAAGTGCAAACCTGACTTTTTTGAAGCTATAGAAGTAAAAAAGGCACATACACGACAATAACTACCTTGTTTTAAACGAGCAACCTGATTTGATGAGTTACCCGTTCTTGGAAACTCTTCTTGCTAATGAAATATATCAAACAAATCGTAATAGGTTAATGTATGTGGATATTTTCATTATGTAGAATCTGCTTTATTACTGTTATTGTTAATAACGCAAATACCCACAAAAGGGATCAAATCCGCGTATGAATCCTAAATGCTCAAACAAAATAATTCAAATGATTCGTTCCCAGTAGTCAGATTCGGAATAAAACATCGAAATGTGTGACAGCCAGCACTCGGCAGTCACCTCTCGGATCCTCTCACTCTCACCACGTTGCTGGCGTGTGGT
Source organism: Tillus elongatus (assembly GCA_964006375.1). Taxonomy (NCBI): domain Eukaryota; kingdom Metazoa; phylum Arthropoda; class Insecta; order Coleoptera; family Cleridae; genus Tillus; species Tillus elongatus. The sequence goes on from OZ023267.1 coordinate 70,681,906, forward strand.
AAAGAGCAAGAGGGAAAATGACCTAAGCAGCTAACCAGATGAAAGAAAGAATTGGACGAGGATTTGTGTGTGTAAGAATGAGAACAATGAAAAGGATTCGAATCCGACATATACTAATCCTCCAGTACCCGGATTCGGAAATAAAACTAAAAAAATTTTATTCGTCAGTTATCACCCAGCACTGCATACAGTAGACAGACGCTAGCTATAAGTGACGCTCTCTTCACACCAGCAGACTAACATTATAACTATATAGCTACTATTTGATATTATTATTTAAATATTAAAAAAATCCATAAACTGTAAATTCTGTTTTTATAACAATAATAATTGTCAGGAATAGATTTTTAACTCAAATCTGTTTAATTAATATAATGAAACTTTTGCCATCAACTTAATGATGTAATGTATGCATTTTTTAAATAAAATGGCATACCTCTCGAATATATGTTTTAGTTCAAATATTATCGGAAAATAAAAACAAATGACAGCAAAAAATTTGATGAAATAAAGAAAAAACATATGAAATATATTTCTTTAGTTGGATTTGTTGAAAACTTATACCTAGTTTAAAAAAAACTATATATGAATGAGAGTTTTCATTTGAGAGTCCACCAATTTAATTAAAATGCACTCAAAAAATAGAATAAACAATAAATTTTGATCAAAAAGCAAATTATTTTTTTTTCAACTAGTTTGTATTGCATATACAGTATACTTTCAATTATCCGGGCTAATGGGGACATCGGCAACACTGATAATTGAAACACACAGATAATACGAACATAATAAAATGTGTGTGTGTGTGTGTGTGTCTATATATATATATATATATATATATATATATATATATATATATATATATATATATATATATATATATATATATATATATATATACACACATCTATAGGAACTCACACACACCAAAATAATAGAGGTTCGAAGAAAAAATTACAGTAGATCAATAATGATGATTTATAAGTAATTTCGGCAGCTTTCATAAATTGAAAAGAAAGTGCATCCAGAATTTTTAACAGCTGTGCATTTCTCAAGACAAGTTTATTTTGTTTCTTTCTGCTCTGCCGATCATGCAAGCACGAATGAGATCAAGTGTAAAAAGATAGGGGCAATTACACTTTATGACCTTGACATAAACATTCCGGGATCTAAATCTTTCTCGGTGTTCCTATTGCAGTGACAGTGACGTTCAGAGATAAATAGAAATTCATCACAACAAAATAAGCAATGTGTGACAGTTTATTCTGCTTATACATATACTACTACACTGCCTACAGGTTCTAAGGAATTTTACAGTTTTATTTTCCTCATAATTTTTGCAACGTAGTAATTATAATAGGCATACCTGTACTTAGATGGTTGTTGGCCTTTATTAGGGATATTTATTATATTTGTGCGAGGGGAAACGGAAAAAATTGAAATTTCGATCTAGTCCTGATTTTCTCAGCACAGATAATCTGCACAGGAATAATCGAGAGTATACTGTATATATATATAAAATATTGACAGACTGATTTGACAGACTTATAACATATCGAATTTTTTTGCCACTAATATTAGTGCCAAAAATGTGAAAATAACTATCTTCATATTTACTCTATTTATGTTCTTAAATATAGAGCCTCAGTAGTTCAGTGCTAAGAACGTGTGCCTCTGAACTGAAGGGTATTGGGTTCGATCCTAGGGTTCTCCTTTCACCTTTTCAGTACATACATACTGTAACATTAACATCAACTGAGGTCGTGGCATTGTATTTAAACAAGTTGAATGTCTGCACATTCCGCCCTTCGAAGGGGGCGTAAAGCCGTCGGTCCCGTGTTCATGCAATGTTGGGCACGCTACCTTCCTTACAAAAAGGCACGGGTTTGGCAAAATTTTGAGAATAGTTAGGCGAAACTGCTCCCTGGCATCAGTGATTGGCCATTGGCCATAGTCGCGGAAATAGGATGACGTTAAAGAAACAAAACACACCTGTTTTTAAATATCAATTAAAATACTTATTTTTACTAAATGTACAAGTATGTATTATATAATTTGATCTTTGTTACAAATATTATTACTGTCCTTACAGACAAAACGAACGTTTTCGCAAAATTTCTAGGATGGTACGGTGAAACTGATTTTTTTTATCGCTCAGGTTACAATTTGCATAAAATCAGATAATTTATAAAAAGTCGCAATCTCCTCTGTTGGTCTGTATGTCTGTCTGTTTGTATCCACGATAACTTTAGAACGAATTAAGATATCGTCTTCAAATTTGGTATACAGTTAGAATCCGACGAACGATTCGGATTGCTTTTGGGTAAAATCGCTCGAGGGAGTAGGGGATGAATGGGGGGGTGATTTGGTGAAAATTGACATTTTTTCGTTAAAACTTGTGTAAAGAAAGAATCAGACCACGTGAAGCGAAGGCAGGGATTAACAAAATTGTAACTACCAAACATGGACACCTAATAATTAAGTCAGACGCTGATAACTCTACAGAAAAACTAAGACATTAATATAAAGCAAAATGAGCAGACTTGATATCAAAATCAGTAAGCTACAAAAACCAATACTGGTAATCACTAACCTAAACAAACAATATACACACAGTAACGAACTTCTAGATGAAATTGTAGCAATAAACGCCAACATTAGTTCTCACAATAAAATTAATATTCTACACAGTAGGCAATCAAAATGGACCAAAAGATGGATTCTCTATTTAGAAACGACTGAAAAAAACTACAAAGAAATGGTAAATCAATATATAAATATAGGTTGGGACTCCCATATAGTCAAAGAAGACTACAATATTCAAGCCTGTTACAAATGTAATGGATACGGCCACAAAATGCAGCAATGCTGAAGAATGTAAACATGTGCAAAGTGCTTAGAAAACCATAACACCAAACATTGCAAGGCTGAAGCATATAACTGCATCAATTGCAGATATTCAGTAGAAACATATAGTGCAAAATATGGCACACGTCACCAGGCAAATTCAAATGAATATCCCATATATAGCAAAAAAATTATAGAGGCAAAAAGTAGAAGAGACTACAACTGGTAACATAAAACAGAAACAAATGTAGTCACGTAAAAAAAAACATTAACAGCTCGAAAAGTCATAAGAATATAAAACTACAATTTGTAAACTCCTTAGAAAAATTGCCACCCAACAGCCCAGACGAAAACTGTAAACTAATAATCCTCACCTGCAATATAAGAAGCATTACAACAGAAACTGTTATCACTTAACACATACAACGCAAAAATTATGAAATTTACAGCTAACTCTAAAAATCGGGACAATATTGAAGCAAAATTTGGAGATAGTACCATCACTCAAACAAACTGTGTCTATTTTTAGGTCTTGAACTTGACGACAACCTTACATTCAATACACATATCAACAAAATAAAATCAAAAATCTGGCCAATTATATCAGTAATGAAGAACGGAGCCCATTTTCTGCCAACAAAATCAAAAGAAATGCTATATTACAGTATGATACAATCCCATTTCACTTACCTTACCTCAATTTGGGGCCAATCTACAAAGGGAAAATTGGGAGATATATAAACTCTTTAGAACCAGACAATTAAAACTGTTTTTAATTCCCATTACAGGACAAATACCACAAAAATATACAAATACACAAATATACTTAACCTAAATGAGCTGGTGGAACTATCCAATACTAAATATATACACTCGATAGTGCACAATACCACAACGACCAATCAATCAGTTGCATTTATTATCAAAACCACTACCACCAAACTCGCAGCAGATACCATATCCAACAGCCATCACTTAGAACAACAAAGTATGGAAACCGAAGTGTAATGAACAAAGGAATACATGTTTATAACTCCCTCTCAGATGACCTAAAAAATATAAGTAGGAAAAAATTTAAAGCGAAGCTGAAGAAATACATTTTAAATCAAAGAAATACAGTGTGATAATAGAAACAGTATAGTGTATATGTATGTGTATATATTTTTACTGAGTTAACATGTTTTCTCTTTCTCCTAGTTTTTTAAAGATACATTGCCATTAAATAGGCATATGTGCACAATTAAGTTAGCTATTAAGAAAATGACCTACTATTTCGTTTCCTTCTTTCTCCTAGTTTTTAGTGAATTTTCTTTAAAAAAAAATTCACTAATGAGGAGATCCCGACTTTTGGATTTTGAAAAAATTTCTTCAAATATAGTATTGATCAAATTTGGTGAGTACCTTACTTTTGCAGGTAGCTTGTATAAGTTCGTTAGCCAGGAAAATCTGCGCAGGTTTTCCTGGAAAATTGTGTGTTTTCTTTCGGAAAAAAATTATATCTCCGGAAATCACAAAGTAAGAGCAACCAAATTTGGTACGCGTGTTTGTGTTATAAAGAGTGATCCATGTACCAAAATTTAGGTCTATAGGTTTAAAGACAAAAAAGTTATGGGCAGTTAAAAAAAAAAGGAGTTTTCCTCAAAACGTCAGTCGTGATTTGAAACGTCAAAATTCGCAACATTTAGGCAAAGAACCTAAAGCAAATATGGATTACGTAACCAAAATGTCACAAGAAGGCTGTTCTGCAAACCCTTAAGTTTCAGCTTCAACCGCCATTGTCCTTCAACCGCCATTGTCCCTCATTTTACTAAAATATTTACAGAAAATTTATTTCAAATAGACCCTTTCTCTGATGCTTTGGCTGTAGGTTTAGTTAAGTCTATGGTTTAACCGTCTATAATTTTTAGCTCATTTTCAAATGAGCGCAGACTAGACCCCCTAGAATCCATATCCGGGTTTATTTTCAGTTTTTGTCTGTTTAGATATATATACAGGGTGAATCATTTCTATGGTAATGCTCAATATAATTGTTATTATACAAGCTACGAGAAAAAATTATATACATTAATTATACAGTGTCTTAAGCTGCATCTTATAAAAATATTTTGACAGTCACAGGCTGGTCCATAAGTCGTTGGTGATCCCTACAATTGTTTTTTTCGAACACTCTTATATTATTGCATTTTTTATCGAAATATAATGCATGTTTGTAAGAAAAAAAATCGAGATGCAGTAAGTGCGTTTTGGTAGCGAATTTTCATTATATGCTTCAAAATTAAATAACTCAATTTGCTATTAACCTAAGGCTTGTTGGCTAGGAAACCAACATTTTAAGTTTATTTTGAATTTTTTTTGTGGATTTTCAAACAATAAGTAATTCTGATTTGGGTGATTTGGTAAAAATTTACATTTTTTCGTTATACTCGAGTAACATAACGTTTTAGGGTTGATCTATTAGAAAACTTTCAATTTCATCAAAGATCTGGTATTCTGTGTTGAAATTATAGGGGTTGAATGTGTGGGGTGGAATATCGATGACAGAAATTTCAAATTGTTTTTTGTTGCTAAAACGGCGTAAAAGGTCTCAAAACATATAGAAAACTTGATTCTGGAACGAAATTTTTTCTATCTGTCGGTCTGTCTGTTAGTAGGCGCAATAACTTTGAACGCTTCAAATTGTTTTGGGTAAGATTGCTTCAGGGGGTAGGGGATAAATAGTGAAAATTGACATTTCAATGAATTTTAAGAAAATTCACTAATACAAAAGTATCGATGGTGACACTTTCGGAAAATTTCCTCAAATGAGCGCCAATTAGGGCCCCTGAAACCCATTTCCATGGTCAGTTAAAAAGTCTATATATATATATATATATATATATATATATATATATATATATATATATATATATATATATATATATATATATATATATATATATGAGACATGCTTGGTTCTCGGGTTAAACCGCGTCCAGAATTTATGGAAACTCGACGTTTCGGCTCCTGTTTTGGAGCCATTTTCAAGAGGTAAAGGAAATATGTAAGGACACTCTAAGGCCTCAATCTGCCTACTCCTTAGAGTGATGGACAAAGGTGGGTAAAGGAAATATGTAAGGACACTCTAAGGCCTCAATCTGCCTACTCCTTAGAGTGGTGGACAAAGGAAATATGTAAGGACACTCTAAGGCCTCAATCTGCCTACTCCTTAGAATGGTGGACAAAGGTAGGTAAAGGAAATATGTAAGGACACTCTAAGGCCCCAATCTGCCTACTCCTTAGAGCGGTGGATAAAGGTAGGTTGGGTTGTTGTAGCTCGATTACGGGGCCTCAATCTGCCTACTCCCCAAATCTCGCCGGAGATCGTCTGTGAGGTCTCAGTGTGTTCAACCCTAGACCTCAGAGAGATCTGGCAGTTCGTTGCAAGTCTTGTCTTATATATGTCGTTCCGTGTACCTGTTGCGTCATCAGTGAAAGTAGTGGGGTCACCGTCAATTAAGTGGGGGGCTTTGGTCACGGTATTTAGAGGAGGATTAAGAGGGTCACCGGCATTTGTTGAGGCAGATAATGATGCAATAAAATTGTCTGTGGAATTTATTTCCTTTTTCTGTCTTTGTAAAGAAGATATAATAGGTTTCCAAGTAGTTGGAAGGCGAAGACCATCATCTCTCTTATTTAAACAATCGGGACGTTTTTCAATCTCGATTGCTTCGCGGATAATTCTCGTTTTGAAATTGTAAACCGGTGCTATTGTTTTGGCATTATTGAAGTCTATTTTGTGCCCAGTATGAATATGATGCATGGCCAGCGCCGATGAGGGGTCGAATTTTCTAACTGCGAAGGTGTGTTCGTATATTCTATTGTGGATGCGTCTGTTTGTTTGTCCTAGGTAAGTTCGGGAACAGTCGGAACAAGGAATTTCGTAAACTCTGTGGGATTCGTTTGGAATCGTATCCTTGGGAGTTTTTATAAGATTTGACAGTTTTTGGTCTGTTGTGAATACGGTTTTGATATTATGGGTTCTGAAAATTCGGCTGATTTTGTCTGTGACACCTTTAATGTATGGTAAAAACGCTGTGTGTTGACGCTGTTTGTTCTTGTTGTGGTGTAGTGGTTTGTTGCTGTGCGTTTCTAATGTTTCGTAGTATGTGATTGTTGTCGTATCCTGTTTCTAGCAATGTCTGTCTTAAAAAGTTTAATTCTGTCTATTTGTTGTTATTGTCCGTTAGTCTAAGGGATCGTGTTACTAATGTTCGAACCACGGAATTTAGTTGCGATGGGTGATGGTGAGATTGGGCGTTAAGATAACGATTAGTGTGGGTTGGTTTTCGGTAGACAGTGTAAGAAAATCCTCTGACTGGGTTTTTAGTGATGCGTACATCTAAGAAAGGCAAAGAAAAAATATTTTCCATTTCCATGGTGAACTGGATTTGGGGGTTGATGTTATTTAGGTAAGAAAGGAATTCGTCTAGAGATTCTTTGCCGTGTGGCCAGACAGCCAAAATGTCGTCAACGTATCTTAACCAACAGGTTGGTTTAAGTTGGGATGAATTGAGGGCTTGTGTCTCGAAGTTTTCCATGAAAATGTTGGCCAATGCAGGAGAGAGGGGTGAACCCATTGGAGCACCTCGAACTTGTTTGTAAAATTTGTTTTGAAAAAGGAAATAAGTGTTAGATGTGCAGTGTTCTACAAGAGCCAAGGTATCGTGGGAAATTTTGTGTTTATTTTTGAGAATGTCAAGGGTTTCAGATAGAGGTATATTGGTGAATAAGGAAAATATATCAAAGCTAACTAGGATGTCGTTTTGAGAAATGGTGTTGTTTTGAAGAAGGTCAATGAAATGGGTGGAGTTTTTGACATAGGATGTAGCGTTTTCTACTATTGGTTGGAGAGTTTTGGCTAGATGTTTTGCAAGTTTTTGTGTGGGTGAACAGTGGGCACTTACGATAGGGCGAAGGGGAATATCAGGCTTATGAATTTTCAGGAGATCATATTTTCTAGGGATGCGAGATGATTTTTCGCGGGGGATTAGTTCTTTTTTGAGGTCAGGATTGAGTTGGGAGTTGTTGATGATAGTTTTGGTTTTCTTTTCGAGATAAGTTGTAGGGTTGTTAGGGATTTGTTTGTAGTCTGTGTTGTTTAGTATATTGTCCATCTTTTGTATATAGTCTGTTTTGTCAAGTATGACTGTAGCGTTGCCTTTGTCTGCTGGTAGGATTATAATTTCTGTGTTTCGGTTTAGGTCTCTGATTGACTGTCGTTCGTGAGGAGAAAGGTTGGAAGGTGGAGGTTTGGCACAACGTAATATCCTGGTAATGTCTAGTCTCGTAATTTCAGCTTCGTCAGTCGGTAAGTGTGTTATCGCATCTTCTGATTGAGAAATTATCTTTTCTATTGGGATGAATTTAGGGGTTGGTGCAAAATTAAAACCTTTTAACCCGAGAACCAAGCATGTCTCACATTAAAGACCGTGGAAATCTTTCTGAATATATATATATATATATATATATATATATATATATATATATATATATATATATATATATATATATATAGATCGTTTCCAGATCTTAGATATACTGAAAAATGTTACCACTCCCCCCCAAGACCGGTAACACACTGAATTCATAGTTCGTTACTATTATGTACGTACGTCTTTAAACGTAGAATAGATCTATACACATTCGACATCATCTATATAAATAAAAATTAAATGCTGTTCATTGGTAAGGGCATCACTTGACAATGGCTGGACTGATTTGGCTAATTTTATTTTAGTGAATTTTCTTTTAAAAAATTCACTTTCGAATTTTTAAAAAATTTCTTCAAATGAGCGCTAATTAGGCCCCCCAGAACACATATCTGGGGTCAGTTTCAATTTTTATATGTTTATATATATATATATATATATATATATATATATATATATATATATATATATATATATATATATATATATATATATATATATATATAAAATAGTTATTAACATGTTGACTGCGTTCTTGGAAGTAACCTACTGTGCGGCACCAGTCACTGGGGAGTTGTGACTGCATATTTCCAGTGTGTTCCATGTATCTGTCTACATGAGACGGGATATAATGTAATGCTCTTACAACAAATCTTTTAAATCAATGAACCAAATAAAGCACACTTTCAAAATGAATATTTACAAATAGGTAATTGCACAAAAATAATATCAGGTTTCATTTGGTTGATATAAAATACGTAATAACTAAATGAATTATAATAAAGCCTCTTAAAAACACATTAACAAACAAAAAATTACACACAAAAATTGCCTTTAAATAACTGAAAAATATTTATCAGATTCCCACATAACTTCTGTTCATTGCATACAAAACTGGATTGTTTTTTTTTGTCTTCAGTGTCAAATGTCATAATTTGGTATTTAAGATAGTTTGAATATCATTATTTTGTACTAAAATAATTTAGACAGCGAATTTATAAATAATTTAACAAATTGCTTGGGTATAGATATTATAATACTGTTGCGACTTTTAATGTAATACAAGAAAAACAAAAGAAAAGTGAACTGCAACTGATCCAACAATGTATAGGTATACATAAAATAGTTATACTAAAAACGCATCAACTGAGTTGTTAGCCTGAGTGGATTCAAATGAATTTCTTTTAATTTTAAACTTATCCTGTTTTCGAGACTTATGTTGTGTTGATGTCAAAATTGGTTTTAAATCAGGTATGTTACTTTTCTTAGAACCATTGTTATGAAGCTTATCAAGATGTTTTTGTAATATGAAGTTTCGGGTAAAACTTGAAGAACAGTAATTACATTTGAAAGGTCGTTCACCTGTATGGACTAGAATATGTCTTTTCAAATCTGTTGACCAGCCAAACCTTTTGGCACAATGAAGACATTGGTAATTTCTTTTAAAGTTGTGCTGTTGATGTTTATTCAAAGAAACATGGGCTTTCACATCTTCAATTATTGCAACTTCACAGTATTTTGCTATATTTTCGTCACTCAAGTCTTCATTAATTTCCACTTTCACGTGCCTCTTTTTTATATTAACGGGATACAAGTCTGGTATTTTTGACTTCTTTGGAATCGTTTCGTTTTGTTGATTATCATGAAGACTTCCATATACATGTTCTGCAAAATGTTGAAGCAAACAGGAAGCAGAGCTGTATTGTTTGCCGCAATCTGCACACGTTAGGTCTGCAAATACAATAAACTCTAGTGATTTACTTACTTTTGAAATAACGTCACTTATTACCAGGTAAAGACTGCATTATTTTGTTAATGTTTCATTCCTCATTCCTGTCCCGTGTAGATATATTGCATGTCGCATCTCAGGTATTTATATTGAAAACCAGGCACATTTTTACTTTAAAACACTACAGGCTTTACAGTGCAATGTATGCCTATTTATATTTACTTAGATACCTACTTCGCAGTTAAGAGTTTAATAGATCTTGGTAAACAGAAACAGGGATAACAAATTATTCATAAAAAAATTCATGTCTGCACCGTAGCAGTCATTAGCAGCATGTTTACAAATCAAATCATCCACCATTTTTGTTTTTATATTGCTTGACACTTTACCGGAACATCCGTTGTCGACATTTTAGAATGAGTAAAGAGTTGATTGTAAAACAAAAACAGCTGATTATACAATAAGAAATCGAAGTTATATTATGCTTATGGTAAATTGTAAATTAGTGTAAATATTGTGCGTTCTTAAAGTGCAGTGCAACTTATACCTAACGATAACTGTTCTACATTAAATAGGATTATGAGATATCTAGTACAGAAAGGAAATTGTATTTTATGTAGGTAGGTACATCAAGAATCACATAAAAAATATAAAAGTGAGTCATGTATGAATCATTGGAACAAATTCTTTGTATATTAATCCAATAGTGATAAAAACATTATTATTATTATTACTGGAAACCACTTTCTTGAATTCAAAATAGTTTTACATAACTTCCAAAAATTTTGAAATTTCTTTTCTGGAACATGTCGCATGTTCTGGTGTGAAAATAGCTCAATATACGTACTCTTTATAACCCTCCTTGATCAAATACTTTATTTTATCAAATTAAAAAGTATAAATTTATTAACAATTTTTTTGTAAAATAGAAATAATTGTCAAAAATCCGCCATGTTTTTCAGTTACTGTCAACCTAATTCTTTATAAATTATTTACCTAGATGAAAAAATGCAAGTATCTAATTATTTTTATAATCAGTACCACAACCTAAATTACTAGCATCTTATTTTGTACAAAATGTCTAGTCAGTCCAAGCAATTTGACTTCCCAACCTGAGTTAACTCAGAACTCCTTGGAATTTTTAATTTTTTATCATGTGAACGACATGTTGAAACACAGAATAGAAAAAAATTGTGTATAGCCGCCGAATACGTAAAATTCATATTTGACATTTGACAGACAACAGAGAACACAAAATGGCGGAAAGGCGGCGGTAGCGTGTGTGTGCTTATGTTTACTAGAAATTAAAATGTTCCTGTAAAGTGCACAATTAAACATTATTCCAGCTATCGGCAGATTCAGAAATAACAATCAGATTACATTTACGTATCTAAGGTGCATCGCTAATTCTTCAGCAGTGAAAAATAAAATGTAATGGAGAATCAACATAGCAAGTTCAGCAACATCATTTGTTTTCTCGTTAAAAAGCTTTAAGGGATTTAATTTTTTTTAATTAATAAACTAGGTAAGTATTCAGACGCTGGTGTTAGAAAATTCAAAGTTATGACATGTATACTTAATTTTTAATTTAATTAATTGTGTTCATTGTTCATTTCCGTATCTACAACATGGCGTCTACAGAGCTGTTTTTTTCCGATGACTTGTTTGTTTTCCTTTAAAAGGAATGTTACAAACACTTTAGCAACACAAAAATTGTTTCCTAGTTATCTCTTGCCTGTCTTAAAGCTTATAAAATATTGAAGAAGGTTTTTTCAAAAACTGCTTTATAAGGGATTTAAACATTCACATCAAATATATTGGTACTTACCTCATTACCTCTAGTTATAGGTACTTGTACCTGCTAAGGCTGAAAGTAAAAGGAGTCTGGAATGTGGGAAGATTTTAATCGAAATTTCAATGCCCATTTAGTTTAAGAGTCCAGATAGCTACACAATGGTTTATGTAACAAATAATTGGTTTAGTAGCCTGAAAAGTTAGTGAATTGCCTATAGGTATATTTTTATTATTGTTTACTAAATGTACCTAAGTGCTTTTTTTTGTATTGGTAAAGCTGAGAAGTAAGTGATAGTAGTTAACAGATTGATTTGGATTATTATATCCAACTGTCCAGTTTAACCTATCACAAGTTAATTTAGATTAAATAAGGAAACCTATATTTTTCTATTATAAAATGACTAAAACAAAGGTAATTATGATACACTAAACTAAGTGGCTCTATTAAATGGCTAAACTGACTGGGTGAATTTATAAGATTACATGTATGTTTTAGTGATAGTGCACTTTTAAGATAAGGATATGTATATAGATAAGTGGAATATACTCATATGTAAATTTACTTTTTGAATTAAATTAATATATTTATCTAACTACTGCTGGGAAATTTGCACAATTGTATTAAATTTTTCACAAAAGTGTTATTCTGATTCAGGTTTTTGTATGTATGTCTTCAAAATTAAAAATGGCCTGTATAAATTTAGATTATCATTGCATATAACGTTACAAGAATAATGCATTTTTGTTAAGAAAGTCAGATACCAAATCATAGCCAGTTGTTCAAAATAAGATCTTTGGTACCTATATTGAATTCCTGTGGTTGCTTCAAGCGTTTATTTAGTTTTTAAGCAACTGAATCATATCTGTCTGACGTGTTAGATGTTAAATTAGATGCAAACCACTATATGGGATATATTATGTTATTTCTATGTTATGCGGAGTATTTTGTGAACAAAGTTAGGTGGTATAAAAATTAAAATTATTGAATGAAAGTTCCCCTAATCATAAGCAATAGTTATTATGATAGATAGTTATTCAGCATCTAAGTACAAGTAGTTTAAGTGATTTGGCCATACAAAAACACAGTGTATATAAACTATATAAGTAGTTGTGTTATTCCCTTATAAGATATAGGTATAAGGTGCAACATTTGATATTTTGTAATAGTTTTAATTTTTTTGTAATAACGTAAGATGGACCAGTCCCAATAAACTCAATCTTTTGGAAACCCTATGTCCAAAGCCAAGGAATTGTGGTAGATTTTTTTGGTTTAAACATAAAATATGCAGCTACATTAAATTAATTAATTATGCCATAACTTTAATCTGCTAATGACATGCTATATTAATTAGATATGATGATGTGTCCATTCATTTTAGTTTAAAAAAATCATAAACTCTTTAATTCTCTAAAAACATCTGTGTTATATGCAAATTTAAAAAATCTTAAATTTATCACACCCACAATTCAAACATAAGATAGAGGAATTGAAGGACAAGAAATGTATCAAAAGGGCAAATAAGTACTTAAATAAGTGATTGGAAAAACTTGAAGAATAAACCCTGACAATCTAAGGATTATTTTCAAACATGACTAACCTAATAATGAATATACTAATCTCTAAACTTCTTATACCTAGTGAACACTGCCATTTTTTTTCGTGTGAGACAGATTGAGTCAGTCTTTTAATAACAAAAGGATGTCCATAGTTGATAGAAATGTAAGATTTTTATTATTATTTCAACAACACACCACGAGGGCTTACAGCCTAAATACTATCGTACAATGTGTGTCAACAAGGAGAAAGAGGCAACTTGTTAATTCTGGACTTGGAGGTTCGGAGGAGAAGGAAAAACGTGCCGGCAAGGAATTCCACAACTTGTAAGTCCTCGGGACAAAAGAGCGGGCATAACAAGATGTTCTATGTCTGGTGACCTGGACAGTAAAAGGGTGTATTCGCCTTGTTCCCCTGGTAGATCTGTTGTCGGCAGCAGGTGGAAGAACTATGGAAGAAAGCTCCTCTGAGCAGTGCCTGTGTAGATATTTATAAAAGAGAGAGAGGTCACCAACGGCACGTCGGTAGGCAAGGGATGGCAGCCTTTGGGTGTGGGTAGGGTCACTGATGAGACGTATAGCTCTCTTCTGAATGGAGTCCAGGATAGTAAGTGTAGAAGCGGCAGCGGCACATCAGATGTGGGAGCAGTATTCGAGGTTTGGCCCGATTTGTGAAGTATATAAGGTATAGAGATTAGCTGGTAAAAAGTATTTGCGAGCCCGGAAGAGGAAACCTAATTTCTTAGCAGCCGCTTCTGCAATTGATGTGACAAGTGAAAAGGACACATTACTTTGAATAACATGGTTGTTCATTGTGATGGGTCTAGGACTGGTGTATCTCTTATGAGATAGAAAGCAGGACTGAGATTTGGTGGGGTTGAATTGTACAAGATTTCTACTTCCCCAGTCCAATATTTTTTGGAGATCTATGGAGACAGAACCCTCCATAAGCCTGCGATTCTCATCTAATTGGGCTAAAGAGACAGGTTTAGAATATTGTAGATTTGAGTGGAGGGTGCTGTCGTCCGCATAACTGTGAACTGGGTTGGATGTGCTAGAGAGGTGATTGATGTGGAGAAAAAACAAAGTAGAAGCTAAAGCTGAACCTTGAGGAACTCCTGCATTAATTGGATACAGTTTAGAGGAATAGCCATCCACGACAACAGAAATGCTCCGGTTGGAGAGGAAATTTGCTGTCCAGGTACAGAGTTTTGGTGATAGGCCATAGGACGGAAGTTTATTAAGGCGCTGCATGCCAGACCTGGTCGAATGGGTGACAAAGGAAAGGAGGTCGGCAGTTGATCTGCGCAGATGGAATCCATACTGCCTGTCGTGGATTAGACTGTGTTTTTCAAGAAATTTTAGTAAATTGGTGTTTATATACTTTTCCATCACTTAAGAGACGACTGAAAGGAGAGAAATGGGCCTGTAGTTGCTAGGAAGCGCTTTGGATCCTTCCTTGGGGTTGTATTCGAGCAGTTCTCCAATTACTAGGGAATATGCCTCTATTGTAAGATGTCTGAAACAGACGAGTCAGGACAGGAGCAAGTTCTGGTGTGCATTTTTTTGAGAACAATTGCTGGGATCTCGTCAAGGCCAGAGGCTTTTCTGGTATTAAGAGAGGAGAGCATCTTTCGTAGCTTTTTAGTTTTGAAAATGATATCAGTCATTTTATGTGTGATATTGGGGACTGTTGGTGGTTGAACATTTGGAGGTGTGTTGAGAGTAGAATTGCCGGCGAACAACGAGGCAAAAAGTTCAGCCTTGCCCAGGGCGGTAGAAACAATTTCATCCACTGAAACAAGAGGTGGGAACGTGCTCTTGCAGAAATTATTCGCAATAGATTTAGCAAGAGTCCAGAACGGTTTGCCGCCGTTAGAGCTTGAGAAAGAATGCGGACATAGTGGTTTCTTGCGTCGTTAAATGCTTGAAGGTTTTCTTGACTGAGATTATGTAGAAGCATTTTGTGAGCTTTGACCTTTTCAAGTCTGGCCTTGTCACATGATTTAGAGAACCAGCTCTTTTGAGTGGCTGAAGAGGTTTTCTGTGTACGTGGAATAAATTGGGGAGTCTGGTGCAGGGTAGATTACTACCGATGTATACGCACACGCCTCCATGCAATCTAAAAGAAATAAGGAGCTCATACCCTGGGAAATTAAGGTGATTAGTGTCTGTTTTGGCACTGATTTGAGTTTCGGTGAGGAAGAGGAGTTGGGGCCTATTAGCCTGGAGGAAATGGTGGACGGAGTTCAGGTTAGAATTAGGCCACATATATTCGAGAAGGATACATTAAATCTTGATGCCGGCGCCCCCTGTACACCCCTCTCCCGGAGATGCGAATGGAGGGGTATTTTATCTCCAGAATCTTTTGTACATGGAGGAGCCATCATCATTTTTGTTTATAAGGGATCCATACTTGCTTGATGAATGACTTTCTAGTCAACTTAAAAGCACACAGAGCATGTTTGTATGCTGACAATACATGGTTCATGAACATGCAAGAAGCAGTGATGCACTACCAAAGAAAACAGGTCAGACAATTGTCATCAGAGTAATGGGTCTGCAGATGATGAACTAAAAATAAATCAAATCAAACCTGACCTGACCATAAAACCACTTATAATTTGTCAATTCATTAATAGACTATGTTCAGTATATTGTCAAAAAAATTCTATTTTGGGAAATATCCAGAGATGTGCATAATTTTTTGCTATTAGGAAGCGTGGGATACATATGTGAGATGTAATTGTTTTTGAAATCTATCCGGACCTGACATCTATCAAAAACTTGGGAAAAATTGTATTGCTTAACTACTGCTAATTTTAGACATATCACATGTTATACAATGTTAATTAGCCTTTGATTTAGAATGTTAAAATGCAGTAATATTCCTGGTGATTATATTATTATTGTTTTTTCTTCTTTGTTAAGTTTTAAACTTTGTAAAATGGTTCATAATTTGTGTTTCTGTGTTTCTAATTCATTAAATAGCTGAGGTATGGATTATTTAAAAACCAACTTCATCTAGCGTTAAGTTTTGTAGCTTGTAAACTCACTGTATATTGTACAGGGTCTTTCAACAAAAACTTGACTCCCTCAATAATTAATGAAAATAAAAGATTATTATTTTCTAAATTTGTGTAATTTTCGGCGAAATCTGATTTTCCAACAAATATAAATAACATTGTCCCTCCGATTAAGGGCCCAATAAGATGGTTTCCTAAAATCCCGACCTAAGTATTCAATTATTGGAGTATTGAGTGTATGGTTTCCCTAAGCAAATGAGAATTCCCATTGCTCCAATAATGACAATTCTATCTCTTAACTTCCCTGTTCAAGAAGAAAAAAACAATGTCTTTTTTTACGATATAGGGGTGGAGAAAAATCCTGTATATATGGTGCCCCACGTAAGAATGTACAGCATGGAGATCTCGGAAACCGTAAGAGATACAAGGCCGGTCAAATTATAAAACAATTGCGCAATGAGGAAGCCTCGTAAGCTGTGTTCGCATAAATCAATTAATTATCTTTCTGAGTTTACTAGATGTTTTGAAAAACTGATTTTTTAAATTTTCGTTTTTATTTTTTTCTGAAGTTTGAGTAAACAGTACTTACTAATTAGGTCACGAAGAATATTTCACATCGAATAGATATCGAAAAACAAAAAGCAGTGTGTCTTTGCCACTTTTTAAGCTCTACAGGGTAGCGTTAACACATTTTGATTTCAATATTTGGCTTCTGAGAAACCATCATCAACTTATTTTTTTTTAATATGGTCCTGGATTTTTAAAGTTCGATTTTGAAGCCTTCTTTATTTTGTTTTCAACACCATATGACACTTAATTTTTTGTTGAGTTTTGGACCACAACCACTATTATTTTAAAATTATGTTAATGCGGCCCTGCTTTTCCAATGTTTAACTTGGGGATTTAACGAAAGACATTCTCTAATGATAGACATTATTGAAAATGTTATGTTTTTAATCAATATTAAAACTTAAAGTGAGATTGTAATTGAAAAAGTACAAAGTGAGTAATTAAACTAAAAATAAACTTATAATTACAGCAGGTGTTCAAAATTTGAACCATTTGCTTCTAAGCCCCTGTATCATCTGGCAATCGTTTCATCCAGAACATTAGCCAACATTTCTGGACTGATACAGTCAAATGCGTCAGTAACGCAAATATGTTTACTCCACCCATTCCAAAATCACTGTCCCTTGAACTAGTCTGCACAGCGATTGGTAGGGTGAAGTTTTGTATTGCTCTGTCTCCAGTCTAGACTGACAAATGATTTGTCTTTTGCGGTCCAGAGCTTTACACTCGCACAAGATATGCTGGGCTGATTCCCCCGCCTCGCCGCAAAGACTGCATGCGGCGGTCGGGGATGTCCACTGTAAAGTTGTTTTCCCTGCAGATTCGCGGGCTCGCGAAGTCTGACCTCATTTCAAGCATGGGCTCCTTCACGATCTCCTGAATTTTTCAGTGGCCCCTGAAGCCTGGGTAGATCTTCAGTCTACCATTGCAGGCTAGTCTGTATAGTCCTAGTCTGGCCTCCCCCATAATAACTAAGTGTAGGGGGGCAGATCCAACAACACCTACATGGCGGCTGTTGGGGTTGAAGACATGGCCCCTATGATGCCCAGTCAAGCCATACTTTGGATCTTGCCTAGTTTTTGACACTGGATTGTGTCACCTTAGGCCACTAGACCAGTGCCGCGTATGTTACCGATGGTCTCACCACCCTTGTGTACAGCCAGTGGGCCATACTAGGTCTTAGTCCCCACGCTTTTCCATATAGCCGCCTAGTGACGGCTAGGGTCATGACTGCCTTACACAGTATTTTTCCAATGTGACCATTCCAGGTTAGCTTAGAGTCCAATACGACCCCAAGATATTTTACCTCCCTTGCCATTGGAATGTTCCTACCGTATAAAGTGAGAGTTTTGTGGCTCTCCCACGGTATGACAGTTGCTTTCGCGGGGCTCACCCCAAGCCCTTGACCAACCGTCCACCTTTCCACCACTTTCAGTGCTGTCTGCATACGCTCCCACACTGACTGTAACTTTTCCTCAAACTATATATCCCCCTCCCGGGAGACAGAACGCTCCCCTGCGGATACCCCACCGTGACCCCCGCCAGCAGAAACCCTCCCGCGAGGTGTACACCGCCCTGTCCCTGAGCATGGAACCGATCCACCTGCAGTAGGTCTCCTCTATTCCACGCTCCCTGACAGCTGCCAGAACCAATCAGAATGAGGTGTTGCTGAAGGCGGCCCCCTCTATGCCTAGGAAGGCCCCCAGCACCACCTCCCTGTTCTCCAGCATATTCTCCAGATTCAGCACCAGCTGGTGCAGCGCTGTTTCTGTTGAGACTCCTGCTCTGTATGCACATTGTCCGCAGTGTAGGGGATATGCTTCCAGTATACCGCCCCTAATGTGCTGGTCGAGCAGTTTTTCTATTGCTTTTAGCAAGAAGGATTTGAGACTTATTGGCCTCGGGGACTTTGCCGCAACTGTTGGGCGCCCAGGTTTAGGAATGAATACAACCCTGGCCAGTCTCCATGCCCTCGGAATGTACCCCAGAGCCAGGCTGGCCCTCATAATGAGGGTAAGCGCCGGCGCCTATATATATATATATATATATATATATATATATATATATATATATATATATATATATATATATATATATATATACCCTGTTGGAGCATGATGGGCATTATTCCATCAAATCCCGGGGATTTGTATGGCTTAAAGCTATTAATGGCCCATCTGATTTTGCTCCAAGTAACCACCTCTTTAGCGACTGCCCAGTCTACTCTAGATGCCCGCCTATAAGGCACCTCTATTTCTGAGTGTTCCCAGTCCGGAGGTGATTGGTTTATTATGTTACAGCCGGTGAAGTGCGTCTGGAGTAAAACTTCCATAGTTTCCTCCCTCGAACTTGTAAAGCCTCCCGTGGATGTTTTAAGGGAGCCTATGTTGGTCTGAGTGCCCTTGGACAGGATCTTATGTAGTCGAGCACTCTCAGATGTGTTCTCCAATTCCTCGCAATGCCTCCTCCACGACTTTTTCCTGGCGTCCGTCAGTCTTTTATTATAGCTCGTTCTGGCATGTCTATATTCATCCCATGCTCCCGGCGTTGTGGCCGCGTTAAACAGCTTACGAAACGGCGTTCTCTTTTGCCCGAGGTCCTCGTTCCACCACGGGGCATTCCTGGTGGACACTCTGACTTTCAGTGGGCAGTTGGCGTTATAGGCCGAGGTGATTGCGTCTCGCACTTGGGCTGTCGCAATCTCGAGACCTATTGAATTGTCAATGGTACTCTTAACCCCCCGCAGTTCCACTGCTAGGTCTGTAGGCTTCCCAGTCCGCCTTGCGAGGGTCCCGGTACCATACCGTTTGTCTTTCGACTTTGGCGATTTCAAACCGGATGTATCTCTGGTCTGAGCTACTCACTTCCCCAGACACAGCCCAGTTCTTAACAAAGTCACCCAGAAACTGGGTGGAAACTGTTAGATCTAAAACTTCCTCACGCCGTGTTGTGACGAAGGTCGGTTTATTCTATTCAACATGTCTAAATAAAATTTCATAAAGAATTGTAAAAGTGCCTCACCCCTAGAGTTTGTGTCCGAGCTTCCCCACAACTCATGGTGCGCGTTCGCGTCCATGCCGATGATGGTCTGCCATCCACCTGCTCTGCTACCCACGATCAGCTGCTCTAATTCCTTGGGTGAAGGAGGGTCCATGCTGTCCCCTGGCAGATAGGCTGATCCGACAGTAATGTCCCTCGACCCATCCGCTCCTCCACATCGGATTTTTATCGTTGCCAGGTCCCCATAACAGAAATTCATTAAAGGCAGAAACTCTATCCCTTCCCTGACAAAAATGCAGGCCCTCGGGTTCTCGCTGGATCTGCTGTAGATGAGGTTTCCAGCAGCTCCGCCGAGTCCCTTGATCTCTCATTTATAGGAGTACGATTCCTTGATTAGGGCCACATCAGTGTTCCTCAGAGCCATCGGTAGTCCTGCCTTGGCTGCCCTACTGTGTTGGAGGTTGACCTGAAGGAACCTAAGTCCCATCAACCCCTGGTTGCTTCCCCAGTGGGCGGAAGCTAACCCTTCCCAGGCCCCAGAATGCCTTGAAGGAGGTTCCTTCAAGGGCTCTGTAAGACGCCTGGTAGATCGAGAAGGCGAGAGGTTGTCGTTTCTCCTCTGCCCTCCTGCTTAGAACCGACCAGTGTTGTGTCCCCAGTTCAGGGTTCTGGATCTTCAGTCTACTGATTACCGTCTCCTGCGGGGTGGTGTCAAGGATCCGTACGAGGACCTTGCGTCTCTTTGGGAGTTTCTTGGGCTGGGCGGCTGTAAAGTCCGCCCCCTCCCAAATCTGACCGAGGCCACCGATCCATTTCCGCAGCCAGTCTCGCGACTGCGGGCCGGCACAGGTTATCCAGAGGATGCCTCCCGCCAGGCGCGCCCGGTGGAACTGAGACGGGCTCTCCCCTTCTTGAAGAGAGTCCACCGCAGCCTGGATCAGGTCCGCCTTCTCCCGGTCTAACGTGACCTCATGATGGCGTTTGTCAATCACCGCCATCCCGAGGCCCTCCGCAGCCTCCCTATACGATCCAGTCTGCGCCGGTGTTCGGGCCTTGGCCCTTTTGGAACGTCTGTCTGTAGTAGGCGTGCTAGAGCCCGAGCACCACCTCTTCTGACTCGCACTCTCATCTTGCGCCTTCACGGGTTTCTCGACCGTCCACGTCCCTGTCGCCATTTTCTGTGCGCTCCGGAGCTTCTTTCTTTGCGCCCCCGAAAGACGCTTGGACTGCCGGCGCAGTCCCTCTACCCATACAGTAGGGTCCTCACTGGTGGAGGGGCCCCCAGAGTCCGCGGACCTCATGAGGGGGACATGTCTGTGGCCGAACCTACCCCCCGATCGCCCGTATCTACGTCGGTCGTGAGACCTCCAGAGTCCGCGGACGCTGCCGCTCCTTGGCTCGTCTCCGTTTCCTGAATAGACTCAAGGCACGAGTCTGTAGCCGAAGCCACTCCTCGAGCCTCATTGGTTTTGGTTTTATTTATATTTATGTTCTTCATGTTGTTCCCACGAGAATGGGGGAAATACTGTCCACGCCATCAGAACCCCCGTGTGGTGCAAGGCAGGTTACTCTGGAGGGTTGCCCGGTAGTCCAGAGGTTCTGTTCACGACACCATCACCCCGGTGCCATCCATACCTAGGCACGGGTCACGTGACACCGTGGATTGGGGGAGTTTTTTCGACCTGCACGTCTAGATCCGTCATGTTTAGTTATCAGCAGGGTCACCTCGTGCAGGATTCGGCTCTTCACCGCGCATGACGGTCTTGGGAAAGCTTAATCGAAAGCTCATGTTGTTGTTTCCACTTCGTCAGCTTGCCCCCTAGAGTCCTTTGGCCCACGATTCGTCGACCCCTCTGGAGATTTTGCCGGCCAGGATATTGTTGAGTGTGTAGAAATTAATTTATTTAAAAATTGTTCAGATAAATAGGCATTTACATCTCTTGAATTATGGGCAGGGGCGCCGTCGTGTTGAAATTAACAACTGGAGGTTCTTGCCAAATGTAGTTCTTCTAAATAATTCTCAATTATTTCTAAGTAAATGTAAATAATGTTAAGCGTTGATGTTCTCTTTATAAGTAAAGGGACCTATTATGTGCACACCAAAAATTTCAGCCCATATGTTAAATCCAAACCGATACTGATGCCTAGAAGACTTTAGTGGGCGAGGATCCTCCATTGTTGCTTACTGTGCTTTCATCCATCCAGATTATTTTGCTTGGAAATTAGACATCAGCATCGCACTGTCTCGTATACCACTCACTAAAATATTCTACGCTTGTCTTCATCACCAGGCATAAGTCCTTGACAGATATGAAATTTGTATGGGTGAAAGTTTCTTTCGATAACATCCTGTGTACTGTGGATTGTTGTACGCCAGTAGTTTTTTCAGTTCTGTGATTAGAAGTTCCAGGATTCTCAAAAACCGAGAGGACAACATTACTTAAATTTTCACTCTTAACAAGTGTCTCCCGTTTGAATATGGAGTTTCTAGGTGGCCGTTTTCCAGGGTACCAGGTTAAATACATACGTCCGGCTTCAAATAGAATTTCTTTGGCACAGGATGTAACAACTTAACATATTAAACTTATCTTCATTAGAAAAAACACCCTCTGTGTACACTATTGCTGTCAATAAATGTTCATAAATTATTTTCACAGTTAATGGGTTTCCAAACCAATGCCTGTTTTGTGCAAAATAATATTGTATCAATATGGATTAAAAATATGTATACTCTTTTTAAGAATGTCTACCAAGGGAAAATTAATCCCACTGAATTCGTAAGTTGAAAATTCTCGAAAACCCGAGCCGTATTAACATAGATTAATAATCATGATAGAAAATCGTAGGCTAAAATTCAATAAAATTGTGTTACCGGATGCCGAATAGAATGGGGCGTCGGAGTCGGATTTAAAAATCAAAGATTGTATTTATTTACTATCGTCAACTGTAGTTTTTGTCTGTTATTGGAGAATGTCTTTCGCTAAATCCCAAAGTTGAACAGTAGTAAAGCAGGGCTGTGTTAACATAATTTTAAAATAATAGCAATTTGTAGTCCAAAACTCAAAATAATTAAGTGTCATATGTTGTTGAAAGCAGAACAAGAAAAGGCTTCGAAATCAAACTTTAAAAATAAAGGACCTTATTTGAAAAAATTCAGTTGATGGTTTCTCAGAAACCAAATGTTGATATCAAAATGTTTTAATGCTACCCTGTAGAGCTTAAAAAGTGGCAACGACAAAATTCTTTTTGGTTTTCGAGATCTTTTCGATTTCACCTAGAGGTGTACCACACATGCTTATCAAATCGTATCTTGAAAATCGCAAGCAAACTGCTAATATTGGTAGTATACATAGCAGGACGAGTAACATTAGATGTGGTGTTCCTCAGGGTACCACCCTTGGTCCTGTCTTGTTTTCTTTTATGTAAATGAATTACTGCTTCTATCATCAAGGGGAGAAAAATTAGGGGAAGCTGACGATATCGTTGTGATTTATAGAGCGGAAACCTGGCAAGGACTAACACAGACGGCTCAAGCCGATTTTGGGTCCATATGTCATTGGCTAGATAATAACTTGCTAACACTAAATCAGGAGTAAACAGTGTATCTGCCTTTCACATCATATGGGAACAACTTGCGAAGTATGGGACCGCTCACCTTTGGCTCTGATATTCAAATTGTGGAACCGAATAGAGTCAAATACTTAGGCATATACATTGGCAGTCATTTGCGATGGGATGAACAGAGCCAATATCTGCTGAAGAAACTGAGACCACTGCTCTACGAGATGAGGTACTTTAGAGACCTGTTGGAAATAAGTGACATGAAAAAAGTATATTATCCCCTTGTTGAGTCACAGTTTAACTACGGGATAGTTGGTGGAGGATGGGGGTTGTTAGACGGAGTCTTGGGGGAGTTAAATGTGCTTCAGATATGGTTCATCAAAATTATGTATGGAAGGAATAGGACATATCCAACCAAGGAGCTGTATAGGGAAGCAAAGCTTATGGACCTTCGCCAGTTCTATTTTGTACAGGTGGGGATCTTGGGCTTCAAAATGAAGGAATTGATTTGTAGTCTTTACCATGTTTATGATACCAGAATTAAAGAGGCGCCACTCAAGTGTAGAAAAACAATAGGACAAAGGTGTTATACCTACCTTTGCAAAAATATGAGTGATTTGGTACCTAGTAAAATTAATCACTGACAATATCAATCCTTTTAAAAACAGTGTCAGAGAATGGATTTTAAATAACTCTGAAACATTTAGTAGTATGTTGTAGAGCAACATTTTTGTAACGTGTCTTGCGACTTGTTTTGGTGGTTGTGCAATGTTATCCTTTCTTGAGTTTAATTACTCCTTTCGTCTTCATTTGGTCTTTGCAAAGTCGTTTTAACTTGTTTTGTGTGTCGTAATTGTTATTTTGTTTGTAAATTTTTCTGACTTGTTGAGTGTTTGGGATCTTGTTCACTTAACGTTTATTCTATTTTATTTTAACTCTAAAAATCTTTTGCTTATTTTGATTGTTTTTAAGATTGCTGTTCTATTACTCAGTATATATGTGTAGGGAAATATTTTAGTGTGTATTTGTCCGGATTTGTTACTACATATTGACTTTCTGTGATATTTTTTATTATATATAGAGTATAGAGTGGTTTTATTGTGGTTAAGCTAGTTACTAATAACTGTTAAGTAACCGTTGGGAAGTGTGATTTGTTACTGTTGTTTAATCTACACATGCACTTTCTGTATAGGGTTACACACAAGAATACTCCTATGTGAAATATTCTTCGTGACCTAATTAGTAAGTACTGTTTGCTCAAACTTCAGAAAAAAATAAAAACGAAAATTTAAGGAATCAGTTTTTTCAAAACATCTTAGAAAACCCAAAAAGAGAATTGATTTTTGCTAATTTTGTTTGAAAAAAATCTAGTTTGGCCGACCTTGTATCTCTTACGGTTTCCTAGATCCCCACACTGTTCATTCTTACGTGGGGCACCCTGTATATCTTTTATGTTCTACAAAATTTGACTAAATTTAATGTAGTTATCTAACATTGAAATAATATATGGTTGTTCTCTTTAAAAATGTGCTGTTAGCGACTTCAGGTATATTCAAAAGTAGTAGTAAATTGGTGTTATTTCTGTATTTTTTAATGAGTAGGCTACAATGTATGATCCTTGCACATGTCTTCTGTTTTCTTACTCAAATTAGATTGTGAGATAATTCTATTGGGTGCTATTAATGAGCAGCCTGTATATATTTTAATTTGACACGGCATTATTCTTTTTTATTTATTAACTGGGTTATGTCTCTTTATTTTATATATTTTTTTTCAGGTTACCTCAGAAGTAATGGTTATAAAATGGAAGATTCAATAAAACTGTTATTAGACTCAACTGGACTAACATGTGATGAACTTTTGAGAAAATTGCAAGATTATAAACTGTCAAGGCAACAAACAGCTGATGTATGTTCTGTTTCCAGTGATGAAGTGCAAAATGGAAATTCATTGAATGAAAGTATAGACTGTGATAACGATTGTGGTAGTCAAGAGACTACAAAAACAGACACCGCAAATGACACTAATATAGTGACAGCTCATACTTCACCAGGAAATATAGAAGAAAAGCCAGTTGATAAAGGCATATTACATGTTTGTAAAAAATGTGAAGAATTACAAAATAGTTCAAAATGTTGTTGCCAGTCAGCAAAAAGAGATGAAAACACACCTGAAAACCCAAAATTAGATGAAAGTAGGAATATATTGACAAATGAAAAGGAAGACAATGAAAATGGAGATTCTGATATCGATTTAGAATTAAATGTTATAGCAAAAACAGTTGAAAATACTTGTAATGATGTAGACTCAGAGAATATAGATAATAATGATTCTTTTGCAGGCAGTGAATCAAGTGAATCCCCCACTAGATGTAATAGTTCTGAAACTGGTGCCATAGCTTCTGGAAACAGAATTTCGGAAACAGAAAATGATGCATGTAACCCAAAAGATATGATCAAAGCAGACAATACAAACACAACTGGACAAGATTTAGGTAATGAAATTTGTTGTAATGAGATTTCCAGCACTGAATTAGGTGATGAAGTTGCTCCTTTAACTTCAGAAGATGAAACTAAAACAGACTGTATAGAAAATAATTCAAGCCAAGAAAGTGTTATGATATCCCAGGAAGCTCATAATGGTAAAACTATAAAGTTACAGAAAGACGAAGCCATACTAAAACCTTTTGATGATGAATTGGTTTCTTCGAGCATTGATAATGATAGATCAGAAAGATTTAATGTACTTCGAAATTTAGAATCTGCTAATGATATGAGTAATTCCAGTATCATAAGTAATGATAAGGATCATCAAATTATGTGTGCCCAACTTAGTAAAGAAGGCACAGAACATGCAGAAAATCACATGCATTCTTTGAAGAAAACAGGCAGAGATGCTGACCAATGTAAACAAAGTAATATAAATGAAGGTAATTTAAAGGAAAACAGTGAAAAGGGGGAAACTCAAGTTGTTACTAAAGGCAATGTGGAGAATGAAGAAGATGCACCACAAATGAAAGCAAAGATTACACAACTTGATCATTCTATTGATGAATCTAATAGGTCAAGTGTGAGTGATGAAGTTTTAGACGAATCAATTGAAAGACTCCACTCTGTATCATCTGAAAATGATTTAGAAAGAGAAGACACTGATAATATTTGTGGGGGCAGCTTCCAAAGTGATGAAGATGATATTTTTAATGAAGAAGATGATGTTTTTAATGAAGATGAGGATCCTTTAGGAGATGAAATTTCTATGCCAGGGGAACAACCAAAAGATAAATTTGATAGTAAAATAAGTGATAAAAGTGAGCCTATAAAATCTCAACAAAATAAAAGTGAGCCTATTATATCTCAGTCAAACACATTGGAAAACACTGAGTTTGAGGAAAATAATGTTGAACATAATGTTTCAGAGCAAATAGAAACTAAAAGAACCCGTGAGACTTTTATTGAAGAAGATAATTCCAAAAGTGATGAAACGGAATTTAATAACGAAGAGAGTGTATTAAATACAAGTATCCCTGATGACAATTTAAGAGACATTTTAAAGTTTCAGTTATCTTCTTTGCGAAATAGGAAGAAACGAGAAGATTTCAAAATCGATTCAAAAGCAGTATTTAATACTGTTGCTAACAGAAATCCAAAGAAACAATTAGTTAATGATCAAATAAATCTATGTAATAACATTGATAATAGTATGGAAAAATCAGGTAATTTGATAGAATTGAGTAATGAAACCAGCTTTGTAATTTTAGATGTATCTGGAGGTGTTAATTTTGATTCTCCACCTAAAAAGTGTGATGACAAAAATGTTACGTTTGATACAGATGAACAAATAAAATTAACAAAAACCAATGATATCACAAAAATAAAAGGGTGGAAAAATAAAAGATTTACAAAAGATATTGCTGAGAGCAATGAAGATTCTATTGCATTGAATCCAGTAGAAGAACTCAGAAAAATAATATCAAAAAACAAAGACTACATGGAAACAAAAACTGAACCAAAATATTCAGCGGTATTAAATAGGCCATTTTTAAAAACAAAAGATCCCGAAAATAACAAAAAAGAAATATTAAATGTGTCCCCTGCTCAACGGGAAGAGCTCCATTCTCCAAAAACCACAGATAACTCACCTTTTGTTAGTAATAAGTTAGAAGAATTTTTAAGTACAGATGCTTCATTAAATATTAGCTATGATATACCAAAGTTAGTAGCAGAAGATGGGCTGATAAGCACTGAAATTGATAATTCAGTACCACAAACCACTACTATACTGGCAACTGAAATGAAGGATGATAAAAATCAAAATTATCATAGTCTTTTTAAACCATTACCTGAAATTAAAGCGAAAACTTTGGCAGAAAAGAGGCGAATGCTTGAAAGGATTAAAAAACGCAATGCTAAGATGGCTAAGAAGACTGCCTTGACTGAAACAGTTGATGCAAAAGAGGAAGATGAAAGTGAAATTGTAAACAGAAAGAGCTTTTTTAAGAGCAGTATGCAGTGCAAGCTTATAGGAGCAAAATATAGTTATGTACTGTACAATGGCAAAAAAGTTTGGTTGCCCTCATATATAGATAATGTTTGCATTGCAAAAGTATCAGATTCTGCCGGGCAGAAAGTTAAGGATCTTAAAAGAGATGAGTCTTTTAAATTTAAAAGGCCTTCTTTATTGAGTGACCTACAACAAGAAACTTATAAGCCGGCAAAATATAAGCCAGGACCTCTTTCGATGAAATTAAAATTGTTTAATGAAGACTCAGATCAGGTTTGGAAAAGTTGCATTAGGAAGATGCCAAAAATTTATTTAGATGTTGTTCCACAGCTTGGTAGGCCAATCCCTATTAAAGTGCAACGTTTTTTGCCAAAGTTTGATTGGGAATTAGATGATTGCAGAATCAATTTTGCCCTAACGGCACTGAAAACTAAAGAAGAATCATCTCCCACCCACTATTTTAGAATACCCCTACACTATCAGAATAAGCAGAATAGCATTGTTGTCAGAAAGAGAGAAGCTGTACCACTAGTGTTCGATGAAAAGAAGCCTATTAGAAGCAAAGCTGACAGTGTTGAGGAGGATATAAGAAATGTTGTTAATGATTTATTAAGATATGTTGAAACCAAAGAAATAGGAGATTCTATCATCAAAGAAGATGACATGGTGCCATACAATGAATATTTTGGTAAACCTACTGACCAAGGACGACCAACTGAAATTAGTGAAAATATTTCCACAATTGTTAGGAAAAATAAGAAAAGAAGAAAAGTTGACTTAGAGCTGTTACGACTTAATTGTAAAGTTGTTAATGTTATGGTAGAGGAGAGCGATGAGGTTGATTGTCAAAAACCTTATTGTCAAATGGGTTGCATTTGCAATAGTTTAAAATGTGATAATCTTTTTTCATCTCACTGTAGAAAAGTAGAGTGTATGTTCAACTGCAGCTGTCCCAAAGTAAAATCCAAAGAGTTTGATGATCAGGTTATCTTGCCGGCAGGAACAGACTTGTTTTCAGATGATGCGGTGAGTCGTATAGACTTTAGGGCAAAGAGAAATCTCGCAAAAGTAGAACGTGAATTTACACAAACTATTATTTGCGCAAACGACAAGACAATAGTGGTCAGTGCAGGAGGTAGAGACAGAGCACGAAGAGCTACTAAAGTACCTAAAAAGTATAATGATTATCTTGATCCTAAAGAGAACGAGGAAGAGGTAGTAGAACCCAAAGAAGTACCGTGCGAAAATAACAGTCTGCAAATCAGAAAATGTGAGATTCCTTTAGAGCGCTTGGATCTAACCAACATTATCCCTTACTGTTTAATTCATGAAACTTACAACTGCTTCTGCAGTGGAAAGTGCCCAGTAAGGCCCATTAAAAATCGCATAAAAAATGACTCTCCAAAGCCATGTTTACCACACCCTTCTGAAATAAGGCAGAAATTTTTATCCAAAAATAAAACACCAGAAGATGATTGTGCTAGATTAAAACAAGTTTTTCCTAATTACAAGGAAAGAAATCGAGAGTCTCAGTATATGAAAAAATTAATGAGGTTTGTTTCAAAAACTGGGACAAATATTTTATCAATTCATCAAGTTTCTGAACCAGATCCTTTGTCTGTAGATGACAATGGAAACAAAACTGATGCAGAAATTTTAAAGGATTACCTGTATAGTGTGCAGGCAAAATTGGAGGAGAAAGTTAATTTAAAAAATGACAGTAAAGCAATTCAAAGGAGGAAAAAAATAGTTCCTGTTACACAGACAAACATAACTAAAAAGACAGATCAATCATTGTCGCATACAGCCCCTAGGAATATTTTCGATGGTGAATCTATTATACCTGTGAAAGCAAATAAACAATTTTTACAGGCGTTTACTTCAAGGATTTCTGATGGTTATATCAGAATTTTGCCATGGGAGAAATTGCTAGTAGGATTTGAAACAAACCAGTTTCAAGTGTATCAATGTAAATCAAAAGTATGTAAATTCATTATTTTGTTAGATGATGAACCACCACAGGGATTTCAGCTTTTGACATCTGACAACAAAACTCGATCTGAAATTGCCTGTTGGATTACCCAAGGCATATGCCCCGTAGAAAAATCTTTGTTGTCCATTGTCTTGATTCCATCAGGTAATTGCTTTGATATGGCAGCCCTATTATTACAATCTGTAGAAGAAAAAAACACTGCCATGGCTATGTTTTTGTTAGACCACGAATTGCCTCTTGGAAACACTTATTTTGATAAACTTAATGAAGCAGTAGATGTTATGGTACAGAAGAACCAAAATAAAAAACAAACAGATAAAAAGACTACATTATCTGACATTACATGTAACAAAACTAATAAATGCTCTTTACCAATTAAAAAAGATTCTGATAATATTGAAATAGATGTTATGGTACCAAAAAAACAATATAAGAAACAAACAGTTAAAAAGTCTGTATCTGACGTTATAGGTAATAAAAGAAATAAATGTTATTTACCAGTTGGAAAACATGCTGATGATGCATATTTTGAAAACATTAAAGACACAGAGGATGTGATGTTAGAGAATAAACAAAATAAAAAGCAAATAGATGAAATGAGTACAGCACCTGACATTACAAGTGATAAGAAAAGTAAATGCTTAGAACATAATGAAACAGTAGATGTTACGGTACAGAAGAACCAAAATAAGAAAGAAGTAGATAAAAAAACTACATCATCTGACATTTCATGTGACAAAATAAATAAATGCTCTTTACCAGTTGAAAAATCTGTTGGAGACACATATTTTGAAAAAGCTAAAGAAACAGTAGATGGTATGGTAGAGAAGAATCCAACTAAGAAACAAGTAAATAAAAAGATTGCATCATTTGACATTGCAAATGACAAAACAAGCAAATTCTATTTACCAGTTGAAAAATATGTTCATAGAAATTTGGCTGGTGAGAATTGTGTACTAGACCTAACCAAACATCCTCCAGATCCACTGAAAGAACCTGTTGAACTCTCAGAGTGTGATCCAGAAATTGACCTCACTTTTTTCAGAAATGAAGTTATCAATCCAATGACAGTATTTTTGCCCAAATCTAATTTGAGATGGAGAATGATTTATATGAGATCTGACTTTACATTCCTTTCTTTTTTAAAATCTAATTATTCGATTAAGTACACTGACTTAAAAAGCTTAGTTCACCTGGCTAAGTCGGTGAAGATGACAGTTTCACTCCATGGTGAGAGAGTTTCTGAAGGATACAGTTCAGATTTTTTTGGTATTTATGCCTCGTTTAACCAGCCAGACAGAATTTTTATTGGTCCATACCTTTTAGATGAAGATCATGGACTTGATACTCTCAGGTAAGTCAAATTTTTCACGAAGGAATTTTGATATAAGTGAAGATTGAAGGTCAAAAATGTACCCCCCCTTCTTTTTTTAACTGTAAAAAAAGTGTTCAGTAGTCTCCTTCTTTTAAAGAGGTTATTAGAAATTATAATAAAACCTCTCCTGTTGCTTTTTAGTTTGTTATTGATTTTGTTAATAAAAAATGCCTTTGCCTTTATTATATTTAATAATCTTTTTCTCTTCAGGTACATGCAGAAGTCTCTAGTGAGCAGCACCTTATTTAATAAGATGCAGGGTAAGCCTGGCAATAGAATTGGAGCCTGGTTATGCGAAACCACAAAAATAGAAAAAAATGTTTTTACGATAGACTTAACGGATGATGATCATCCTGCTTCTGTTGCTGCTTCATCGAATGAAACTGTTACAGTATCTACACCTTTCACACCTCATACGAAACTTAGAAGTATCCTCAAGCGAGCTTATCCTTATTCACAGCAAAGTGAAGATATTAAGAAGCTCAAAGTAGACACAGATATTTCCTCTAAGGACAATTCTTTTAAGGTTCTCCCATATGATGCAATAAAGAAGTCGACGTACAATCGGTACATTGTTACCAATATTCCACACCTTGGTTACATAAAGGCATATTTAAATACTAATACAAAGTGCATAATGGTGTTATGGACATTCCACAACAAGGTACTGAAATTCAAGTGTGTAGAAGCTGCCTTTGCATTCTTGGAACAGTAAGTAATTTACCATTTAGATAGTTAAAAGTTATCCAGCTATTCCAAGGTCTTTTGAAAAAGGCTTATCAAAGATTATTGCATATTTTACCCTTTAATTTTGTTTATAGCAGCGTTACTAATTGAACAATAATTGTTTAACACGTTGAGTGTTATCATTGAAACTTATACTTTGTCTCAGGATACGTTACATATAGCTGGGGAACTGTAAGTTAAACTTGCGGTACATACCTCTGGCGATATGTACTCATAGCAAAGTTTTGACATCTATTGGCAAATAGATATTTATTATTTTCAATATATTTTTACAGCGAACTGTTACATTATTCATTGACATGTATGCGTCACAGCAGGTCACATCCCTGGCTACTAGAACCGTTCAAGGCGGAGTTAACTAACACTATTATTTTAATGGAATGTGCAATCATTCACTAATAATCTTGACTGTTATGAACATTTAGATTGGAAAAAATGTTTCCAATGTCATGGTTGTATTACACAAAGCTATAAAAGAAGACAAATATAGGAACATGAAAATAAACATAGAAATATAATTTTATGTGTGGCAAATATTAAAACACTGTAAACAATAGCCATGTTGTCCAGGACAATCTGCACAATCACTGGTTTCTCTTCAGACTTCTCTGTCTGATTCACGGCTCGATAATGTTTCCCTGAGTTTTTTTTTTTTTACTAGGACCGTCAGGTTTTGTAAATGTGTGAATATGCTTTTTGTTTTGTGGAGGTGTTACATGAGACTGCTCTAAGTAGGCAAGCTCCCTTCTAAATTTTGTTATGCTCATTTTCGTACTGGACACTTTTGAAAGATTATCCATGAATTCAACCACTGCAGTTACAAATGAAATTTCATAAACCACTTTTCTGAAAATAATTCATGAATATTTAAAAACTATTTTATAGTTTTACAAGTACGCAATAAAAGACCAAGCCGATTGTTGTTTCTCTGAATAGAGAATTTCATACCTATACAATTTTAAACTTCAACGAAGTACTGTGTGGTATGAAGACATTTGATCGCTGAAGTCGACCCCATTCTTTGCTTTATTATAATCAAGGATGGATTGAGGTTGGCAGATAGTGACACCTTGTCTTGATTGTCGCCCCACAAGTTATTTTTGATGAAGTCTCAATCAGTTTAAACATTTACATACATTAACTTACCTATATCAACTAAAATGGCTGTATGTAAGGGAACCCTAAAAATCATAAGGACAGGTCTTTTGTCCTCCCATTTACCTATTTTCACATTGTTTCTTTCTTGGCCAATAACTTCTTTCCTCTTTATTTTGTTCCAAAACAAAGGTGGCATCTTACTGATCTACGGTCACTCTAGACCGGAGGCAGAGCAATATAAAACTTCACTCTACCAATCGCTGTGCAGACTAGTACAAGGCACAGTGATCTTGGAATGGGTGGAGTAAGACTAAGGGTATGCACAATCAACCAAGGGTTAGGGTGCTATCGGGGCGGCAAGGCCGCGGACGAGCCCTGAGAGAACAAAAAAAAAGGTGGCATCTTAAAGAGGAAACACTGCAGGTGGTTTTAGTAAAAGTCAGGGTACCCAGCGACGTGTAAAACGGGAAAAA
The DNA here is from genome assembly GCA_964006375.1 of Tillus elongatus. NCBI lineage: Eukaryota > Metazoa > Arthropoda > Insecta > Coleoptera > Cleridae > Tillus > Tillus elongatus. The sequence goes on from OZ023267.1 coordinate 70,715,641, forward strand.
ATCATGGAATTTGAAATACCCCCTAAAATGACAGGGAAATTTGTGATTTTACTCAAATGTTATCGAAATCATTCAGTGGACCTGGAAATTATATATTTGTAAAATTCCATCATTCGCAGGCATCATTTTTATTTTGATTTCATGTATATTGTATGAATTTCTTACATAATTTTTTTTTCATACGGCTACCGTTTGGTATATCAGTTAAAATCGCCAATAGACCCAGTGCAGCACCACATCATGCACCGATACAAATATAGCTTTATCCTTATGTGTGTCAAACATGTCTCATTCGTGCATATCACTTGGAGTGCTCTTCCTTGAATGCATAAAATGCAAAATGTGTTTTAGTTTTTGGAGACGTAGACCTGTGCTGTTAATGTTTTTATTATATTTTAACCTTTATGATTATGTAACATACAATTAAAGTTGTATGTTGGGTTTTTGTGTACAGGTGTTTGTGTTGTAATCTAGAAAAGAAAATTTTAATATCACAACACATTGTCTATGATAGTGTAAAAGTGAGAAATATAGAAATGAAAATAAGCTGAGGGGGCATGTCAAAAATTCATACAGTGAGTATAAAAGAGCTCTTGATGAAAATCAAGAGTGTGTACTAAAAAGTGTTCAGGGATGTGTGTCTTTCATTTTGAGTATTATGAAAAATTCTTTCGACAGGCGTGGAAATGTCAGGGAATTTGATTTTTGATTTCTGCTGGATACCGTGAAACGTTGATAACATAGTTAATTACAGCCCTCTGACTGATGTTAGTGTAGATCCAAAAGACCCAATTTGTCTTACACAAAATGATCTATTAATTTATAAATACATTAGACCAAATTTATTTTACAGTGATGTAACAGTATGTTTAAAAAAGTCTGGAGGCAGCAAGTGCGTTATTTTCATAACTTTTGTAAAACATACCATAACTGACTTTCTTTCCATTAATTAAAAAAGTTTGGACGCAGCAAGTGTAGTGATAAGGCAGCAAGTGTAGTGAAATATCATAACTTTTGTAACACATACAATAACTGACTTTCTTTCCATCAATTATTGTTGCCCTTACTTGATGAAACTGTTCCATACTAAATACAGACGTAGAGACTATTTCTCTGGTTTCATTAAACAGCGCTGCAACCCCCATGGTTTTTTTGTGCAGGACTATTTTCCTAATACTTAATCTAAAAGTTCAGTCTTTTATGTAGTCTGCTATCTTTTTAGGACCTATTTTCCTATTTCTGGGATAAATGAAGGAACAGTATGGGATGATGTGATATTTTTAGTTCGTTCTCAAGCAATCAAGTTTATTTATTCTACCTGCGTCTTGAACCCGAATTGGAACAGACATGTTAACAAGCCTACATTAGTCGATTTGCAGACTAAGCAATTTTGCTCATTTCATTCATTTATGCATTGATAATCCATTGGTATGCGATTTTTTTTCTATTTATAGTGAAGAAGAACCCCAAATGTATTACCACATGATACTATGATATTTTAGACGCGACTAGTCTTATTTTTCTGTTGCATTTGAAACAATCTTTCAGAAAGTTGTTGCGGTTATAACTTCACTTAAAACCTTGTGCTGTATCCACATATAGTATGCTTAGATTTCACGTTAAGATACTACATAATAAAACGTTTACTTATTGCTTGACTTTCCTATGTGAGTTGTTGTAGGAAATATATTTTAACTTGTTAATCAGCTGACCCATTTGTTACTGACTAGCTCACTGTTGAAATCTGTTTAACAGTATTTTTTTGTAAATAAGTTGCTTCTTAGGACATTTATTCTAGAAGTTAGAGAACACCAAATAAAATGTATTATTATTTCTTAGTTCAGATCTGATAAGCAAATAAAAAGTTTTGTAGTATTCTCTGTCGATATTATATTACCCACATAATACACATGAAATTCTTCCTACTGACTTCTTTTTTAGAATAAACTCAACATCCTATTTTATTCAGAATGTTCGATTGTCTCTTGTTAATTCGTTCTTAAGTAATTTTGTATTACTTTTGATAATTTAAATGAATGAAGAATTAGGCTATTTCTTGGTGATTAGTTCTTATTATGACAAGACACGTTCATAGGCTGACACACTTCTTACCAATGTCACTACATTCTGCCTTGTGATTAAGTTGGTCGAATCGATACAACCAGTCGATGGGATAGGTCTTACCATAGAAGTTATACAGAATCAATCAATATATCCATGTGCACATAGAGATTACATCTGTGGTTTATAATGTTGTTGGTAATCTTGTTGGTGGAATTGGAAATGAAACAGTCACTATAGAAATCTGAAAACGGTATCTCTGTCCTTTTTGTTTTCGGCCTTTGGAGAGGGAAGATCTAGATTTTTTTTTACTATACTTTAAGAGGTTCGTTTTAACTAGCAGTGATGTGCTGTTGATATTATTTTTATTTTTTATTTTTTTACTGGATTTGGATCCCAGAAAAGTGTTAGAAATATCGGTTAGATAATTTCGTCAACATAAGTTGGATTTTTGAAAAATATCTAGATCTTCCATCTCCAAATGCTGAAAGCGAAAAGGGCAGAGAGACCGTTTTAGATCTCCATAGTGACTTTTCTTATTTCCAATTCTACCAGTATCGTAAAAAAATTCTAGATCTTCCCTCTCCAAAGGCCGAAAACAAAAAGGACAGAGATACCGTTTTCAGATTTCTATAGTGACTGTTTTATTTCCAAATTCAACCCGCAAAATTACCAACAGCGTTATAAATCACAGATGTAATAGGACTCACTCGTCTGAAAAACCGGGAAAAGTCAGGGAATTTGTAGATGAAAAAATTGTACACGGGGAGATCAGCGAAAAATTGGGAAAAATTGCCAACATTGATTGAGAGTCAGAAAATTTTTGTCCCTCTCAGGGAAAATGATTTGTTTCTTTTTTATGATAAATAACTGAAACAATGTGTTTCCTTTTTGTGAAATTCAAAACCACAGTAATTGTGTTTTTTAATTTTGCGTTCATTGGTCGCTTTGTATTTGAAATGGGGAGTGTTTTCTGCTGTGACGTGAAGACCTACTGTATTCTGTAGCAGTGTGTTACACATGTTGGGGGTAAATTGTGGAAGATTATAGTCAGGCAAATAGATTTTGGGATGTCAGGGAAATCAGGGAAATTGACATGCTGTTTTTAGTGGGAACCCTGTGTAATCTCTATGTGCGCATGGATATAATTGATTGATTCTGCATAACTTCTATGCTACGACCTATGCCATCGATTGGTTGTATCGGTTCGACCAACTTAATCACAAGAAGAATAGAGTGGAATAGGATAGAAGAGCTTTATTAGCCACAAGGTCACACACAAAAATGAAATTGGCCAGTCAAGACAAAAAATTATACATCAAGCACATGTAAATGCAAAGATACAAAAATCAACAAAAATACATTCACATCTAAAAGACTCAATATCTGCTTATCACGAAAACAATGCTTCACCTGGTCGTCAAGAATCTCAACTGCTGCACTACATTGAAATATTCATCTGTTCTGTATAGACAGGCCTGTATTTAAAAAATCTCCCCAAGAGCCTCGGGGGTTCAGTGGTAAGAATGTGTGCCTGTGAACCGAAGTATACTGGGTTCGATCCCAGAGTTCTCCTTTCAGTTTTTCAGTACATACTGTACAATTAACATTTATATATATATATATATATATATATATATATATATATATATATATATATATATATATATATATATATCTGTGTGTGTGTGGGTGTGTGTGTGTGTGTGTGCGTGTGTGTGTGCGTGTGCGTGTGCGTGTGCGTGCGCGCGCGTGTGTGTGTGTGTGTGTGTGTGTGTGTGTGTGTGTGTGTGTGTGTGTGTGTGTGTGTGAGAAAAAGAAGTGGCCTGAGTATAGTGACAAGTAGTGACATTGGCCAGAAGTGTGTTATCCTATGAGTGTGGCTTGTCATGATAAAGAACTGAATGTGGAGAAATAACATAATTCTTTATTCATTGAAAATATCAAAATAATACAAAATTACTTCAGAACGATTTAATAAGAGACAATCGAACAATCTTAATGAAATAGGATGATGAGCTTAATCTAAGAAAGAAGTCAGTTCGAAGAATTTCAAGTGTATCCTTAGGTAGGTAATACTATATCAACAGAGAATAATACGAAGTTTCCTGTTTGCTTATCAGGTCTGAACTAACAAATAATAATACATTTTAATTAGTGTTCTCTAACTTCTAGAATAAATGTCATAAGAAGCAACTTATTTACAAGAAAATACATTTAAACAGATGTCAACAGTGAGCTAGTCAGTAACAAATGGGTCAGCTGATTAACAAGTTAAAATATATTTCTTAGAACAACTCACATAGGAAAGTCAAGCAATAACAATGTCTATACGATATCCTTTTAAAATGTAGGGTATTTATAGTGTATGTGTAAGTGTTTTTTTTTTTTTTTTTTTTTTTTTTTTTTATGTCAACAACACACCACGAGGGCTTACAGCCTAAATACTATCGTACCGTGGGTGTTGACAAGGAGGAAAGAGGCAGCTTGTTAATTCTGGACTTGAAGGTTTGGAGGTTCGGAGGAGAAGGAAAAACATGTGCCGGCAAGGAATTCCACAACTTGGAAGTCCTCCGGACAAAAGAGCGGGCATAACAAGATGTTCTATGTCTGGTGACCTGGACGTTCAAAGGGTGCATTCGCTCTGTTCCCCTGGTAGATCTGCTGGGGGCAGCAGGTGGGGGAATTATGGAGGAAAGCTCCTCTGAGCAGTGCCCGTGCAGATATCTATAAAAGAGAGAGAGGTCACCAACGGCACGTCCGTGGGCAAGGGATGGAAGCCTTTGGGTGAGGGTAGGGTCACCGATGAGACGTATAGCTCTCTTTTGAATGGAGTCCAGGATAGCGAGTGTAGAAGCGGCAGCTGCACCCCAGATGTGGGAGCAGTATTCGAGGTTTGGCCTTATTTGTGAGGTGTATAAGGTATAGAGATTAGTTGGTGAAAAGAATTTGCGAGCCCGGAAGAGGAAACCCAATTTCTTAGCAGCCGCTTCTGCAATTGATGTAACATGTTGGTGCCAATTAAGATTTCGATCCACAGTAATGCCAACAAGAGAAAAGGACTCATTACTTTGAATAACTTGGTTGTTCATTGTGATGGGTCTAGGGCTGCTGTATCTCTTGTGAGAAAGAAAGCAAGACTTAGTTTTGGTGGGGTTGAATTGTACAAGATTTCTACTTCCCCAGTCTAATATTTTTTGGAGGTCTACGGAGACAGAACCCTCCATGAGTCTGCGATCCTCATCTAATTGGGCTAAAGAGACAGGCTTAGAATATTGTATGTTTGAGTGGAGGGTGCTGTCGTCCGCGTAACTGTGAACTGGGTTGGATGTGCTAGAGAGGAGGTCATTGATGTGGAGAAGAAACAAAGTAGGGGCTAAAGCTGAACCTTGAGGAACTCCTGCATTAATTGGATACAGTTTAGAGGAATGGCCATCCACAACAACAGATATGCTCCTGTTGGAGAGGAAATTTGCTGTCCAGGTACAAAGTTTTGGTGGTAGGCCATAGGCCGGAAGTTTATTAAGCAGCGCTGCGTGCCAGACCTGGTCGAATGCTTTGGATATGTCTAGAGCAACAATCTGGGATTCACCGTGTTGTTCCATAGACTTGTTCCAAGAATGGGTGACAAAGGAAAGGGGGTCGGCAGTCGATCTGCGCTGACGGAATCCATACTGCCTGTCATGGATTAGACTGTGTTTTTCAAGGAATTTTAGTAGTTCGGTGTTTATATACTTTTCCATCACTTTAGAGATGACTGAAAGGAGAGAAATAGGCCTGTAGTTGCTAGGAAGCACTTTGGATCCTTTCTTGGGGATGGGTTGTACTCGAGCAGTTTTCCAGTTACTATGCTTCACAGTTATAAGTGTTATTTATTACTGTCATTGAGATTTATGACCGTTATTCGACTTTTGATTGAAGTAAAGGCTCTATTAGTAGCATTGTAACATGAAATCCTAGCAAACTATATGTGGATACAACACAAGGTTTCAAGTGAATTTATAACCCTAACAAAGTTCGTTATTAAATTATAGTATGTGCCCAAAATAATAGATATCACCAAGTGGCTAGTAAACAAATATCAATGTGTTAGTATGTAAACTAATCGATTTTACTGTTGCCGTTGCTGAAATGATGGATCAGATTAGGTCAAATCAGCATAAGCTCAACATGTGCAGATCGGCCGTTCTGATAAGGGCAGACATTGCTGAACTTGGGTAAGATGGTGATCTCCGACTGAAGTGCATCCCTCCTAGCATAATAACCTCCGACCAACTTTAAGCGTGTGCTTGCTGATCAGCACAAGTCAGTTTCGATACATCAGTATCATTTATTTATTTATTACTATTATTTATTTCAACAACACACCATGAGGGCTTACAGCCTAAATACTATCGTACCGTGGGTGTCGACAAGGGGGAAAGAGGCAACTTGTTAATTCTGGACTTGAAGGTTTGGAGGTTCGGAGGAGAAGGAAAAACATGTGCCGGCAAAGAATTCCACAACTTGGAAGTCCTCGGGACAAAAGAGCCGGCATAACAAGATGTTCTATGTCCGGTGACCTAGACAGTAAAAGGATGCATTCGCTCTGTTCCCCTGGTAGATCTGCTGGGGGCAGCAGGTGGAAGAACTATGGAAGGAAGCTCTTCTGAGCACTGCCTGTGCAGATATCTATAAAAGAGAGAGAGAGAGAGAGAGAGAGAGAGGTCACCAACGGCACGTCGGTGGACAAGGGATGGCAGCCTTTGGGTGATGGTAGGGTCACCAATGAGACGTATAGCTCTCTTCTGAATGGAGTCCAGGATAGCGAGTGTAGAAGCGGCAGTGGCACCCCAGATGTGGGAGCAGTATTCGAGGTTTGTCCTTATTTGTGAAGTATATAAGGTATAGAGATTAGCTGGTGAAAAGTATTTGCGAGCCCGGAAGAGGAAACCTAATTTTTTAGCAGCCGCTTCTGCAATTGATGTGACATGTTGGTGCCAATTGAGATTTCTATCCACAGAAATGCCAACAAGTGAAAAGGACTCATTACTTTCAATAACTTGGTTGTTCATTGTCATGGTTCTAGGGCTGGTGTATCTTTTATGAGAAAGAAAGCAAGACTGAGATTTGGTGAGGTTGAATTGTACAAGATTTCTACTTCCCCAGTCTAATATTTTTTGCAGATCCACGGAGACAGAACCCTCCATGTGTCTGCGATCCTCATCTAGTTGGGCCAAAGAGAGGCTTAGAATATTGTATATTTGAGTGGAGGGTAAGTACACTTGGAGAACACCCAAATCACCAGAACACTTTGGTGATTTAGGTGTTCTCCAAGTGTACTTATTAGTGCTCATCACAGGTTCCAGTTTTCACATAGTGAGTGGAGGGTGCTGTCGTACATGTAACTGTAAACTGGGTTGGATGTGCTAGAGAGGAGGTTATTGATGTGGAGAAGAAACAAAGTAGGGGCTAAAGCTGAACCTTGAGGAACTCCTGCATTAATTGGATATAGTTTAGATGAATGGCCATCCACAACAACAGAAATGCTCCGGTTGGAGAGGAAGTTTGCTGTCCAGGTACATGTTTTTGTGGTAGGCCATAGGCCGGTAGTTTATTAAGCAGCGCTGCGTGCCAGACCTGGTCGAAGGCTTTGGTTATGTCTAGAGCGACAATCTGGGATTCACCATATAGTTCCATAGACTTGTTCCAAGAATGGGTGACAAAGGAAAGGAGGTTGGCAGTTGATCTGCGCTGACGGAATTCATACTGCCTGTCGTGGATTAGGCTGTGTTTTTCAAGAAATTTTAGTAATCATGATAAGATAACAATTAAATCGATATTTTATAATCGCCCGACTCAGCTGAAATATTGAATATTTTTCAGAAATCAATAACATTACGTCAGTGTCCTATACAGACATGGATACATATTGACATAGGCTTTTTAGTTATTTATATTTTTTCTCACGACCCGCTTATGAATTTCGACCCCCTGCACACTTCACACACGGCAACGTTCTTAACAGCGATTCTTTATTATTTTGGATACCGACTAGGTATAAAATATTTTCCACATAATATACTCCAAGAAATCTCTTTTAATTACCAATAATTAATTGTTTACAGGCGACTCCATTTGCTGCTTCAAATGATTCCCACAACATTTAAGATAAAATTTGCACTAATGAAGGACTTGGATCTATTAACGTGTAAACCAATAGATCAAAAATATCTGAGCGGCCATTATGTAAGTATTTGTTGTATTTTGTGACTATTTAACAGGGTGCCCACTAGTCTGGAAAAGTCTGAGAATTTCAATAACGTTCAAAATGGTTGGGGAAGTGGGGAAAATTTTGCAAAATGCTGCCAAATGTCAGGGAAGTGTTATGTTGTCCAGGAAAAAATTATGTACGAGTATTTGCTCCACTAATTTTAAAATTTTAAAAGTAAATCACTTCAGATGCAACTTTCATTTTAATATAAGAAGTCTATAATAAGAAGTTTAATTGGACAACTTTCTTCATTCATGACTAGAATACATTAAATGTCAAATTTTTCAAGATACAAATAAAAAGAGGCTGGACACAGCAAGTGCGTTGTGGTAGTGAATTTTCATTAAAATGTTTTTGATTACAAATATGTCTTTTTTAAAGAAAGCAAGCATCAAATTTGGTTACCAATATAACCTATATAGTAGAAACACTGTACCATAAATCATCAAAATAACTTATTGTTTGAAAATGTAGAAAAATTATCCGAAATTGAACTAACAATGTTCCTGAAAAAACTGGTTTCCTGGTTAATAGCAAATTGAGCTGTTGAAATTTGAAACATTTAATGAAAGTGCGCTACCATAATGCACTGGCTGCGTCCCGAATTTCTTTTCTTACAAACATGCATTATATATTGATAGAAAATGCAAAAAGGGAATAATATAAGACGTGGTCGATTAAAAAAAAAATCTATCACCAACTACTTTTGGGTCACCTATGATTGTAAAAATAATATTATAATATGCAGCTCAAGACCTATAATTAACGTATACAATTTTTTCTCTTATCTTGTATATTAACAGATGTATTGAGCTTAACCGTAGAAATGTGTCAGCCTGTATACAGGATGTAGATTTGAAACATAGGCACATTGTTCTCAATCTATACAAAAATCAAAGTACATACCATAATAGATATTAATTTATGATATTGTGGGGGCTGATACTTGATGTTAATCCAATGTCAACTTAGATAAATAAACAAGTTGATTTACACACATTTTATTGAATGTATAATTGCAGTTTTGCTGAAGTTCTCAGCTTTGTCAAATACAGAATAATTGCCTTGGCATAGCTGAGAACTTCACAGAAACTGCAGTTATGCATTCAATCAAATAGTGTAACCAATTTGTTTATTTATATAATATATTAATTTATATGAAATTGAAACTGAATATAGAAAGGTGTACGCCACATTATCATCATGTTTGTTCAATTTATTCATAGAAAATACAATAAATAGGTTGAAGGAAAAGACACCAGAAATCAAGGTAAATTGACAACAGTTGCATTGCAAATTGAACAACTAGAAATGTTTACATATTTTTGGTGTATTATTTATTATAGCTGTTGGTCATGTAGTAAAGAACTTGAAAGGAGGATCGTTATGACAAAGCAAGGATTCCATTGAGAATCAATTCTTCTCACTAAAATCCATTTAAACTTGAACCTGAGGAAGAGTAATCAAGTCATATGTGTAGAGTGTTATAATGTATGGGGTGGATAGCTGGACTTCGAATAAGCTGAACATGGTGGGAATAGAAGTTTTTGAAACGTGGACATGGTGAAACAATTAACAAAGACCCGGTACACTGATACAAAGATGAATCAAAGTCTGTTAGAAGAAGTGAGAGAAGAAAGATACGAGTGTCGATCAATAAGTATCTGTGTTTGAAGAGAGGTGGCGTTGCTGAAGGAAGGTGGTATTGCCATCGTGTACATTCATCTGTCAAACGACACCATACTAAATTTCAGACTGATTTGTTGGTTGGTTTCTATTTGGCAACCAGTTATATCACACATGTTTCGTGTTTCTCGATAAAATGGAGAGATCGATTTGTAATTCGCATTTTTATTTTTGGATGGGAAAACATGAGAAGAAATACAAGCAAAGTTGGTTTCTGTCTATGGGGATCCTTCACCATCTATGACAACTGTGAAGTATTAGTTTAACGAATTTAAACATGGTCAGACATCTGTTTTTGACGAGGAGCGGCCAGGTCATCTGGCTGACTTGGTTACTGAGGAAATCGTTGAAAAGGTCCACCAGGTGATTTTCGCTAATCGCCCAACTAAAGTGTGCCAAGTATCAGTGGCCATAGGCATGTCGTATGGAACGGCAATCAATATTTTTACATGATAAGTTGAGTATGAAAAAGGTGTTGGCTTGATGGGTGTCGTGATTGCTCATTTGGGACAACAAGCAGATACGGCTGTCAATGTCGAAGCAGCATGAGGACCTCTTTGAGCGAAATACGCAGGAGTTTTTGCCTCGAGTCGTTACCGTTGAAGAAACCTGGATACATTATTATATGCCAGAGACCAGGTGACAGTCAAAATAATAGATTTTTCTAGGTGAATCTGCTCTGGCGTTTTCCTCCAGTATTTGGTTCTCCCAAGTATCAAATTCATTTCTTGATGCCCTGGTACCTACATCATGGTTACTTTGTAGTTAGTTGCTTGAAGGATTTTTTGCAGTCCTAAGTCAGTTTAGACCCGATTTTGAAAGATTTTAGAGTCGCTGTGTTTCTGAGTCTTCTATGCATGCACTCCTGTACACAGAGATTTATAGCAAACATTACTGCTTGGAAGATGGAAGTTTTTACTAGGGACATAGGGAGTTTGAAGTTAGATCCTCTTATTGTCAATCCTGCTCCCTTTATTTGTTTAGACCCGCCCGTATACCATACAGACGATTTCTTTGTCAGCCTTTCACTCTCTATCCCATCCCTGGCGGTCACTTATGATCATGTTAAATGGGACTGTGAAGTCCAGTTTTGCTGGTATTTGATCTGTTGGTTTGGCGACTGACTGCAACGGAACAATTTCCAGGATAAGTACACTTGGGGAACTGAAATCATCACAACACATCTTTCTAAAGACCCGATGATCATTTCACTAACAAAGGTAGTGTCATCAGAGGATGAAAAATTCGAAACTACTTACATCACCTTTTATACTGAGTCTTAGGTAAAGACTGATACCGAGAGGGAGACGAAATCGCAGGCAAATTTTTCTTGTATTCTACTTTAATTGCAGGACGACATTTTTGAACTTCTTATAACTTTACAAGCCACATTTCGGAATATCTTCTGTATCAAATACAGAGCGCAAACAAAGGCCTATAAATCAGTGCGGTGCTTGTTTTAAAGAACTTTTGTTTTTTTTATTGCTTTAGAAATATAAATACGCTCGTACGCATCTTGCTTCGCTGGTTGTCATTTTTTATAAGCATCAGATTTTCTTTATCTATATGGTGGTTATTATCCCAAATATGTTGTGCCACACATGACTTGTCTACACTACCGTATCTTAGCTGTGCCAGATGTTTCCTGAATCTGGTCTCAATGGTTCTTTTAGTCTGCCCAACGTATTTAAGATTACAATCTTTACAACTTGTCTCATAGATAAATGATTTTTTGTGGATGAAGTTAGCTGCAAATCGGCTTTCTTTAAAATGCTCTCGAGACGCCTTGTGATATGTGGTTCAAAAGGTAGGCAAACAATTTTTTTCTCTATTTTATCTTTCCTGAATGTCTTGGATATCGCTAACATTTTCTTTGTTCTGTGTCTATTAATTAATTTTTCCACTAAGCAATCTGAATATCCGATATATTTAGCCACGTTTTTATTTTACTCTAATTCTCTACTATATCTACTTTTACTTGAGGGAAACTTTATTAATCTATTTACAACTAGTACATTATACGTTTGCACAAAAAAAAAAGATTTTTTATTGCCTTTGTCAAGACAATTTTGTAAGAGAGTGGGTTTTTATATATTTGTAGCTGATAGGATCAGTGCTAAATGGTTTGTCAGTACCTATCTTGCAGTGAAAAGTTTTTACTGATCAGAATTTTGTTTTATTGGTATAATTTTGAAACTACAAAATAATCATTATTAAGACTGATTATATTTTAAAATTTTGCTTTGAACTATAGTATATATATATATATATATATATATATATATATATATATATATATATATATATATATATATATATATATGATTTATGTTGATCAACTTTTATCCAACAAATAGAAAATACAAAAACGATTAATATAATATAAACTAAACACTAAGCAGCAAGCAGCGCTAATATTTAAAGGTTAATGACACAATGACATTTATCATGTTGAAATACTTGAAATCTCAGCCAGTAATCAGACTATGTCACCCGTTGGTACATTAATAACAATTTTTGATATTTCCTAACAAGATACATTATTTTAAATTCTAAAATTATACATTGATAGTTAAAAACATCAAAGTTCTTAGTCTGGGTCGTTTCAAGTATAAGAACTGCTTAATTCAAAATCGACAGGTGATGAAACTATACCTCCCATATAAGAGCAATAGTAATAAATTTAAACTATTAACCGACAGGAAAGAAATTTACTAACCTTACTAATATATAAACTTATGACACCTTTAGACTGCAATGAAGAACCTCTATGTGCATTTTCGTCTCATGAATATTTAATGTTAGTTTGAAACCTAGCTCACTGTACCATAACTCAAATGTCAATAGATAATTCCGTAATAGATTTTAGGAGATGATCATAGCTTAAGAAAATTTTGATCATCAAAATTGTATGAAACATGATGGTACACTCACCTTTTTAGATAAATGTATTTCAAGGCTTATTTTTAATGAAACACTATTTTGGCTTTTAAGTTTTAAAGTTATTCTTTTTTCAGGGTACATAGTGATAGGGTGAGAGATATGCAAAGTGTATTCTCTCATACGCTTAAAAATATTTGTATTTACTTGTGATTGTTTTATTTTATTTAAATATATATTTTTTTGTATTTATAGATATGTGGTGAGTTCGGCATTTATGATATCCGCTCTTTGACGCCAGCAATAGTAAAAGAGCTAGGTTTAAACAGGGAGGATATTGTAAATGCTGTGACGAAACGAGTTCGCACTGTGGTAATGTACCATATGTGTGAGTTGGCAGATATTTTAAACATGAAAGATAAAGGACAAACTAGACCTGATTTGGTGTTAGAAGAGGTAAGCAAGAAATATATTAATTAAACTAGTTTTTAAATTGCTTGGTGTGTATAATAAGATTAAAGTGAAATATTCATAATGAGGAAAAAAATATTTAGAGAAAATAAAATTGTATTTTTTGACATATAGCCTGTTAAAATTTCTTTCGGTAACTCCTTAAAAAAAGTTATAAATGGCTTCTTTAGCTCCTCATCTAAATAAAATCGACGTCCTCACAAGTATTTCTTCGGCTTAGGCAAAAATTCATAGTCTGATGGAAAAATCGGACATAGGAACTTTTACATTTTTAATTGTTTTTTTGGTAGGTATCTGCGGTAATTGCATGCCTTTTTTGTATATGTTCAATCCTTACAATGTCCTCCGCACAACAAAAATGCACTCCATCGGCTTCCCTGTAGATGTTTGCATTGTTGCTTTTTTTCTTTTTGTGTGTTGAGATCCTTTGTGCAACCATTGCATTTACTCTTGTTTTGTTGGGGAATCCCAGTGGAATACACAGGTTTGACCGCCTCTAAAAGTATTGCAAAAAAAGATCTTGGTGACAAGCTACAGCGATCAAGTGTTCTTCACACAAATTTTTTCATTTTTTTGTCCACACAAATTTTATTCGTAATCTAGCACACGGACAATTCATTTCTTAATTTTGATACAAAATTGTCGACAGAAATGGTTGTCATGTTTCTATTTCATGGACGATAATCATAACTTTGATTCATCAATTTTGTAGCACCATTTCGTCCATTTTCTTGATGTTGTCTTTAGTTCTTGCCTCCACAGATGGATGACCTGGATAGCTTAGGGTCATTTCGAATGGATTCTCTGCCCTGCTTGAACTGTATTGACCAAAAATTTATTTAAAACTATGATTTACAATTTTCACCACCAGGATGCACTTTATGCAATAACACAAGAAAGGAAAGATCAAAAAAGCTCGGCTGCATATAGAGCATAAAAAAACTATAAGCTATTCATTGAAAGAATTTTATTCAAATTTCTACAATATATACACTTTCATATGGGTCTAACTGTCGCGATTGCCTGACAGTTTTCATAAACTGGAGCTTTTTTTTATCTAATGGTGATTATTTTCCGACTTATGTTGAGCAATACATCATTTATCAATAGTACCATATTTTAGTTGCGTTAAATGTTCTTTGAATCTAGTTCGAATATGTCGTTTAGTTTGCCCAACATATTTAATTTTACAATCCCTACAGCCTATTTTATAGATTCCTAAAATTTCTGTGGGTTCATCTTTATCCTTGCAAATATTTCAATGTATTTCAATCTATGAAGTAGGCTGTCAAGATAGCGAACTTAATTATGTTTGGCAAACTAAAACATCTATTTAAACGAGCTTTAAAGGACATTTAGCGCAACTGAGATATGGCTCTACTGATAAATCATGTATTGCTTAACATATTCCGGATAATAGTCACCATGTAGATAAACAAAATCTCAAGTTAATCAAAAATGTCCGGCAATCACGGCAGTGAGACACATATGAAGTTATATGTGTTGTTAGAAATTTTAGTACAACATTTTCAGTGAATAGAATATGTCCGGTTCTGTGTTGTTTGTTATATGAATTGTTATCTTAATAATCAATGTCTCTTTCTTAGATGGAATATTTAATGACACACAGTTTTACAAAAGCAGACAATGTAATGTTAATTACAGGAATTTTTAACTAAACAGTGGTGGTTTCGCTGTATACCTTCATAAAGGACGCTGTTTGCAATTGCTTGTAAATTAGCTACTAACATATAAATGGGAACTCTAGTTTTTGTCCACTTAGTTTATTCCTCCATCTGATGACGCTAACTTTGTAAAAGAAACGATCATTCTGAAAAAGTCTGACAAATATATTGTGATGAATTGGGTTCTCAAAATTGTACTTATGATACAATATATCTTTTTAAAATTGTACCTAATAACCTCATAAATGGTATAGACATTGGAGAATTTTAGGGAGTTCGAAGTTCAAGTTTGAAATTTAAACAAGTTACAAATTTGATTGTAAATTTTAGTTATATCTGTGAGGTTCGAACTTTGAACCAAAATATATTTAAAAAAATTGTATCTCATTACCTGATAAATGTATAGACGTTGAAGAATTTCAGTGAGTTCGAAGTTCAAGTTTGAAATTTAAACAAGTGCCAAAAATTTCCAATCCAAAAATTTGATTGGAAATTTTAGTTATATCTGTGTGGTACGAACTTTGAGCCAAAGGTATTTGCTTCTGCTCATTGATCGATTAATTTGGAGAAAAACATAAGTTTGCACAGCTCCACATAAAAGCAAGTTATTACTTCCACATCGTGAATATGTGTGAAAGTATGGCATCGGAGATAAAAATTTAAAAAAAAATGTTTTCGCTTAAGCGTTGTAAAAAGTGTCAAAACATATAGAAAGCCTAATTTGGGAAAGAAAATTTTTTGTGTCTGTATATCTGTCTGTAGCCATGATAACTTTAGAACGAATTGAGATATCGTCTTCAAATTTGGTATACAGTTAGCACTTGACAAAAGAACTGTTTGGATTGTTTTTTGGTAAAATCGCTCCAGGAGGTAGGGGATGAATGGGGGATGATTTTGTGTAAATTAGCATTTGTTCGTTAAAACTCGAGTTATATAAGGTTTTAGGGTTTGTTTATTATAAAACTTTCAATTTCGGCATAGAATACCATATGTTTGATGGTATTCTATGCTGAAATAAAATTAGGGGTTGAATGTGTATGAGGTAAAATATCTGTCACAGAAATTTAGAAAAAAAATTTGTTTGTTTAAATGGCGTCAAAATTCTCATATAGAACACTTGATTCGGGAACGAAATGTTTTTTGTCTGTTGGTCGGTCTGTCAGCCTGTATGTCTGTCTGTTAGTAGGGGCAATAACTTTCGAACGAATTGAGATATCATCTTCAAATTTGGTATCCAGTTAGCACCCGACAAAGGAACGCTTCGATTTGTTTTTGGGTAAGATTGCTTCAGGGGATAGGGAATCAATGAGGAGTGATTTGGTGAAAATTGACATTTGTTTGTTGAAACTCGAGTAATATAACGTTTCAGAAGTTTATGGGTACAGGAATATGAATATTTTCTTTGTGGTCAAATCATAGACCCTAAATTCATTTGAGAATGTCTTTCTGGGGAGAGTAGATTATCAGAGCTATGTGGAAGTTATGATTCAATTTGTAGCTTTATTTTTTAATATAATGCAGAAAAAATTATTGCAGTGGAACTTGACTAAGCCAGTTTTTAGGTTTAATAAATTTTCATTTTTAGGCTAAAAATGAGATTGCGCGTTTGGAGGATGAATCTAAATTTATTGTTCAACAAAAGCTGGCTTTAGAAGTACAAAAAGAAGAAAATGCCAACCATGTTTTAGCTATCTTAGACACATTACCACAAAATAGAAGGCTTGTTGAACACAACAAGTTTAAATGTTACATAACCTACTCTAGCAGACCAAAAAGGTGGGGTGAAGGAAACTCACCATCTACTTCAAAACCATCTGACAATGATTCAGAAAGTTTTATTGATGAAGATTGTGGATTTAAAATAACCAATGTAGAAACGGTAAAAGAAGATTCACTGTCTCAAAGTAACGATGACTGCATTGAAATTATAGATTCTGATGATGATACTCAACACTTACAGGGTCCACTTACTACTAATTTACAAATAGCTCCTATTTCCCCAAAGGCACAGGTGTTTAGTCTTTCGAAAGTTTTTGGTGATAAGGTAAGAATTGTGTGAATTAATTTTTTCTGTATTTTTAAAAATCTTTGTGTAATTTCACAATAGTTGTGTAATTTATAAGAAAAAAATAACGCCTATAAAAATTAAATGTTCGTATGTATGAGTATACAAATATTTCCAGTAACAGGATGATTTATAATATACATTATAGAAATATATAAGCACTAAATCTATTCTGCTTTGCACAAAGTTTTTATTTGACCTTTTTCGTGCATCCTTTGCTTCTTTTGCAGATGATCCACATTTAACCCCCCTTAACTTTTTAGTTAATAAAAAGTCTTAAATGAAAACTTTTAGGGATTTTTTACTGAGTACACATTTTAGAAAGTTAATTTAGTATCAAATCAAACTAAACATGTATAAATAGTATGTCCTGTATATTATTAAGTTTTTTGTGATCTACAATTTTTCCTATATTATTATTTTTTTGTAATCTGCTGTTTTGTCTGGTTGCCTTAATATAGTCATGTCTTATATAACAGCCAATTGAAGAATTCCAAAATGTTTGTCGTTCCACCAAAGACAACAAAAGATTGCTTTCTATGGTATTTTAAAGATAAGAGTGAAATGATGTCATCATTGCCAGATTGTCAAATATTTCCGAGTATGCCTGTATTTTGAAAGCAAATCTTTTAGTAGTTCATTTTAGTAAGTTTGTATTGATTTGACTTTCAAACATCATCATGCCCCAACAACTTGTCATAAGCTTTTTTTGCTCAGAAAAAGTGATTGTTGTGATCGGTATTATTTTGTTAACCATAAAATGCTCGTTTAAATATATTTTAATAATAATAAATCCTTTTCAAGTTTACATTTTATGATAAATGCATACAATTCTGAAACTTTTGAACATAGTTTCGGAAAAAAAGAT
Organism: Tillus elongatus; assembly: GCA_964006375.1. NCBI lineage: Eukaryota > Metazoa > Arthropoda > Insecta > Coleoptera > Cleridae > Tillus > Tillus elongatus. The sequence continues at coordinate 70,733,610 of OZ023267.1, forward strand.
CAAGCTTGTTCCTTCATTACAGGGTTTTATTGAACCCTTTCTATCATAAGATTAGGTTAAAGAGTAGTAAAACTGAAACACAGAAGTTATATATTTTTAATATTTTGATATCTAAAATATTGAAATGTAATTAGAACAAGAGAAAGGAACACATACGTAAGTTTATACATTTCATAAATAACATTCCAACGGCAGCTTGGTGGAAATCATCGATATCTACAAATTGATTGCTTCTTTGCTGTTTTCATGAGGGACTTCTCAGTATACTACACCTTTGTTACACTTAGCTGTGCTACTGTTAAATGTTTAAAATTTAAGTAGCTGCAACTCTCCGCAAATAATAAAACTACTGGTAATTAACTAATTTACAATATGACCTACAATTTTGGCATACAATTAAAACGTCAATTATAAATAAGGTCTCAAAGCTTTGGACAAAATTAATGATAATTTAATGCTACTTACATTAATTGTTGTTGCCTTTACTTGGTGAAACTGTTCCATACTAAATACAGATATAGAGACTTCTTCTCCGTCTTCACAAGTGTTGGATTTCTTATCTGTAACCGATTTCGCTGGTTAACAGCATCATCAGACAGGAGGAAATTGTCTGATGATACTGTCAAGCAGCAAAACCAGTTACAGAGAAGAAAACCAACATTTGTGAAGCTAGAGAAAAAGGCTACATCTGTATTTAGTAATCCTACTTATGTGTCAAACACCAGTAGGTGGTAGGAAGGGGTCTCCTTGTCACATTCACATTCAAAACAGGTTATTAGTGATGCTACCATTTCTTGAGCACAACTTGCTACGGGCCTAGGCATTGTAACAGTTTATGCAACAAGCACAACTTGCTACGGGCCTAGGCATTGTAACAGTTTATGCAACAAATAACATTAATGGAACATGTATCAGGTCTAAAAATAACTGCTTTAAATAAATCAAGGAGATATAGATCACAAACAGACGACAACTATCAATTTACGTCAAACATATTGGCACACCGACATCATGCAAATTAGACCACAATGCTGGAGTTGATGGCACAGCAGCAAAAACAGAGCTACGACATTTAGACACAACTGTATTGGAGGCATCTTACATGAGTCCAGTTTCTAGCCTTCAATGTCTTGCACAAGAACCTCATTTGTCAATTACACAAGAAAATGTGACCCTGATTGACATGGGCTTTGTAATTTCTCTACCGAATCACATAAACTTTAAAGGGTTAACAACCAAAAGGTATTTTCTGCAGTTTATTAACAAATATTATCATGATTTCCTTTTATGAGAGGACAACCAGTTGGAGAAGCTAAATGAATAGTTACCAATGCCTCCACAGACTAAAATAATTAACGTTGTTTATGTACTCAAGTGTAAAATTTGGTAGCACATTCTTCGTCCTTGCCTTATACAGCAAGTGACGTTCAGTGACCACATGTCAAATAGTGCTCGGCTTGCGAGAATTGAAACAGTCCAGATTTCTGTTATGACAAATATATTAGCCAATAGAATCTTAGGAGTTGCTTTGTGGCAATTTCGAAATGAAGTTTTGAGTCCCGCTATTTCAAGGCAAATTCATTAATCAGCTGTTTCCTTTCTTCCTATGCATTTAATTTGTAGAACTTTTTAAAGTTGGTTGTTATATGATGACATTCTGTAAAGTGACTATGGCGACAAAAGGATAGATAAACAGCAGAAATGTATCAGAAGTTGAAGGGTGAATCACTTGATATTTAATCACACTTATATCATGAAAACAACTATTTTCATACCAAAGGTATTTTGTTGTGAAAGCATAGGTAAATTATTTTCAATGTCATCACCTGTAATGAAAAAATAAATGTCTTCTCCAAACTCCATTACATCATTACACTAGCCCTACAAAAAGTTTTCAAATTGTTTTCAGATTTTCATGGCATACTAAATATTTGTGAACACTGCCGATTTTTGTGAGTCCGTGCTTTAAATTGAAAATGTTTATTAATAACCTTTTAAAGAGAATGAAATGTAACAACTAGTGAATGATTCACTACAAGAAACAACTTTCATGAGACAAGTCCCAGTCGTTTATTTATTTGACCTATTTTTTCTTTTTAAACCAAAAAGGAAGTATGTGGCTTGAATATCCTGAATTCATATTTCATGCCTCTTTGAACCTATTCTACTTGAATTTCTATTGGCTGAATCGCCTTCCATGACATAAGTCTGGGTTGTTTCAGTTCCTGTGTTGGGCTTAAGTTATCAAGGTTCGACTGTATGTTACTCGCTTTTAAGGAGGTGGCTGAAAACTGAATTGTGGTGAATTGGGTTCTCCAAATTGTACTCATCACTTTGAAGGTTGTTTTTTTGAGTGCTAGGATAACTCAGTGAAGAATGTTTCGTACTATATCTATTTATTGACAATTTCCTAAAAATATAAAAGCATTTACAGTATATACATTATTTACACTTGATCTAAATCGAAATATAATATATAATGCCTGGTCGGTTCTTCCTACTGTGGAACGGAACCCCGGGATATTTCTTCCAGATAGGAATCCTTTTCAGAGTTCTCAGGTTAGTCTAACTAGCCTACGGTGTGCTTTCAGGTACCTTTTTGTGTGGTGAGCAAAGGGGGTTATGTGGAATGAGCTTCTCTTGTTTAGTATGCAGGACTCAACATCTGGTACTAAAGAACTTTACTTTTTGGCCAGACTACCGGGTTACAATCGGGAATCAGCGCAGCTCATATGCACCCTGGTTGGTCAATGCGGCGGGGTGTAAAGGGGGTTATGTGGAGTGTGTTTCCTTTGTTTAGCACACAGTGCTCACCATCATGGTTAATTAAATTGTATTGAGGTATATTTATTCACTTCGTTGCACACTTTTAAGCTTCAAACCCTAATGAAATAAAAATATTTACTTAGACCACAGTTAGATGATATTTCTTTAAAGTCTGCTATGAATCATCCTGTTTGTGTTATCATTATGATATTTTTTATGTTTGTAGATAGTTTCACTTTACATTAAATTGCACCTACTCATGAGTTTTAATCAGCAAACACTTTATTACAGACAACCCCAGAATTGGAGAGTTAGGTGGGCTTTTATTTTTTCTTTCTGGAGAAGAGTAAAATTGAAACTTGTTTCCTCCAGCTTCCTTGTAAAAATTGATGGTATTCAAGTGATAATACACATATCTATTGTATAAACCTTACAGAGACTTAAAAGGGCTGTGCTTATATTTTTATACTGATTTTAGATGCCAAAAAAAAAAGTAGATTTATTAGGTACCTCATTATATATTAGATTGTTCGAGTTTAATGACGTAATATAATTTTTATTATGAAAGAAAAAGTTGTTAGTATTATTTTGTTATAATCTTGAGAACTGAGAAAAATGTGTGACACCTCTAATAAGTTAAATTGATTTTTGTTTATGAGATCATTTTTTAAAATAGAATTATATACATTTCCTGATTTTAAAATCATTATTTATCATGTTTGTATGTTTGATGTTTTAAATATTATATAACCCGAGTGTTGACCTCTTTGTAATAAAAAATTAGTCTTTATTTTTGTTGGATTTTATGTTTAATATTAGTCGAGGGCTTCTAGGAAATCTGGAAAAAAAGTGAAACTATTATGAGTTTGTATTCCTTAACATTATGTTAATCCCACCAAGTTGTTCTATACAAAATTTATCAAAGATGCTGTTAAAAATAGGGAAGCTTAGTGGCACCTTTATCTGAAGAGTCATGTATGTGGAACAGAACTATTTATGCTTGTTCTGACTTGTGTGTGTGTCATCTTAAAATATCCATGGAATGATACAACCACACGAAATCGTTCATTAATTCTTTCCAACCTCTCTGGAAAATTAATCCAAATCTTTAACAATTTAACCAAGAAATTTAAATTGAAATATATTGGTCTTCCTTTAAAATGCATACACTTAATAGAAACTAATTAAATATAATATCAAAAGTTACTGCTAAAAATAGTTACCAAATTTGATGGCTGAACATTGTTGAAATTTGCATTGATTTTCAGTTTCTTCAAGCTAAATGTTCATAAAATGAGTATGGACATGTAATAATAGGGAAATAATCTATGAGCTTAGGCATAAATAGAGACAGTGCAAGGCTGACAAATAACACATCTGTATTGTATAGAAGCAGGTCTAAACAAACGGAGGGAGCTGGACTGGGAATAAGAGGACCCAACTATAGACTCACTAAGTCCCTAGGAAAAACTTCCGCCATCTTCCAAAGCAGAAATGCTGGCTATAAATCTGTGTGTACAGGAGTGCATACAAAGAAGACTCAGAAGTAGATAAATATACACCCTGTCAGACAGGCGGGCAGGAGTCTGAAATATTTTAAAACCAAGACTAAATGGGCCTGGGAATGCAAAAATCCTTGAAGCAACTGGCTATGAACAACAAAGTAACTTTGATGTGGGTACCAGGGCATCAAGGCATTGAAGGAAATGAGGAAACAGATAGCCCCGCAAAAAGGGCAGCAACAACACCATTCTATGGTCCAGAGTCATATTGTGGACTAACAAAAGGCCACATAAGAAATGAACTTGATACTTGGGTGAAGAACCAAATGCTGTCATACTGGAGGAAAACGCCAGTCTTAAAGCAGGCAAATCGGTTCATCACCATATCAACAGGGAAGTCTGAACTGTTTCCTGGATTGAACAGGAACGACTAGACAATAATCACAGGGCACTCCTCAGTGAGGAATCACCTTATGGGCAAGGCAGACAGTGAAAACTGCAGATACTGCACTGAAGCCGCAGAAGCAACAACACTTGCAATGCGACTGCATGGCTCAGTTCTGCAAAAGGCTCAAATACCTTGGAGGGGTGACCCTAACACCTAAGGAAATATGTGAAATAGCCTCCAAGAAGATAGTGGACTACATAAAAAGTCTGAACTTTTTGTGCAACTATTAGGAAAAATAGTCATACACAAAAAACCCATTGGGATCGCAGCACTGAGAGGCCAAAAGCCTATATGACTTGTTAAACAATCTGCAATCTAGGCATAAACAAGATACTAGTTCCTCGAAAAGCCAAAATTTAAGACTGCTTGGTTAGGATGTGTGATAAAGTTGTATGCCAAAAATAAGGCAAAAGAAGAGAATAATAGTAATAATAATTTTTGTTCCTTAAGTACCCAGATGGGTGTAGAACATGTCAATAGGTACACAACACAATATTCTGTTCAATAAACAACCATGTGAGAAAACAAAAGATAATATCCAATAAAAATGCAGCTGTACTGGATTAATCCATAAAATAAAAGATGACGAACATTTATACTATGTATGACACACGTACACTTAAAATGATAATAACAACAATAACTTTATCTAATGCCATATACAATATAACGTACTGCAGCAGGCATAGAACATGTCAGAAAATAAAACAAAACACAATCTAAATAGCTCATCAATACAAACAAAACACGTACAATGTCATAAAAAGTATAAAATATGTAGAATTAAAAATGTGGAACTCGACGAAAGCAGACATCATAAAACATCATTAGAAATTGGTACTATAAAATCTTATACTTTATACAAAACCTGGTCAGTGAGACCCCTTCCCAGATGTACCTTAAGCCTGTGAGAGGTCAATACAAAACCTGGTCAGTGAGAACCCTTCCCAGATGCACCTTAAGCCTGCGAGAGGGCAAGCTTCTAACTTCACTGGGGAGGCGATTGAATGGCTTAATGGCCTGACGATAGCTGTTAGACAGCACCAGACTCAAATCTCTAGACAAAAAGAAATAAATGCCATGGTCGAAACAAAGTGAAAAGTACCAAGGGAGTAACTCCACATTCAATAGAGGGAAATGCATAAGGTAATAAAAAGGGTTCCTGAATGCAGATGACATAATACGAGGGTCGCTCAATAAATACCCGTGTTAGGAATGAATGGGTTATTCACAATTTTTATTTTACCACGTAATCTCTTTTTGGTCGACATTTCTTTAACACCTCCAAAAAGTATGATGTGTCTTGGTGATAACCTCGTTTGAGCTGAACTTTTCCCCCCGAGCCATGTCTTCCTGTTGGGGAAACAGAAAGAAGTGTCAGGGAGCCGGGTCAGGCGAGTATGGTGGGTCTTGCAGCAATTTGTAACGCAGTTTATGCAATTTGGTCGCGACATTTCCTGATGAATATGTTATCGTGGTGAAACGCCAGTTTTTCTTAGCCAAACGGGGCTGTGTCTCCTTGGAATTTCTTATCTAATCTGTCCACTAATTCACTGTAGTACTGCCCCGTGGTCGTTCTTCCTTTCTGCAAAAAGTCTTATGAGGATTATTCCCTTTGAATACCAAAAAATCGCGGCAATTACTTTTCCGGTCGATGGGACCGTCTTTGCTTCCTTCAGAGTAATTCGCCTGGAAAAATCTATTGTTTTGACTGTCACTTGGTCTCTGGCGTATAATAATATATCCAGGTTTCATTGACAGTGACGAATCTGTGCAAAAACGCTTGCGAATTTCTTAAAGGGTCCAAACTCTGCTTTGACATTGACAGCTATATTCGCTTGTCCACCGTGAGCAATCGCGGCACTCATCGGACGGACACCTTTCTCATACTTAACGTAAATGTAAAATCGATTTATGTTCCGTATGATACGTGTATGGCCTCTGCTACTTCGCGCACTTTAGTTCGGCAATCAGAAAGAATCATTTCGTGGACCTTTTCAACGATAGCATCCAACTTCGCTTTTATTTCTCGCATGTTTTTCCATTCAAAAATTAAAAGGGAATTACGGATTGATATTGCACTTTTTCCATTTTATTGAGAAACACAAAAGTCGTGTGCAATAGCTGGCTACCAAACAAAAACCAACCAATGAATCAGTGTGAAATTTAGTATGGTGTTTGACAGATTTTTTTTTTTAATTTATTTAAATACATTAACAGGCATATAAACCCAATTACTAATGTAAACAAATTTAAACTAATGAAACTGTAAAAACTAAAATAACAGAAAGGACAGGAAAAGTGACGCAAGTGTTATGTAGAGAATCTCTGAAGCTTAGAAGAAAACAGTGTAAATTAGAAGTTCTGACATATAAAATAAACAGGGGATTTGATTGAGATGTTCTTTCTTGGAACAGGGAGAGCAACTGTATTTGCATTTCGAGTATGATAGAGAGAAGAGATTTTTTTCTTTCTTTCACGTCAGTCTATATACACGACTAAGGCCAATCATCGACGCCAGGGAGCAGCTTCATCTCACTATCCTAGAACTTTTGCCAAACCCCTGATATTCTGGAAGAAGAGTAGAGATCTCTAACGTGTCCAACATCGCATGGACACGGGACCGATGGCTTTACGCCCTCTCCGAAGGATGGAACTAAAGACACCCAACTTGCTCAAATACAATGCCACAACCTCGGTTGATGGTAATGTTATAGTATGTACTGAAAAATTGAAAGGAGAACCCTGGGATCCAACTCGGTACCTTTCGGTTCAGAGGAACACGTTCTTACCACTGAACCACCAGGCTTGAGTATGATAGTGTGAGGATCTTATACGGAAGGATATCTGGGAAAGAAGTTGAGGACAGTCGATGTTACCATGGATGAGCTTATGCAAAAAAAGACATTGCTTGTATTATTCGTCATTTTTCTAACGAGTTGAACTGAAATCTATCTAATAATGAACTGTGGGGAAAACCCCCTTTCCTGGTAATGGTGCTCGCTGAAGAAAAATAAATACTTACGTTGTACTGACTCCAAGAGAGTTTTATAAACAGAGTAGAAATTAGGCCAGCATAGACTACCATATTATAATCTTTAACAGGCATAGGAGTTTCACAAGATGATTAAAGTATCATCATCAGAAAAGAATTTGCTGTTTTGGATTACAAAACCTAGGCATTTCACCAAAGATGACAAAATATTACTTACGTGCTGACTGGACCAAAGCTGAGAATCAAAGGTTACTCCCAAGTTTAAAATAGTTGATACACGACAAATAGTGGTATTATATACATGGTAGTTAAACTCAAGTGGTACAGCTTTATTCATGAAAGACATGACTTCATATTTGCAAATATTAAGTGATTGGCCATTATTAAGACACAAGGCGAATAATAAGATTAATGTTTGTCTGGAGAAGTTGACCCGCTAGAATTTATAGGAAGGTATATTTTTGTAGGAAGTGGAAAACTGTACTCTGAATAAGCACGACATGAAGATAATAAGTCGTTTCCGAGGTGTTGAATTGAGAAAATTGCGAAAGGCAAACACACCGATAGAACGATGAATAAAAGTGTACTCAATATAATAACACCACAGTAGAGAAACTCCACACCCAAAAGTCTTAGACTTGTGCGGGGGAGCTTACATACACATATAGACAAAGGACACCACCCATAACTCATCAGAAGCCGGTCACTTTATAGTCCATTTCTAGGAGTTACTCGGCTCGCAAACTGAGCTATTTGGCTTGTCAAAGAGGTAAGAGAAGAAATATGTTTGCTAAAATCAATTGGGAGGAGAAAGTCAACATTTGTTAGTCATATTCAGAGAGATTAATGGCTTTCTGACAACACTATTTGAACGACACGTTTAGAGAAACCGGAAGAGGTAGACAAAGAATAAAACTTCCAGAAAGCCTGGTCCATTTGATGAAATGCAGAAGCTATGGTGAAATAAAAGTAGCTACTGAAGATAGAGCGTCATTGTTGTGACAACTTCAGACCCAACAATTCTGACAGAATCAGAGAAACACGTTAAGAATCATTGTAGAGAACCCCAAGTATTCAGATTTTGTTTATACATCGCATTTATTAATTTTGGAGAAGCTTTTCATATTCCTAAATGAAGAAATTCATTTGGAGCTCTCTTGGTCAGATTTCGTTTATACCTCTAATTTATTAATTTTGGAAGAGCCTTTCATATTCCTAAATGAAGATGCTCTGTTTGTTAGAAACGAGTGCCAAAAAAACTTACCTGCATTATGAAATCAGAGAAACGATAAGGATCATTGTAGAGAACCCTAAGTATTCAGATACTCCTAAATGAAGATGCTTTTTTGTTAAAAACGAATGCCAGAGAAACTTACCTGCATTATGTAAACCCTTTGCAAGCAGCATGCTGTTGTGCATAAAATGTTTGTAACAAATGTGAAATATAAATGTCTTCGCATATATTTTTCGTTATGCTAGTTTTTATCCTTAAAGAGGATCTGATCTATGCTGATGACGTTTGCTTCTTATTTTACACAGTGTGCTAGACTGAAAGGAGCAATTGTGGCAACTGATGTTTTAGATAAAATGTGGGATTAAAGATAAATACAATAAAACCAAAGAAGTGTTTGTATAAACACAATGCTGCAGAAAGCTATAGAGATAGTAGGTGAATATAGCTACATTGATAGCAACATTTATTGCATGAGTTGTACAGAAAAAGATGTAAAGGGAGATTTTTAAAGCAGGCCACACCTTTGGAATGCTCAAGTCAATATGAAAATATAGACTGAGTACAGAGAAACTTCATGTATTTACTGCAAATGTACAATTTGGGCTTTATTGATGTAAGGCTAAAAAATGTACTCCAGCAATAACAAATTGTAAGTGTTCATTACTAGATGTCTTCATACCATGCTTCACATTATCTGGTTTGTTACAGAAGCTAATGAAGAACTTTGGTGGCATTCTATGCACACAAAATTAGTATTAAACAAGAGGAAGCAAATGGGGTTGGCTGGATCACAGGACTAGGAACCAATAGATCATAGAAGATGTTGAGTGTCACCCATAAGGATGTAAACCCAGAATAGACCTAAAAATTAGGAGGCTGAGCTGGAATTGAACTCACAGGCACGTCGAAGGAGGAGGATACCTAGAAACACTTAACAAGCACGATACCAATTAGAAGAGGTATATTTCAAGGCGACTCGCATAGCCCAAAGCAAACGGTACTGGCAGAGTTTCAGCAATTGAGAAAATCCTGAAATGAGTTCAAAATATTTGCTTGAAGTGTGGTTACGCAGCATTATCTCATTGAGGGTGAATGTTCCTCGAGAAATACTGTGTATAGAATTGAACCTACAGGCAGCTTTGGGAGAGTAAGACAAGAAATAACAGGAAAACTTATAAAGGAAAATAGGATCAGAGGTATGTTGTTTAATATAATCTTAACATTTTGTATATACCTATATAAATTAGTAAATTTTAAGTTAGTGTACTGTCAAAATCATCATGGCATGGTGGTTATGATATCTGGCTTCCACCACTGCCGCTCTGGGTTGGTTCTAGGGAAATCTTCCCAAATCGTTATAAAATTACATAACTTACAAGGCAACTGGCAAAGCTGCCAAATTTTGTGGAACAGATTCCACTGTACACTGTAGCTTCTTTCTCGCTGTAAGACATCTTTATACAATGCAGTTAGTGGATCACTTGTGTGTGACACTTTAAGGAAAAGAACATGTTGTTATTCTTTAAAACTGCTTTATTTTGCAACAATTTATTAGCACCATGGTGATAAATCCCAAAACAGCATCAGCAAATCACAACCAAGGAAAGAAAATACATTGAAAATATAAGTTTGTAGACCTGTTAGGGGATGGTAAATATGACATACTTTTATTTACATGCTTTAGCTGAATTCCCCACCACAATTTAAAAGTTTTCAAAATCTTAAGTTATCTAATTTAGCATTACTTAAGAACCGTTTAGGCAAGGTATGCTATTAAATATTGAGTTTCTAAAAGTAAATATCGTTTTTAATACACGTCACTAAACAGATTCAAGTTTGCTTATATTTGTCTTAATTTGTTTAGATGCATTTTGGCTATCATAAATATGGCGGACTGATGATCTTTTAACAAGTACAGTAAGGAATGTGCAAGTATACCAGGCCAACAATTTAAAAGCTGTTGGTTTTGTAGAGCCTGTATGGTTGACACTTTTTGTGCATTACAGCTCTGGTACACAGAGATGTGTCGCTACTTGTAATACATCTACGTATATATTTCACAAGTGGTTTTTTTTCCAAGAAGCGATAGACAACAATCAGTACCAATATACTGACAAACAATAAAGCTAGTAACTTGGAATTATGCATGTTGATATAATTATTTGTTACTCTGTATCTGCTACTTCATAGAATAGCTTTAACCACAAGATCACACAAAAATGAAATTGGCCAGAAAATTATACACTTAGCACATGTAAATGCAAAACTAAAAATTAACAAAAATACATTTACATCTAAAACACACAATATCTGCCTATCACTAAAACAGTGGATCACCCGGCCAGCCAGAATCTCAACTGCGGCACTACATTAAAATATTCATCTGTTCTGTATAAACAGGCCTGTATTAAAAAATGTCTAATAATTGTTCTGAATTCATTGATAGGTTCATTTCTCAACTACCTTGGGAGTGCATTGAAAAAGTCGACCATAACCGTTTTAGTTTTATTTAGCTGATGCCTCGGTTGGATTAAATTATCTCTATGTCTAGTGTTATAACTATGCACTTCAGCATGTGTGTCAAAACTTTTCCTATTCGCTCTTACCACCAACAATTGTCTGTAAACCACCAGTGAATATAGTGACATTATGTTAAGTTCCTGAAAGATGGGTTTACAATGGGCACAGCAACCCGCCCCAACAACAGCTCTGACAGCTGCTTTCTGCAACACAGTCTATCCAAGTGGACGCTCGCTGCATTTCCCCATGCAAGCAAAGGTGCCTCAGGTCCAGCCAGTGCAGAAATCTTACGCACTGCCTACACTGATGAGGCTAGCCTATCAGTCAACGAGACTATTTGGGTCTTCCATACAAGAGCAGTGTCAATGTTGAGACCGAGAAAATTCCCAGCAGTATTCGACTCATTAGAGGTTACCCTGGCAATAAAACTGATTAAATCTGTCTTATCCTCATTGAGGAACAGTTCATTATCATTAAACCAAGCTCTCGCCTCACAAAGAACATTGTCCACAGTCGCACCGACATGGCTACCAGCATCACCAGTGATAATAAAAGTTGTGTCATCTGCAAAGAGGGCTGTTGCTATTCTTCTCTGTTGGATGCCATCAATAATGTTAGGAGGAAGATCATTTATATATATATATATATATATATATATATATATATATATATATATATATATATATATATATATATATATATATATATATATATATATATATATATATATATATATATGAGAAAGAGAAGTGGCCCGAGTATAGAACCCTGAGGCACCCCTCTACGAATGTATCCCACTTCACTGTATTCCCCACCATGAAAAACTCTCTTTGTTCTATTATCAAGGTATGACCGCAGCAACTCCAGACAGGCTCCCCTAATACCATAATGACTCAACTTTGTCAAACATATTTCGTGCGAGACACAATCAAATGCCTATGTTAAGTCTGTAAAAACTGTACAGCACTGTTTTCTCTGTTCAAATGCATAATTTACCATCTCTAGAAGATATGATATCACATCCATGGTGCTACATCTCTTGCAGAAACCATACAGATGTTCATAGAATAGATGGTTATCCTCAAAGTAACTATAAAGTTGTTGAAAAATAAGAAATTCAAGATTTTTGAGAGTATCAACGCAGGGAAACAACCCTGCGTGATGCAGAGATGAAAGATATACGTCAGTGGCAGAGTAAGAAAATCCCCAGACCTCTTAATGACATAAGAGTCCATGCCAAATATATCCCTTGATTTTGTATTTTTAAGTTTATTCATAGCATTCCTGACATCCTCCTCAACAACTGATTTCATGAGAAACAGAGTGCGCATAGCAGAGAAATAAGACTCTGGGGAATTTAATTTGTTTCCCAATGCATTACTTACTTAACCTCTATGCATGGGATGTAAAAAATTAATTGAATGTATTTGCTGATATATTAGTTTCAGAATTCAAGATCTTACTTCTACCTGTTTCACGATTTATAATTTGCCAAATTGTCTTTGATTTATTGTCAGACTTTTGGATAGCTTCAGTTGCCGCCTTAGCTCTCGACTGCCTCAAAAGCAAATTATATTTGGTCCTTATTTCTCCATAAAGCTGTTTATTCGATGGTGTAGGATGCATCTTATAAACATCATGTAAGAACGATACTTACTCCTTTAACTCCCTTTGCTATGATGCGTTACGATCCTCAATACTCGATTGTTTCACCCTCCACATACGACGCATCAACGGGAAACTGTTCTCGAAATGATACCGAAAGATCAAAAAATGAGCTATAAGCATCCTCAGCATAATCAGTGGCAAATACCCCCTACCAACTCTCAGAAGCCAATGATTGTTCAAAATCATTGAAACTATGCTGACCATATGACCTCCACTCTACATCCTGGGGCTGTATTCTGTATTCCAAAAACTGTGCTTCATGACCAGAGTCAATTACTGGGAGAACTCCGGCACCATCAAAATGAACAAAAAATTTATCGATGCAGCTGCTACACCCATTAAATTGTCTAGTAGGAGAGAACAGTCTGCTGAAGGCCGAAAGACTGAAACAACTGTATTAAGTTGTTTTTATTATCATTTTCTATTAACAGCTGTGTATTAAGATCTCCTCCAAGGGCAATTTTGCAATTATTATACTTATTGTTACAATGATGAAGTGCCTGATTAAGAATATCCAGAAATTACCCATACAAGCCACCGAATGGTCTGTACATCACAATTGAAATGAGCCTCAACTTTGTATATAAACTACTGTTAACTCCCATACTTTCTCAACGCTAAGATCTCTAATATCCTTTATCTCCTGACCAAAAAGGGAATTATGTATGTAAATTCAAACATCCCCATGCGAGAAAGTCGAACAGCAGAATAAACCTACCTGGTGAAACTTATCTATTGTGTAAATAGAAGTCTGCCTGACACAACCAGTGTTCCGTAAGCATAACCACCTTAGCATTCTTTATCTCGCGAACCATGTGATCCAATATAAAAATCTTATTTCTAAGACACTGAACATTCCAGTGAACATATGCCATTGTAACACTCAAATTGAGCCACACATACTCCTATGTTTCCAGTTCTTTCACTGTTTTCTGCTGAAAATGTACACCTTGCCTGTTGTTCTTTGGAAAATAGTGTCTATCAACCAGAATTCCCGAAGACCAGAACTCCAGAGAGCTTACCTCATCAGAAAACTGCAGTGGGACACCCAATCGAAAAGATGCAACCCTGGCACTCCGCCTCAGTTCCAGTTTCTCACATGCACATAATTTCCTAAACTTCTCATCAAGAGTATTAACAATATCGTCCGTACTCGTGTCCCTGTCGAAGTTAGAAAGAAACATCAATTTTAGTGGCTGAAACACTTTCAATGTTACCTTTGCCCCTTTGGAGGACCTGTACATGTTTGCTGCTTTCTCACTTTGTGATGGCTTCTGTTTTCAACCTTTCGCCAGAGTTCGCTCCCGTTCTCCTCTGTTTCTTGGTTATGAAGCTCTTTTTGAACTGAGATATTTTTACCTGCCTCTGATGAAGCTTCCAATGACTTCCGCATCATCGCCGCCGCGTCACCGCTTTCTCTCAATCCGTCATCAATATTGGAAACTATATTGTTTGTGTCCCCCTATATACTGTCTCCCCGGAGATTTTACAAGTCCCCGCACACTAAAGGCTTATCATTCACTGAGTGCCGAACCACTGAGTGTTCGTCAGAAAAAAGTATTATCTACTAAATAGTTTTCTGACATGTGTAATACGCGATAACAATGAAACAAACTACACAAAAGATAGCTCCAATATTTGGTTGTAAAAACATCATTTCCGAAATATTACATGAGAAGGTACCAAGACTGTCATGCAGTGCAGAATAATTTATTGGTTTATGACTTTTTTATTACAAGGTGGGTTACCTATAAATATAAAATATAAATGCTTATAAATTATCTAAACTTCTAAACATAATAATAATAATATATCTACTGAACGAATCCAAACCACGGCGAAGTCTAGCCCATATGGTTGCTCTTACTCAACCCAAGATTTGGGACTGATCTAATCAAGCACGTCGGTGACCACCCATAACCTACATCACGTAACAAAAACACACATCATGCATATAACCACCATATACATATACACCTACACACACACACACACACACACACACACACACACACACACACACACACACTCACACAAACAACACAAAAACCACTGAGCCCCTCACCTCCTCAAACACTGTCGCACCCTGATCCCAATTGTTCAACCATCTCGTTGCCTTCCCAGCAAAGTATCTTTAAATCTCCGCCTAAAGACTATAACCCCTGAGTCCACCTGGTAATGAATTGAATTGGTACAGGTCTTATGCAAATTGATTTAAGAACTACTTTCGACTACATAGTTGTTTCGCATCTCTTACTAACGAAACTCTTCTATTTCGTAGATATTTGTAATGTTCTCTATCTGCATCAACATGACTTTTTAAATTTCTGCAATGCTTTATCTCTCAACCTCATCTGTGTCTTGAGGTCCTCACTCAACCACACCGCCCTTGACTTGATCACTCTCACCACCTGCTCCGGTGCATCCTTATTGAACAATAGTAGGTATTGAGGTGTTCTGAGCCCACCTACGTCATGCGCATGCGTGTGTGACGTCACAAGATGGCGGCTGTAAAGCTTGTGATGTTAGATCTAACCTGAGATGACATAATCGAAGATGGCCGACCGGAAGTGAAAAACCCGGGAAACTTAAAATGATAACAGATCTGATCTGCCATGTCAAAATACGAGGGTCCGACATTTTGATTTGTGTGAAAATAACATTTAAAAAAGATGGCGGTTAGCGCTTGCGCAAACCAAGTTTTTTAGTGTTTAGGTTAGATCCCCATGTGTTTAGTGTCATGTTACTCGCCTCGACGAATATAATTCCAATATAGCATATGCGCATGCGCAAACAACTTTTTTTATTAATTTGTTAGACCCCATGTCTTTGGTGTAATTTTACTCGTTTCGACGAGTAGAGTTCGAATATGTAAAAAAATTATTGGCGGGGGAATCGCGAAGCGACTTCCGTCGTATGTTAGATGTAAGGAACCAGGAAAGGGGTCAGGACTAGGTGTCCATGACCACCGCTCAGGTCTCTAGGATTAGAAATCAGATTCAAGGACTCCAGATCCAGGGTTCAGAGCTACAGATCCAGCGCCCAAGGCTCCAGATCCCGGACCCAGAGCTCCAGATCCAAAGTCCATGTCTTAGGGGATAGCATGTAAGATGCTAGCATATTACACAATGGCTCTTACGATACCAGTTAGAGGTTTATATTCAAATACACAACCATGAATAACTAAACAGTAAGCACTGGTTCTATTTGAAAAATTGTATTTGCTCGTAAACTCCACTTTGATGTCCACCATTGAAGACTTGATTGACTCATTCTGGTGCTGACAGTTAATTACAAATAGAGCTCAGTCTTTAAACTAATCATAATTTAAGAGAGGCTCTGACATGTTTTTATAACATTTTTGTTGTTGTAAATCTGTATACATCTGGTAGGCTTCAGCAAATCTAGATGTCTAGAAATCCATATTCATAGATTCATAAGGGTAGCATTCTGAATTTAGGAACACTCTTAGATCTACCATATCGATGTTATCGAAAAAGTCACCTTTCTGCTTATGTTATCTTTTCGATCTGTTTGAAATGCTATAATCACATATCTAGGTCTTTCTAAGCTGGTTGCAGTTTTAACAGCCCACACATCTCTATTAATATCTCTGAGTGATGGTCGAGCGACCATCACTTAGAGATATTAATAGAGAATATTAATTAATGTCCCATTTTCGACATGCGAGAAATATAGATGTGTCTTTTGTTATTTTATCCATCAGCTCCAACTTCATTTTATCGTTTGGAAATACATGTTTTGGTTTTAAAATCATATTGGTTACAGTAATTTTCGATCTTACTGTACCAGTACTCTAATAGCCGTTTGCATCATTTCAAGGTCTTGTAAATCGGAAAGTATATTTACCACAGAGAACTCCTTTAAAGTGACGGAAGAAACCGAAAAGGAACCAAAGAGGTAGGAGCATGTGAAACTTGTCGTTTAAGATGATGTGATCTGACTATACATTCAGCCCAGCATTGCTAAGGGATTTGGCTTCATTCTTACTAAGCGAAAGCAGGCTTTTGATGGTTGTTGTGGTGTATGGGTCTCATACTCGTTCCACTTCCTTGTTATTTAATTCATAGGTTATTTATTCAAACAGAGCTGCTCCTCCGTTATTTGACATATGACACTCGCCATCAGCATTTTGTACTGCTAGAGGTTCTAGAGCACCTTCGATTATTAGAGCCGACTCTGCTAGACATACGAATGCATCTTGCTGATGGATTTTTGTTTCGACTTCACCACTGTTACCAGATGATTTGGCTGATGAATAGTAAGACTGAAGTTCTTCTCGATCGATGAAATTGTCAAACTCAGGGTCTTTGAATATTGCTAGTTTTGATGACATGATAACCAAGACTTTTAAGGAACTCAATATTACCGGAACGAAGTGTACGCTTCAAAGTGGCTGACTGTACTAAATTTGTTTTGGCAGATTTATTTGCTTTTATATCTTTAAAGACTAGCATTCTAAGCAATCTTTTTAAGGTTCAGACGAACAGGCACCTCTTCACCTTGAAAGTTTACAGGAACTGAATCTTGGTCCACGATGTCGTGGTTCATATTTGAAATCTCTTCTTTTTTCACTTGTAGATAAATTGGATTCTTGGGTTCTATGTCGATTGCCTATGTGAAGGTTTCCCGTTATAGTAGGAACCAGACACAATATTAGTTTCTATGTGATTCTGTTTAACATCCAACAGGTAAATCAGATTCATGGAGGATACCTGGTTGAAGAACTTGTTTTAAAAATCCCAGCATTCACCCAATCGAATCATCAGCTTCAAAACTGATACTTGTGTAACACTTTATTTCACATCTGATGGTATTCGGATTAGGTCTCAGAATCAAAACTAGCTGCTTTTCTTTGCGCCTTGCTGTAGCACCAACAAGTTCATTTTGAAGCAAGTTTTCCAAATGTGTGTCATATGCACCAGTGGGTATCGTGATGGTTCTCCAAGCAGCTCCATCTTTTACATAAAATTCGTTTTTACCTTCATATATGTTAGTTATGTTATTATATGTGTAAAAGCCTATCAAACAACAGCATAACTACCATCCGGATCCAATTCAATTGGAGGATCGTAGTCTGTTGACAGATGGGAACTGCGGTCTTTTAACACGAAGGTTTGTGATATGACTAAAACACAGAGGGTTCTGTTTGAGACTTTGATTTAAAAACTTTAAACATAACTGACCACAATTATAAGTATTATATATCTGATACACATCATGATTATACAATATACAGCAGTCTTTAAAGTAAAGTTGCAACTCGACTGGTGGCTTCAAGTTTCCATATGCGTCAAAGTACACGGCTCTGTCACCACGTTTCTTAACTACAACCCAATAATCAAAATAGACAGATCAACATAAAATTATCTGTATCCAGTATCACTAATCATGCAATTTAGGAAGTAAAATTTAATGACATTCGCTTGGATTATAAGAAAACTGCAGATGAGTTAAAGCATTTAAATATTGAAACGTTTGGGGATGGAGTAAGACGAGCATTGTTGAAAACAAGCATATGTAATTTTTCACAATTAATTGAAGTTCTGCAAAAACAAAAATAATTAGCCACAAAAGTAAAAGTCTTGAAAACAAAATGTAATAACTGGATTAATAGTGAAATTATCTTGTTAATGAAAAAAAAAAGAGATAAGATATATGTTAAATGTAAAAAAAAATCCAAATAATGGGCATATAGCAAGCAAATATAAAAAAATAAGAATAAGTGCAGTAATATGAGGAAATCTTTGAAGGAAAAATTTGTTCAAAATAAATTAGAGGGTACAATTGGAGATGAACGAAATACTTAGCAGATAATTAACCGTGTTTTAAAAAATAAAATTACAAATGAAAAGAAGAAACTTGAATATTTGTTAATCGATATTAACAAAATCTCTGATGATCAAAAAATAGGCGATGAGTTAAATGACTATTTTATAGATGTGGGGTACAATTTGATAATCAGAACGAAGAAAAAACTATATATCTTAACCTTGTGATGGGGAAGAAATCCTTGGAATTATAAATGACCTAACTGATACTACAGCTCCTGAGATAGATAATATTACTACAAGAGATTTAAAATGCACTTTACAATTTACATTACCAACCATTACTAAATTAATTAATGAAGTGTTAGAAAGTGGTGCTTATCCAGAAGTATTGAAGCAGACGCTGGTAACACAGATTCGCGAATCAGGAGATAACCATGAAAATAAAAGACCTATATCACTAATTATGATTTATTCAAAAATATTAGAAAAGGTCTTGAAGTCTACAATAGTTGATTTTGTGACTAAAACGTTAAAATTTGATGAGCATCAGTTTGGATTTCAAAAAAGTAGTACTACACAAATGGCAGCTGTTGAAGTCATGGACTTTGTTACTACAAATCTCTCAACTCAACAGGTAGCTTGTTAATGGCTGTCTTTACAAGACCTTCACCGTGTGACACCAACATTGATACTGACTGTATGACACTTGTATCTCTATATATTTATACTTACTGAAAAAATATTTTTTAGTTTAAGCCAAGATGTGTACCATCAAACACGGTTTTCTGTCTTACCTATTACAAATATAGATGATGTTGTTGATACATGTTCTGAATAACAACGAAGGCATGGTCCTCACTTCCCAAACACTGACAGATGTATCATATGTGGCTCTAGTGGGTGTGGCAAAACAAATTTTATGTTAAGTTCACTGTTTGAACCGAACGGTTTAAAATTTGATAACGTGTATGTGTATTCAAAGTCTTTATACCAACCCAAATACAAGATCTTACAAAAGGTGTTGGATGCTGCAGAACGTCTTGGTTATTATCCATATAGTGAAAACGATGAAATATTAGATCCTGCAGAAGCCTTGGACAACTCAGTCTTTATATTCGATGATGTAGCATGTGACAAGCAAGATAAAATGAGAGCATACTTTAGTATGGGGAGACATAAGAATATTGATTCGTTCTATCTTTGTCAAACATATACTCGAATACCAAAACATCTAATATGTGATAATGCTAAAACAAGACGAAACCAATTTAAAACACATCTTGGACGTCATGTAACAACAGATATAGACTTTAAACAATTTCAAAATATACGGTGTCAATGCTGGAAAGACAATAAGTATGGCGTGTTGGTGATTGTAAAAGAAAACGATGTACACAAAGGGAGATATAGATAAGGATCCGATAGCTATATATTAATCTAATTGGTTACAACCAACGACAGACAGGACAGGACACACAGCTATCTATCAGTTGTCGTATCAGGCAGGTATCTGTCTAACAGCTGTCATGTTAGATAGCTGTCCAATAGCAGTCGTGATAGACAGCTAACGATATATAAGGAGGCAGGCAACCAACAGAAAGCTAATATACTATAAACCACCAAACTGCTTGTATTTCTTAATACGGTATCCAACTAAGTGTAGCGAGATGGAGGTGATGGGTAAACAGGAGAGAAAAATCAAGAAAAAGATTTTACAGCTTGCTGAAAACATTCGAAAGAACATTTAATGCTTAAGCTTGGTAGAGCTGAGAATGATGAAGTTTTGCAACGTTTATATAAACCAATTGTTGAGCCACTACGTGAAATATCTAAAAACACATCAACACTTCTTAAAATGCAGCCAGCAGCTGAACAAATTAAAGAAGAAAAAGAGGTACCAGAAAAGAAACCCAAATTAGGTTCGTTGAAGACCATGAAGTTTTTCAAGCCCAGCCAAATGAGGAAACAAGTTCAGATGAGGATACCCCATCACTTCAAGATATTGAGGAAGATATATAAGCTATCACAGCCACACCAGCATATCAATAATTTTTGGAGCAATATCCTGAACGAGTTTGATATTATGTAGACAAATATTTTGCTGAACCACAGAGACTTGCTACCACCGATCAAACATATGGTGCTCGCTACGATAAAGATACTGGTAACTGGAGTCTCGGCAACAAACACCTGGACTTTACTAATGATAACATTCGACTGGATAAAAGGAGATATTCACAAACACAAGGTCTGCCGGAATTGATATTTATGAAAAGACCTAAGGTGTATACTTATGACGATCTTCAACACTAGAGAGGTGTTCTAGAATCAACCAGTGTTCATAATATCAAATACGATTCGAATGGGCGAACTACAGGTTGTTCCTCGGAAAAGTGTCTGACATAATAAAACCAATGATAAATCTACGACCGTGGACATCCTCAACTCCTCAGGGTTTTGGTTATGACACACATAGAGTTCAGAATGTAAGTGATAGAAAAAGCAACAAACAACTATATGATGCAAAGTAACAAACAAATAGAATATGTGTGTTGGGATGACAAATGAGTTGGTTTATATACTTAGACTTTTAGTGGCTTCGCAGGTTACTGGTTATAATGCATATAACAACGAAATTCAGTAAATCATTGAAGAACTGAAGGAAGCTGATGTTATCGCCTAGTAAACCTACACACACACACACACACACACACACACACACACACACACACACACACACACACACACACACACACACACACACACACACACACACACACACACACACATGCCTATTGCTTAGTATAAAAACGTCTATCGATAAGTTTGGACGTTCCCAGTTCAATAAACGTTTTAATTTAAAAATTATTGAAAAAGAGATTTTCCCAAGAACTACAAGTGGTGATTTTGATTTGCAAAACCACAGATTATGCAACGTCGCTGATTCAGTAGATGGTGTAAATAAAAAAATAGTTGATGTTTGGATAGACAACTATCAGAAGAACAAATAATAATTGTCATACTACTAGAAGCTGTGCACAAGCCAGAGTTGGAAGATTTAAAAAACGAATTTGAAAATAAATTGAAAAATTTAACCAAGAACATAACTGCTCAAGTTTTAAGAGATATTGACCTACCAAAAAAAAAAACAAGTGGAAGAAGAAACTGGGTGAAATAGACAACAAACTAAAAGATTTGCATGATAAGTGGATACTTTTAAATCCAACATCACCATGAAGCACAAAATGGTTGAACCATCTGATGCTAAAAAGCAAGTAATAGATGAGTTGTACACACTAGCAAGAATCAATTTTAATTAGGCGTACAATAACTAAATGGCTACATGACCTGTGGCAGATTGATGTGGCTGAGTTTACAGACTATCATCGTGAAAACCCTGGTTACAAGTGCATTTTAGTGGTTATCAGTTGTTTTTCAAAGTATGTGTGGACTCGCCCGCTTAAATCTAAAAATGCTGAAGAGGTTCTGTGACTTTAGCGTTTGTTTCTCGCATGCGCTGCACTTCATCATCTATCTCCATTAATTTCACTTCAATTTACTTAAGGTTCTTCCTGTATTTTTGATTAAATTCGCTTACGAAAAAATCAAAAATTATTTGGCTGCACTTTTCATAGAAATGATTGGATATCCAACAGGCAAATTTAATATCAAATCTTTGGACACATATGTACCAGATACCGAGTCGTTTTCAGTCTGGGCTCCACCAAGTATGTAGCGGTTGTTTGTAATAAGTGGGTTCCTTCTGCTGGAAAATTTTGGGGAGCCGGTATTCCGGCTCCCCAAATGTTCCTTTAACTTACTATTGTAGTAGGAAATCAGCTCTTTAGTTTTCTTATTTTCCAACCAAGGTCTCAATCTTTTCTCGCCACTTTTACACATTTTTTTGCATTCGACCAGTATTATTATCCATAATTAATTGAAACTCTCCAAATAGATCATACCAGAAGTTGTCTTTAATATGCTGGTAAAACACCACTTAAGGTAGCCATTTTAAACACAATACTAAACACTTGGATACTCAAGAGCAAACTGAAGCACGTCTTACTCCTAAGACAGCTGAATGTTTAATGAGTTTGATAGTGTGTGGCCGACAGTTTTATATATGTTGACACAGCCCCGGTCTAAAACCTATATTTATTTCCAACCATATTAGACTCCAATATCGGCCCGCTCGCGACTTCTGCAAACTCCAAAGCTTTAGCGTAAATTTCCTCAGTTAATTCTTGCTATGTATTTTCAAATTTAGTTGAAATTGTGATATTTTTCTTTTTGATATTGAATGATTTCATTTATTTCCTACTTCGACTTTGAAGCACATACAAGCCAAACAATTCTAGATGAATTTTAATTTGATTACGTTTAGCTAAAGCAGCTTCAATCAGATGAAAACACTTTGTCTTATTGTTTCCATAAACTGTTTAATATTAATACCTTCTTCATATATACGATAAGTGACCATTCTGTTTTAAAAGCTTGAGTTAACATATGTACTTGTTCAACTTGCCATGGCTCACATACTTTTGATTTGTAGGCTTCACTACGCAAATGTCTCGAAAATGAACTCTTTTTCGCTTGTAACGAGCACGATTCACAGTATCTCATCTTAACTACAGGTGTTTTAACTAATGAATAAAACATATACTCAGTTTATATATTATTAACACACATATTTGCGATACATGTTCTTAAGTGAAATTTTGCATTTAACATAAAAGTATATTAACACGAATACAGTTAGACATATAAGAAAACCAGTTGTTATAAATATAAAAATGTAATTTAATGTGAACAGATAGGAATCATTCAACACAAGAGTTCTCCACTCAGATGTCTGACCACGGCTGCTATCATTAAACAGAAACATAAGTTTGTAACCATATGAGACTTGATTTTGGACATGTTGTACATTGAAAGTTAGGTAAGCTGATCGTTGTGTAGATGTGTTGTTGGAAGCCCAGACCATTTCATGCAGTCATCGTCATCGAAACAGATTCGCACTTCTTTTACATTTGGTGGTTTGTAAATATTATTAACACATTTGA
This sequence comes from Tillus elongatus, assembly GCA_964006375.1. Classification (NCBI taxonomy): domain Eukaryota; kingdom Metazoa; phylum Arthropoda; class Insecta; order Coleoptera; family Cleridae; genus Tillus; species Tillus elongatus. The sequence goes on from OZ023267.1 coordinate 70,757,601, forward strand.
GAACATTAGCAGCACCATACAGGAAATCACTACGCGAATATTAAATTTAAAATTAGTTAGAAACTTCAGCCTTTCGTTGATGATTTCAACCAGATTTAGTCGTTGTTGAACTGTATCTTCAGTTAAATAAAAGGTAGCAGAGTCATCCGAGATTGATACACTTTTACTGTTTAGTATTTTAATAGGCTTGACGATACGTATTCCAATATTTTCTGGCTCAATCTTATTACCTTTGGTAAAGTATTCTTCAGCTGTTTTTTTCAGTGTTAAAATATAATACTCCCAGGAGCCAGATGAGATTGCTATATTTGGATTTGGTGGATACAGGTTTGTATTTACAATCTTAATTATTGGAATCAATCCAGCAGCTTTTGATATGCCAATTGCATCACTTAGAGATGGATTAATAGTGTATCTTGTTTCCAACAACATTATACTTTCTTGCTTAATCTCATTAATATTCTGGCGTAGAACTGCATCAATTTGGCCCCAATAACAATCTTCACACACATCGTTATTAATAGATCTGAAGAGCTCGAACCCATCATTAACATCGACATCATACATGTTTTACAGTACAAGTATACTAGTATAACTACTGTGAGCAGACAAAGACTGGTGTACTTGCTTGTCACTTGATGTGTTATATGCTTATACCCCCACTTTTGAATTGTTTCATATGGAAATCGGTTATCAAAAGCTATATAATTGATCAAAACACATGACTCATTTTCTACGACGTGCAAGCTCTAATATGAATTCAGATAACACTGGAGTTACAGCTGGCATCTTGCTGCTAAAACCAGAAATGATAATTGATAACGAGTAGTTAAAATTGATAATGAGTCTACTGCGAGTTCCAGCAGGAGATAATAGTAGAAGCGAAGTCACATGCAGGATATAACATGAATTCAGATAGCTGCGTGCAGTCAGCCCCTCACAGCTAGCGTCTTACATGCCATTCCTTAAGACCTGGATCTGAATCTAATCTGATCTGATCCATCCCGCTATATTTGAATAGCACTCATCGAGATGAGTAACATGACACCATGCCTCTAAACCTATTAATAAAAAAGTGAGGTTTGCGCAGGCGCATATGCTATGTTTAAATTCTACTCATTGAGACGAGTAACATGACACCAAACACCATACCTCTAAACCAATTAATAAAAAAAAGTGAGGTTTGCGCAGGCGCATATGCTATATTTAAATTCTACTCATCTAGACGAGTAACATGACACCAAACACCATACCTCTAAACCAATTAATAAAAATGTTGGTTTGCGCATGCGCCAGTTATATTTTTAAATGTCATTTTCACAATAATAAAAATAGCGGATCCTCGTATTTTGACAGGTCAGATCAAATGTCGGATACAGTTTTAAGTTCCCCAGGTTTTTCACTTCCGGTCGGCCATCTTGGAGTGCGTTATCTCGGGTTAGAGCTTACGTCAGGCTTTCCGGTCGCCATCTTGTGACGTCTCGCGCGCATGCGTACGACGTAGGTGGTAAGTGTAGGTGGACTCAGAACCCCTAATGTATACCTACTAAGAATAGTATTATATTGTTCAATTTATTTATTTTACTATCAATGTGTTTTTTCCTATATATTTGATCCCACTGAATTGCCTCTATATCGTACCGAAAATTATAGTAATTAAATGATTTGAAATTTCTACATAAGATAAATTTAGGTTTCGATTTCAATGCACCAAGATTCAGATTATCGAATACCAATTTATGATCTGATGTATTAGAAGTGTCCACAGTAACAAATGATGTGACCAAGCTAGTATCGTTAATACATATGAAATCCAGCAAGGTCGTAGATACTGCGGTTATTCTAGATGGCTCCGTGAGTAGCTGTGCAAAACAAGAGGCTCAAAGCACTGCAAACTCGGGTTGTTTAGCTTTAAGAAATCAACATTATGGTCTCCCAGAACCACTGTATCACCTTCGGTCAGACAGCAATCAGAAGGTCATCACAATCAGAGGTAAAATACGTAATTTTGCAGCGCGGAGGTCCCAAAGCTAGGGATCTAGAGCCGTCTTTGATCTTTAAGAACATGCCTTCAAGTCCATCAATCACTGGGAAATCAAAATTAACTGCTTGAGAATTTAATTTACAGTTACATAAGCACATATGCTTAATAAATTGGAGGTGAATGCATCAATCTTATACGAGCTATGGGGAAATAAAATGTGCTTGGGGAAACAAGCAAAAACACGAAGTTAAACTGCTGAAGAGGTTTGGGCAATCAAACACAGAATTAATTAACTTATACCAAGATATAGAAGAGCCTCAGTAGTTCAGGGACAAGAACGTGCCTCTGAACCGAGGGGTACTGGGTTCGATCCCTGACAAATAGAAAACAGTGTGTATTGTATGGTGGCAGAAGTTCAGATTGAATGACAGTTACTTAGGGTGTGCCATAGGAATTGGACCATTGCGGTTCCTGATCTACATAAACGATTTGCCAGTTAACATGAAAGCAGACGAAGCAAACTTGTAAGCCGACAACAAATTGTTCATTAACATCTCGAGATACAGACACCCACTGTTGAGGAAAACATGTCAGATAATAATGTCATCAGAGCAATGGTTTGCTGATAATGGACTAACAATAAATGAAAATAAAACCAAGGGCATCACTTTCTCCACATGCATATAATAAGGACGATGTTACGCTGAAGTTGCTAGATGTATGCTTCAAGAATATTCTGTTATGGTCCAAACTTACAGAGGTGTTACTGAGAAGGCTTTTAGGGGCGACATTCATGTCGGAGAGTCGGTCAGGTTGCAACCTACCAGTTTCCATTCTGCGGCGATTTATGGAATACTTATTTGGGGTTCACCTACTGAGCTACAGAAGGGCTCGGGGTGAGCCCCGAGAAAACAACTGTAATACTGTTTACGAGGAGGAGGAAGTGGGAAAGCCACATAACTCTCACTCTATAGAGTAGAAACATCCCAATGGCCAGAGCGGTAAAATATCTTGGGGTCATATTGGACTCTTAAGCTAACCTTGAATGATCACGATGAAAAGATACTGCATAAGGCAGTTATGACCCTAGCCGTCACTAGGCGGCTATATGGAAAACGTGGGGACTAAGACCTAGTATGGCCCACTGGCTGCACACAAGGATGGTCAGACCATCGTTAACATACGCGGCACTGGTCTGGTGGCCTAAGGTGACAGAATCCAATGCCAAACAAAAACTAGGCAAGAGCCAAAGCTGGCTTGCCTGGGCATCACAGGGGCCATGAGTTCAACCCCAACAGCCACTATGGACGTGTTGCTGGATCTGACCCCCTACACTTAGTTATCATGGGGGAGGCCGGGCTAGGATTATACAGACTAGCCTGCAATGGTAGACTGAAGATCAACCCAGGCTGCAGGCGTCACTGCAAAATTCAGGAGATCATGAAGGAGCCCATGCTTGAAATGAGGTCAAATTTCCGGAGCCCGCAAATATGCTGGGAGAACAATTTTACAGTGGAAATCCCTGACCGCGAGGCAAGGCGAGCGGAGACGCCTGGCTTACCACGAGACGCGCTCGTCTGGTTCACGGACGGATCCGGCGAGGAGCGTGGGACGGGAGCAGGTGTTTATTCGGAAGGACTGAGGGTAAGTAATAGTATTGTCCCATTTACCAAAATGTGAAGGCTGGACCAATGTAAACTACTGATTTTATGGAACAGACGATATATCTGGGGTTACTTTAGATGAGATAATCAACTGTTAAATGATCTGTAGGAACAACTGGGGGACAAATTCCCAGCAAATGGCTCTATGTAGTGGTTATTAGACCTATGATCACCTATGTAGCTGGTGGCGTAGAGTACTTGGTTGTATTATGAGTGCTAAACTGACCCAGCTACAGAGAGAGGCGGACCTCATGATAACTGGCACATTGAGCATTACACCATCAGCCGCTTTAGAAGTCGTCACATATGGCTGGAGAGAGAGAGAGAGGCTAGGTGGGTAATGTATAGACTTAAATATTGGTAGACAGAGTGTCGGGGGCAATCAGCATGGCAAGAACCAGACACCAGAATGAGAAGGCTGGACAGGTTTAAACTAGTTACTTTTATAGCAGGGATGAATTATCTGGTGTTACCCTAAATGAGACGATTAACTGGAAGTAGTAATCCACAGTGCCAACTTGTTCCTGTTGACATGTTGAAGGATCTGTAGGAACAGGGGGGGGGGGGGACAAGGCCCAGTCAATGTACCATGAGTCCCAAACTAACCCAGCTACAGAGACAGGTTTGTCAGGTGATAACAGGTGCATTGAGCACCACACCACGGCTGCTTTAGAAGTCTTCCTAAACATCCCACCTCTTTACATAAGGCTGGAAAGGGAGAGAGAGGCTAATGTATAGACTTAAACAAATGGCAGGCAGGATGTCTGAGGCAATCACCATGGCAAAAACCAGACCCCTTGACAATATTAAAAGTCACAGGTGATTTTTCTCTGATCTGATTCCTACAAAGAATGATCTGATCTGACCAGACCTAACCTGTTATTCAAGAGTGTCCTTTCAGATACGGAGAATTGGGGTCAGAGTAAAACCATGCTATTGAGAGCATATCACTGGTACATAGATAGCTCCAGTGACAGAAGCCATTACATGTAGAGGCAGCTCCGAAGCAATAAGATCTTCTAACCACAGCAATCGTGCAATCCTAGATCAGGCAGACGTGTACCCCATCAAGATACAGAGATAAAAAAGCTATTGCACACACAAGACGATCAAAGTACTTTCCGGTAGATAAGCTGCTAAAAAAAAACTGGCTCCTACCATTGCAATTCAAAAACCATATGGAGTTGCAAGGCTGCACTAAATGTTCTGGGCAGCAACAGCCATGTGTCTCTGCTTCGGGTATCAGAGCATTCGGGCCTTGATGGCAATGAACCGTCCGACGCTATTGCCAAAGTGGTTTCTGAATCAAGCCATATTGAATCATAATCTGTGCTGGACATATATTTATGCACAGCGAAACGCACCTTGAAGACCTGGATGAATGCAATCACACTTTAACAATGACAAAATCTGCCAGGATTAGCCCACTCTAAGGCCTTTATAGGGGGACTCTCGTAGATGAGGGCTAAGAAACTTCAAGAGTTGAACAGTCAACAGCAAAACACTCTGATCCGCCTGACTGCCTGTATTTATTGATTTAAAACACAAGAGCTGATACTCAAGGGATAAAATTTGAGAGTGTGTTTGTATGAATTAGTATGATTGTCGTTGGGGAGCGTTACAGAGTGCAAGAACCTATTTGTGTGGGTAAAACTTTTATGAAAATGGGTGTTCTCGAAAAGAAACAGACAGTAGAAAGAATTTTTTAGGTGTGAATAATCGTTCCATTGGAAAAGAGTATTTACAGAATGATGCAAAATTTGGAGGAAACTGGGTCCATTAGAGATATACTGACACCTGTTCATACCTGTCACTTGTGCTTAGTTGTAAACATTACTGGGTTCCAAGAATGTGTGAACGAAAAATCAAAAAATGTAAATTCCTTAGGGTTCGCTGCAACTATGTCTTAAGCAAACATAAACCTGGTGTATATTAAGAGAGGATTTGGCTCTTAAACCGTATAAAATCCAGCTCAAGCAGGAATTAAAGCCAACTGATCATAGACAGAGACGTGAGTTTGTTTAATGAATACAGCAAAATCAAGAAAAGATTATATTTGCCAAAAAATCTTTTTTACTGGCGAGTCGCATCTTTCAGGTTAGTGAATAAACAAAACTGTCGTATTTAGAGCAATAAAAATGTAAGGGAAGTTCACGAAAAACCTATTCGTAGTCAGCGTGTAACGGTTTGGTTTGGTTTTTGAGCGCACAGCATTATTGGGCCATGGTGAACGTTATTGCACCATGTTAGACTATTTATGGTCAGAACAGTATATGGATCCAGACAGTATTTGGTTTCAACAAGGTGGAGCAACTTGCCACACAGTCTGGGAGACAATTGTCCTTTTGGGGACAGAAAACTTTCAAGATATTTTTGAATAAAAAAAAAAAAAAAAAAGATATGGTAACATGAATTGGCCGCCGAAATCATGGCATTTGACGCCACTTGATTATTTTCTGTGTCGTCTGGAAACCAAGGTGTATGTGGACAATCCATAAATAATTATAGAGCTGAAGAATGAGATTAGGTGCGTAATTAGTGAAGTGGACCCAATTTATGCCTAAATGTTATTCAACGTTTGGACACAAGAATTATTGCTTGCGAAAGAAGCATAGGGGGTCATTTGGGTGACATTACTTTTCACAAATAATTGTACGCATCTGTAGAATAACCTCGCAAGAAAATAATAATGCTTTTAAATAATAGCTGTGTTTTATTTTCCAATATAATTGAGTCACTCTAATTGGAAACCCCTCTATTTGGTTTAATTTTTTTTTATTGGTGTTTAATATCCAATCTATTGTTATCTTAAATGTATAAAGTTGTGTGCAAAAAGGCATTAATTTTCAACCTGCTTTTCAATATTATTGTTGCAGGTAAAACTTCAACCTTTGCCTGATAACTATAAACTAACTTCTGTTTTAAAACCAAAAATAAGTCCAGAAAAAAGTCCATCTGACTTATTTCCTCAAGAAAAAATTATTGAGAAGGTTAAGTTTGTGAAAATGAAAACTGGGAAGCTGGTTCTGGTAAAAGATGCAGCAGAAGAAAGAAGGAATTCTGGCTCAACCAAAATACTTATCAAAAATAGCAAAGTAATATCTGTCTCCGAAAATGAATGAAAGGTATAAGAATGTTTAAAATGTGTCATTTATCTTTCTGTTTATTACAAGAATATTGCTACTGAAAGACTGAAATTAAATTGTAAATATTGTAATTTTATAGTAGTGGCTATTGCTATATGTGCTCTGCCCATAACATTAGATACCAAATAAATGTTACATGCAGCATGCCGGTATCTGCAGACGTAACTTATTCGTTACTGGTGTGGATGTCAAATTATTAAAAAAAATACACAAACATTTTATCTAAAATTCAAGGATAACCCAGTATGTACCTATTTATAATGCTTTGAATCATCTCATTGAAAAGATATAAATTTTCACTATCTAAATTTCAGTAATGTTCATTTATGGAATGAAATGTTACTGGTAATTAATTTTAAATGCTAATAGGACATTTTTTGGTAATCCTACAGTTCAGCTCTCTCAGTACGCCAAGCTTACCATATTGCACAAGATAATGTGTATATTGTTGTCTATGGTTTAACATTTCCCTAAGTTTTTAATGAGACGAACTCGGGTCTTTAAGGCAAAAGACCTTGGGGGGGAGGGGGTGGGTGGAAATCTGGCAACAATGCACACGTTTTCACGTGACCTTGACATATGTTTCGTTTACGGGTATGGCGGGAGAGTTAAACTGTAGAATTACCCATTTTTGGACTTTAATCTAGAAATGATAAAAAATTTGAAGTCCTATCATTTTTTTTTTGTCTGCTCTTTTTTTCCTTGTTAGTTATAAATTGCCACCTTTTACACAGCAATATTATATACTGTATTATATTAGGTTTCTGTTGAGGCAGTTTATTCCGATTTGGCTTTTATATTTTTGGAGCAGTTAATTTGCAAAATAATTGGATAAAATGGTTTGCCTGAAATTTTTCCAGAAAACTTTTGAATTCTACATCTTTGTTAAGGAACTCTTCTCGCAGGTGTTCCATTTTCATAAAAAATAAATAATAAACAATGTGTGTAGCTCATGTAGATTGGATGTCACGTGCAAGTTGCAATTTTTATTTAATGGAGAGTGATACAGGCAGACTGCATAAAACTTTTTTTTAGCTGCTAATGCTATGGACACAGCGCACGTTACAGTAGCCACTGTCTTATATAATTTCTTTTTTTTATGCATAATTTAAGAAATCGCAAAGGGAAAAGTCACGTTCTAATTTGTGAGTTTTAAATATTATGTATGGAACTTGGAAAAATCCATATATATTGCAATATTAAAGCTATACCGTCTGCAGATTTAGTTCCTCTAAATGAGCATGAAATGTTTTCAAAGTGTATTTCAGGGAAACGTAATTTTAAATGAACAGTGTGGTCAGAAGATTGAGAGACAAAGTCGATTATCCATTACAAACATTACGATTGAACTAGAAATACCTACATAGGAACATGGGAACATCCCAACCACATTTGCCAGATCTCTTGAAAATTGTTAGAAAAATCTCAAATTGTAATCGTTTGTTCTCGCTTTAATTATTTTTTTTTGTAATGGCTTTGGCATCTAAGCTATTTGCATAGTTTTATCAAATTTATTCTCCACAAATCACTTCATAAACTGTTCCAATAAGTATTGACCCCTTTTGGAAACTCGTTTTGTAATTTGTCATTTTAACGCCAGGAAGATGTGTTTAAGATAAATAAGTGATGAGTATAGTTTTGTTAGATGAAACTTTCAACATACCGTATATAAAAGTATATAACACACCTAGATTTTTGGATTAAGTGTGGCATCGCTATATGAAAACATCCAAGGATCTTAAAAATAATGTTAGTTTTGTTATGGTGTGACCGGTTATACTCAGAAACAGCATTAACTTTGTTATTTTTAATTTAACACCCTGCATATTTTTGCATTTTTTGAATTCGTTTTTGAATTCTGAATATAATATACTCCCATGTTGATATTTTTGTGGAACAGTTGATATTTTAATTATTACTTTTTACTGTTGTACTAAATTGGTTGGAGATGAACTGTCAGATCACAAGAACGACTTTAATTGCCAAATAAACTAATTGTTCGGTTGCAATGGAGCCCTTTTCTTTTAGACCTTTTTCATTACAAAATCATCTACTGTTATATATGTTTCTCTTTGGTGTTATTGTTGTTTGGATAATTGTGGTCCAATTGAGTGAATGAAAATGCATTCAAATTTTAATTTTTCGAGGCTATGGAGATAAATTGCGTTCTAATACAGAAGTTTTCATTATGTTCAATGAACTTAATCCAGATATTCAAATTACAAGATCTGCAGTTGTGAAACGGTTAAAGTACCACATACGAACTGATCATGTAGAAAATGAACCTCAACCAGAGTAGGGCACAAATGGTAACGTGAAGTTGGGTGTGCTATTAACAGTTTAGGAAAACCCACAAACACCAACTACACAGCTCCTGACATGATATATGCCATGAGTTAACTGAAGACGATGTAGATCACAGCACAAGAATTTTGTGAGAACACAGAATTAGATGTGAAGCAGATCTAAATTTTGTAACAAAAATTGTGTCTTCAAATGATAACTATGATCTAGAGACAATGACCGTTGGATGCGACAAGTGCATACTCAGTATCCAGAGAAAATATATCTCTGGGCTGGGATGGTAGACAATAATGTAATTGGAGCTTTCTTCATTGAAAGTAATCTCACTGGTCCTAGGTATTTGTATTTATTGAGAAATAATATTGCAGCCGCTATTGTCAGGCGTTATCCTCAACCAAACAACCTACTGAGGACATACCATGGTTTTGGCAATGCAGTGCCTACATATTATTCCAGAATTGGTCGACAATATTTGGATCAAATTTTTTCTGAATGACTGATAGGGTGCAAGGATACTATGGAATGGCCAGCCCATTCAGCTGACCTGACCCCTGTAAATTATATCATATGTGGTTATCTCAAAAATAATGGTTATAATATCAGACCCGTGCAAATTTAACTGAGTTGTGGCCATGTATAAGGAACTTGTTGCTTCAAATGTCAGACAAATTCCTGCAGAATTCTTTGCAAGAATTTGAAGACCGTTTAGGTTATTGGCAATTGAACATTACCTATAGTCTGCATTTACAGGTGTTCTCTATTGAAATACAATTGTTAAAATGTTGAATTAAAAAAGTTTTTTTCAAATATAAAATTTTGCAATTTATTCTTGGGCTATGATTAAAAAAAAAGTATGGCTGGAAAATTATCGGTTAATGAACATGTTGACATGCTTATGGTATTAGGGTTTTGCAAGGGCAATTGCCGCAGAAGTCTAGAGGTATATCAAAGAAGATTTCCTAATTGTAATATACCACATTGTCAAACGTTTGCCAATGTTGAACATAGAGCTCGGGAAATGTGTTCCTTTTTCATAAAAAATGCTGGAAGATGCGTCCATGCAGTAAACACACGAACTGAGGAGCGTCTTCTAGACAGTATTGAAAGTGAGCCTCAAACCAGCACCAGACGATTATCCAGGCAGTTTCATATAACACAGCTGACAGTCCATAGAATTATCCGACACAGTCTGCTGCATCCCTATCCTATATTTTTGTCCAATAAGGATGTTGATAAAAGAAAACCATCTACCAAATTTGGTTGTTCTATGTTAGGCCACTGCTGCATGTTTTTGTATGTGTGTGTGTGTGTGTGTATATATACACATATATATATATATATATATATATATATATATATATATATATATATATATATATATATATATATATATATATATATATATATATATATATATATATATATATAATTCATACAATCCTGAACTATTGCTTATTTAGTGAGATAGAGTAAATCTGATTGCGTATGTAAGGTCTTCTAATATATGTTGATAGTTGTTCGGAGGTATATATTTTGTAATTTTCATAAATAAGATGGTTTGTATATTGCATACTACTTTCCTGAACCGGTACTTCTACAATACATAGCTGAACCATAATATACAAGATTATGTTTTTCAGCAAACAAACCTAAACCACTGCGACGTTGCTAAATTAAAGTGTTGTTTCAATGCTCAGCCAGTACAGTTGATGGCTTGTAGTAGATTCTAGGAATAGGCATGTGAGGTCGATCTGAGTCGTGTAATAAACGAAGTTTGAATGGTTTATAATACATAATATGTATGAACAGCAAATTGTAAGAAGGAATCTCCCATGAAATATGGAGAAAATGTGATTGGTGTATTCCACATATTAAAATGACGTTAAAGAGTTGCAATTGATTTCAAACCTTCTCATAATATTCCTGTAATGTTTTATTTGTCCTTTTATCTTGATTGCCTGTCTTTAGTCTTTATAAATATAATAGTTTTTTTTATCAGTTGTTTTATACTATTAGGTTTTTATAATAATAGTACCCAGCAAACACATATTTGTTACATAGATGTATATGAAACATAACCCTGTTCTCTTAAATGTATCATGTTACGTATCATGTAACATACATGTAAGTTGCATGTAACATAAAATGTCACGCACAAGAAAATTTGTCAGATATGTATCAGATACATTTCCAGTAATGTAACTGAGCTAACACATATTTATAATATAGACATATAAGATACATATCATAGTATGTATCATGTACCATACATGTAAGTTGCATGTAACATAAAATGTCACGCACAAGAAAATTTAGGAGATACACACCAAATACATCTATAGCAAGGTAACACATCCAGCACATAGACATTTAAGATACATCTCCTGCTTTATTTAACAAGTATCAGATACATATTAGATACACCTCGATTAATGTATCATATATATGCTTTTGTGTGTGTATGTGTGCTTATATATATATATATATATATATATATATATATATATATATATATATATATATATATATATATATATATATATATATATTAAAATAAAATAAATAATACCCAATACTTATTACAACACTTTATTTAGCTGAACTAGAAAGCAAAACAAAATTACTCCACAAAACAAATAAAATTATGTGAAAACCTAACAATATATGTCTGTAAATAATAAACAATATAAAATTATGTGAAAACTTAAAAATACATGCCTGTAAATAATAAACAAAATAAAAATATTACCCCCAAGAAAAAAAAAAACTTTAAATAAATTACTTCACAAAACAAATAAAATAAATTTATGTGAAAATTTAACAATATGTGTCTAATTAATAAACAAAATAAAAATATTATCCTCACGAAAAAAAAACTACTACATTTGATTTAGTTGAATTTGAAAACAAAACAAAATTACTCCACAAAATAAATTAATTAAAACTATGTGAAAACTTAACAATACATGTCTGTAAATAATAAAGAAAATAAAAATATTATCCCTTAGGAAAAAAAAGGTAATAAATCAGTTATTCTGTTCTCGGCTATATCTGAGTTTACTCAGTCTGAACCATTCGCTACATACTTTTTCGAAAAAGCTTTCTTTTACCTCTGGGAAGTCTAACATTACAGCAACTGCAATAAAAATAACAGTTATTACACTTAAATCTAATATATATATATATATATATATATATATATATATATATATATATATATATATATATATATATATATATATATATATATATATATATATATATAGTATACCTTTAATAGCTTTCATAATTTCTTTGTCGGCAAGTTTAAAATTCCCTTTTCGTCCCAGCCAACTACAGTTCATTCCAAACTGGTTGGAAAAAATCTTCTTTAATATTCGGGTTATGCAGTCCTTTGGATCTCTGCCACCAACACTTCTCAGAAATGCAACCTTAAAATAGTCACAAAAATGGGCTACATCTATTTTTAAAATGTAAAGTCAACTTACAGTAGTGTCTTCTTCATCATTTTTCATGAACTCTTCCAAAGCATAAAAACCCTCAACATTAGTAATTGGGATGTGGCTTTCGAACTGACTGTGAACAGGTGTGGATTTATCAATCATTTGAACTTCCTCTAAAGTCTGCAGCCTTCTGTTAATGCTTTGACAGTAAAGCTTAATGGTGGTGCAAGTAGTAAGTATTCTCGCTGAAATAAGTCAAATTAAAAAAAAAATATGAAATAAATTGTATTAATACCAATGTCAGAATTAGATACACTGCTAAAATCAGACTCCCACGTGATGGTGCTACAAGTGGGCGTTGAGCGACTTACACCTGAAATATAAATTTGACATTTACTTATCTTGCAGGCAGGGAAAGCAAACATACTGACACTAAAATGTGAATAAGTCATAAAATAAAATAAACTTTTAATAGACATAATACTTTTATTATTACAAATGGATGTGGCATCTGTCAACCAGCACAATTTTCCCTAATCTTTGTTAAGTTAAATTTTCCAGACAAGGTTAACTGGCCCTCAGAGAAATTGAATGCGGACCTGTCACTTTGCAGGCTGACAAGACACCTAGCAACGTCTGCCACGAGGGCTTCTAATAGACCACACAAATATCTAAACACAAGTAGGAGAATTGTTACATTATGGAGCTATTTGAAAATTAATTAATTACCTGCTGAACCTGCTTCACTAGCTTCGGCTGCCTTTGTACTGGTTATAGGACCTTTGATTCCTTTAATAAAAGCAAAAAAAAAAATAAGAGTAATTTATTACACAAAGTTTCAAACACATTATAAATGTTTACTCACAAACAGTTCACAGCAAGCCATGTTTGTTCTACTCTTAGTTAAATATTTTCCATATTAAAAATTTTGGGAAAAGTAATCATAACTTATGATCTTAAGGTAATGTTTATAATTCACAAATCTTGGTGGTAAATTACAAACTATTTTAAGGTAATTTAGTCTTGTTTGGATCTATAATCAATAAATTAAATTTATAAAACAATATGTATGTTTGCTTTCATAACCAGAAAGCAACATTTTCAGTTTTTTGAGGTTTTATTTATTCACACTAATTGATACTTCTTAGGAGTTGCTAGAACTGATACACATACAAATAATTAAAACTAAATGTTAAAATTGATAGTTACAGGAAATGAGACAAAAATAGTAATTGAAAGATGTAAGAAAAGTTTATTACTACTGTATACTAATTCCAATCATCCTCAAAATTATTTCATGGGGCAGAAAAAGCAATAACTCTCATTATTCAGTTGCAACTACTAAGTATTTTTCACTTTATTTCCCCTAAAATATTTACATCAGTTGAGACCAAAGAGAGTTATATGCAAAATATATGCTGGCAGAGGGCGCCACCTGTAAGACATGGCTTGCATTCAATTGGCTATAGTTTTATGTTTAAACCTCCTTTCACACTTCAAGTAATGATCTCCTTGTGGCAACCAACTGCATTTGTTAAGCAAAAATAATTAGGAAAGAATAATTAGAACTATGCTACAATGAACGAAGATGACACTTACGAAGTAAATCTTGATCCAAACAAGAAGCCGACTGTTGTGTTTCTTGTACGTTGACAGGACCTTTAATTATGGATACAATTAAATAATATTTATAATACAAGCAATGTTATTTCGAATGAAGCACACTTAACAATTATAATATATAATATAATTATAATATATAATATATATATATAATATATATATATATATATATATATATATATATATATATATATATATATATATATATATATATATATATATATATATATATATATATATTAAAAACCATAAAAATTACCTATCTTTCGTTTTTTTAGCTGTGGGGGTGGCGAGTCATCTGAAATTCAATTTAGGATAAATTAATATAATATATTAAGTGCTATTTTTTGCATGCTCCACTATGTTTACAGCTGATCAAACTTTCTAAAAATTAGACAATTTGTACAGTTATATCCCGATGTATTATTAGTCTGGCGATTAAACCCCTTTTCTAAGTTGCAATCATTGCTAATAAATTTATCACCTAGGAAATTTCACTTAATATTAGTTTTTTTTTTAAACAAGGTAAAATAACCAAATAAGCATTGCTTACTACATAAATGACAAAACCCAATTTAGCTTTTTTCTTTCTTAAAGCTCTTACAAAAAATATATTATCAGGTTTGTTTACTGTCTAAATGGTCACGCTCTAATATTTAGTACTTACATACATTATCAGCTGTAAATTAATAAATAATAGCGTACTAACAAATGATTGTGACATTTGTGAAACTATGCAAGAAAACAGAAGGAGCCTCTATTTTTGCATATTTACCTACTGACTCAGAATCACTGCTGCTCCCAAACTGTCGTATTTTTCTAAGTCTTTTGCCTCTGCCTCTGTTTTCGATTTCATCATCAGTTGTTGAGAATCCAAGTGCTTTTTTTCTAGCTGATTCTAACGAAGCTGTAAGGGGTATTACAATAAGTACAAAAATATATCTAGCTTAGCATAGGGCACTTACGACATAACGATTCTAATTCAATTTGAAACTTTTCCCAATCTTCAGAAGGAGCTACATTATTTAACATAAGACTTACAGGGTTTTTTGTTTTTGTAGGCCACCAACATTCACTGTGATCTTCTGTTAACCATGAAAGTGGAACTTCTGAGAACGATGAATCGCAAATAAACTTTACAACAGCATAATCCATGGTCTACAGGAAAATTTATGTATTAACAATTTATAATATAAATAATATTAAAGCTATCAAACGAAATAGGAAATATCCATTAATGATATCACAAATCAACAAATAAACCTGGAAATTCCTTTCTAAAATACACTTATTTAAAATCACAATCTGTAATAAACTGCTACAAAATGGAACACTTTTTATAAATGTTTTTATTATTCATCACAGACTGAATGTATTAATGGTATTACGATACACTTCAGTTCATTAGAAGGACACTTTATATGAAGACATTTTTTATAGACATCACTTAAGATGAATTCACAAGCAACAAATGCATCACAATCAAAAGTATAATATATATCTAAAACTGTAGAATCACACGGTGTGGAAAAAAAAGATGACTTCTTATTATAATACTTCCCTTTGAACATTAATTCATTATTTCGCTGAACAATTTTAGTAACTTTTACAATACGTCCGTCTTTCAAAAGCAAACAGTTATCAGGTGGTTTAACGGATATACAATAGGAAACACATTTAATCCAGCAAATATTACTGTTGTGATCAAAGTGAAGCACAGGATAGGGTACTTTTTCACTGTTTTGATACAGACATTCTTCTTCAGTCAAGCGATTCACTATTTGCTCTAATGGCTTTCCTGAGGTACGAATCTTCTTTTTTAGTATATACATGAAATTTTCATACTTAAATGCACTAAACTGGTCTAAGGTACCAAATAAAAGAGCATCGTTACAGATATGGATTAGATTATGAACGTTATAACTAATGTATTGGGTACCATAATATTCAGAAAACTTTTTGACGAAGAAAACCAATAAACTTTTGGCATAGTCATTTAGTTCAATATAATGTTTATCACTACACAGAATCCTCGTAGCAATACTTAAGGACATAAAATGATTATATTTTTTTGTTGATAAAGCAGATTTTAAGATAACTGGACCTATATATAACAGAAACTGCCTGAATTCAGTTGCCTTCCATCGATCTACATCACTGAGAGCCCGGGGTTTACGAGCAAACTCTTTGGTAATGTACACTCCCATGTTTACACATTGAGAAGATCCTTTTTCTAATTTGTCGAGCTTCAGGCGAACATCCATTTTTCCTTTCACCCAAAGCTGCAGTAATTTTTTCATGACACCAAGGCAAATAAGGTGCATATAATCAAGTGGAAACTGGGAAACCATTCCAATATCAAGTTTATCAAAATCAGATGTTACTTTATGGTGTTCTGGTTGCAGTCTTCTACGAAAAGAATCATCTGTACGCAAAGCACAATTCAGGTCTGGAAAAGTAACTCTGTTCTCTACAAAATCACCTTCACACACACACTTGGAGCATCCAAAGTATCCAGTATGGCTTTTGATACCAGTCACAAACGATTTAGCAGGTGCATCACAAATAACTGCATTTATCTTTATTTGATAGTTGACACCCTTCATAGTAAATCCAGTTTTATTAACACACAGCATTTCAGATATAAATGGCTTTAAAAATTCATTTAAATTCGGAGGTTTTGTAGTGCCACAAAAAATTGCAATAGGAAAAGGATGGGTATAAATATCTGGATATACAATCGACCCCAATATAGGCCAAAACTGTTCTGTCGAACTGTGTGAAATAGGAAGTCCATCAATATTTAAATTAATTGCAATAAATTTCTCCTTTAAAATGAGTGAATCTCGTTTAACTGCATTTTGCACTCCAGAACACAATCCAAAATAATAAAATTTCCCACCTGTAATTTGTAATATGCGAGATGATGTAATTCTTGGCGTTTTTAAAAGAGTACGTGCATCAGTTGGCAAATCTGGAGATACATGATTTAACAACTTTAGAAGATCACTTAATGCACTTTGCGTTATGGTATGTTTTATTGCCCAGGTCCTTAGACTGTCCTTCAATTTAGTTTCATTAATACAGCTGTTAAAATTAGTTTCTTCAAAAGCAGGGTTTTCAACTTGTGCATTTAATTTTGTCTGTTCAATAGGGTTAAATTCATTCTGCCCTTCACAACTGTAAAGACAGTTTTCTGTCGTAATATCATCACAAAATTTACTACTTTCTGCAGGCGAGAAAATATTAACTTCTGATAAACCATCTACAGACAAACCCTCATCTTCACAACATAGTTGTTGCTTTGTAACAACAGGCGAGAAAATATTAACTTCTGATAAATCATCTACCGTCAAACTTCCCTCACAATATAATTTTTGCTTTGTAACACTGCCTGAATTTGAAGTCACTCTATTTATAATTCCTGATTCGCTGGAAATTAAACGCCACTTCTGGCGATTGCTTAATTTACAGAAATCTTTTGGCATTTTTATTAACAATTTTAACTAGATAGAATTAGGCAATACTAGGTAAGTAACAGCAAAACAGAAATAATTGCTAGGCAATACGAGGGAAATTGATTCAAAAAGTTGGGTTAGGTTATTAACTCAAACCATTGATATATTATCAATGACAAACTTAAAATCACATTGAATTTAGCTTATATACTTACTATTTATTAGATACCCCCTTTGAAAATGATACGTAGTTCACACTAACAGAAAACAAAACACAAAGCGTAATACAAATAGAACTTGCGTACAGAAAAATGAAAATGGCGAATGAACTATGAACGACCATAGATACAAATACCATAATGCTGAATCTATGCAAACGACCATATAGCATACACCTATGTCATTTTTTGCTTTAGAACATCTTTTTTTCTGATTTATTCACCTACACTTTTTATAAGTATTTTCTATCAAGTTTTTTTCCGTTTAAATAAATATTTAATGGAACATCCATATAGTACACAACAATTTAAATTATTAACTTATCCTACTGCGGGTAAATGCAAAGGTTCATAAATATGAATTACATTACTGGAGATGTATCTAATACATATCTGCTAAATTTTATCGTTTGATATTTTATCTTTATCATATATACTCTTTTGATGTTATAATTGTCCAATTTCCAAACGCAATCAAATAATAATTATCTTAATACTTACTTTTCAATTGTTTAATTGTGTCACATGTAAAGAACATGTTACTTGTTATATCCCTCTCTGAAACATTTTATTGCAACATTACATGATCTTTGTTTGATCTGTTGTTGATACTTGTTCAATCATATATGATACATAACATTGTTACATTACAGAAACCTTTAAATGTTACATTTGTGTTATGTATCTAGTACATATGTGTTTGCTGGGTATTGAGAGTGATGAAGTAAAGTATTTCTGTTTCCTGACTTTATTTATAATTATATAATAAATATGATTGTAGAAAGATTATATAAGGTAAATATGTCTTATAAGAAATATATGCAGTGAAAACGAACAAATTTGTTTCAAACACCAAAAAGGAAGATACGAAAATAAAAGGTCAAGGTTATTAAAAACACAAAATTTATTATGCTACTAGGCTAGCAATCACCCTTTGAGATATTTAGTCGAGGGTTTATACCTTATGGAGGTAGCTTTAAATTACCATTGTAAATATTATACATGTTTTCTTTAACTGAGATCCTTTTTTTATTATTAAAAATTATTGGATGTAATCCTAACAGTTCCTTAAAATACGTTGCTATAATCTTCTTTGTTCATTAGGCCAATAAACCCTAATATCTAGGACTCTTTGTTTCTTTATTTCATGTTTCTTTTCCTTCTTTTCTAGCTCTAGATATGGACTTTTCCCATAGTTTGCCATATCTTCCGCCTCTGCATTGTTAAATTCTTCACCAGAGTTATCTAGTACATCATCTTGAATCATTTCTTCCAAGACGTCATGGTGCAGGATTCAAATTAATATCAACATCTTCGAGCGTCATTCCTCTACACCGCTCCGCCCCTCTTTCAGTCACAAGAAGAAAGAGTTTGGAGAGCTTTGCGGTCTGGTAAAAGTTCTCTGCCAATCGATAAAAGTTAAATTGGGTTCTAAAAGTGTGGCCCATGAATTTTGAGAGTTGTTCCAAGTCTTTTTCAGAAAACTGAAGAAGCTGAGTAACAGTTGATAAATGTTTTCTTAGTCTAGTTGCACCTATGTTGTGCGCCCTCTGTGCCCCAAATTTTTTGGCATATTTATATAAAATTTGGATGCCATCGATAAAAGTTCTGCCACTTGCATGGAAAACATACTCATTGTTGTTGGAAAAATTGTCTCGTACTTTCACTAGTTAATCAAACTGTTTTCTCATGTTTAGTGAGAGTAATATGGGCACTTCGTGACCCCTCTTTTCTTGAATCACATTTCGACTATATTAATTCAGAAGTATTTTCTCTGTCTCTGTTAGACAGCTCTCAAATTCATTACCTTCATGACAGTCTAAGTTTATAGATTTGTGTAGGTCTGCGCTTTTATTTGGGCGACTTCAGCAGGCCTCCCTCTGTTAAGAAGAATAATCTGGCTATATAGTATGTCCTTTGAACTGTTGTAAACTAATTCTCAGTCTGTACCATATTATATTCTTTCTCTGCCATTGCTTGTAGAAATTCATTGAGCTTCTTCAAGTCCGAAGTAAGAGGCAACAGCTCTTCCTTATTCTTTTTTTTTAAGGAGATTTGTTACTGCTTGTGCAGAAACTTCATCAGCCGATTGCGAAACTATGAAACTTTTCAGAATTTCCACGTCTTTTCTGTGATCATTTGTATTAGGCTTTGGCAAGAGGTAAATGGAATGCCAAGTTGCAGCATTTTTAATAAGGGTGCCAAAATTAATTGCTAGAGTAGGCTATTCGCACGTTTCAGTATCGGCATTATAACGAGCCATTTCATGTACAGCTTTAACAATGATTTCGAAATAACAAAGATCAAGTAAATCTATCATTTGCCTTATATCCTTGTTCATTACTCTTGTAAACTTGAGTAGTTTGGCCAGACATCTCATGTTGTTTCTTACTAGGTCCAAGTTACCTTTCCTTCTTCTACCTCTGAAATAAGAGCACACATAATTACAAATTAAGAAATTTTGTTTAGCAAAGAGACTTATTTCGTCAGCTCGCATCCGTGGGAACAGTTCCTGCATCAATAAGTCATTGTGTTTTAAGAAAGTACCTAGGAAAAGCGTACTTTGCCCATCGCTTTGAGGAGTCTGTTGTTTCCCCTGAACTCGGATTCGCCGAACGTCTTCTGGTATGCCTAAAAAGGCATTTCTTTTTGTAAAAATGAAAACAATAATAGTAAGGTAAAAACAGTTGCTGGTGCTTCACCCGGTACTTGAAGTGTTTTCACCGGCCTTAATGTGGTTTTACTTCTATTCCTGATAAAGTTTCCCTTTTCCTCAAAACAGACGAGGCTGTTCTTCTTTCTTTAGAATTACTCCTCAGTGATGAGATTTGCTGGACATCAAATTCATTACCGTGCCAAGTGAGCACATTTTTGACAAAAGGAGACAACACTTTCAGAGGAAACGCAAAATTCTCCCTGGACTTTATAGTTTCTTCTTTTTGCTCTTTCAACTTTTTCCTGTAGGTAATAAATAATATGATTTGGCCAGAAAAGTATGTACATACAATATAAAATATGTACCTCAGTTTCTAGTGAGATCGAAGATATATCGGATATAAGTTCAGGGCTGTGTGTTTGTCTATCAGAGGAATTCTGAAAATAATTTATATTATGAACAGATCAGTTCTCAGAATAATGAGTCAATTCAAATCCCGTTAGTACAGGAAAATTCGATCAAAATATGAAAAAATAATCTCAGCCTGGTATGTATTTTAAATAATGTATATCACAGAAAAATGTACAACCAGAACAAACGAGTTTTTATATGGATTGAAAAGGGTGTAAAAACAGTTTTCCCGTTTTCTCGGCTTAGCATTACCCAAAAAACGTATCCTTACTTTAAAAAATAACTAAATTTCTCAGAAAGCAACATTAGCCACATCCCATTTTAATAAAATTGGAGGCGTTATGAATTTCAGAATTTGTGTAAAATTTCACCCTTGATTGGGAAGCGCTCTAGAAGGTTTATGTCGTCATATACGTTCTTAAAGATACAACACTCACACCAGATTTCAAGGCAACACTGTTTTTCTCTAGTTTTTTATTTTTTCAGCCTGAATTTCCTTACTTACACCTACCATTAGCTGTTCAGCTTCCATACTTTGATTTTCCTTGGGCATATTCGAAGCTATGTTCTGAGTAACTGTCATCAGTATTTTGCAGTTGAGTCTATTTTTTGAGCTTGTTGAGTCATATTGAAAATCAAGAAATCAAGATCCCCTTTCACCAAAATTGAGACATTTAACTTACTGACGATCAAACAGCAAACATTAAAAATTCAAATAAAGACTTACCTCACTTTCAGTGCCACTTTAGAGGGTAATTGGTGTATTTAAGAGAATTGTCACTAGAATAATTATATCAGCATTTCATAAAACTCCCAATGCTGGTATCAGTTTGAGGAACGAAGCAAGTCTGATTTGATGCATGCTCTTCAGTATGATTCAATATCTCTTTATTTATTGATACAGGCTCCTGCCCACACAAATTCGCATCTGACGCATCTTTACCTTCAGTGTAATCGGGTACATCCTTTTCTACTACTGGAAGTTTAGTTTCACAAGAAATTGGCACTGGTATATTCAAACTGTCATTATGATTAGAGATTTCATTGCCTATTTACTTTCCCGTCGTATCTGCTCCTAGAAGCCTACTTTCACATAAATTTGCATAGACATAAAATGTAAGAACAACAGGATTTTGTGAGTTATTATTTTTACACACGTTTAAGGTTCTTGACTCGTCTGTAATTGATTTAGATCATGCAGGACTAATCACATCGGAAATAATGTTAACCTTTTTTGAGAAACAGTATGGCTTTTAATTTCAGAGGGCAACTGAGGGTCTCTCAATGTTTTTCCAGAAAGATACCGCAACGATAGAGAAATTAGCATAATTCTTGCATAAAGATAATCCAGGTGACACGATGATCAAAACAGAAATCTATTTCACACAAAGCTTCATTAAAAAGTAAGGAGAAAACAGTAACAATATACATATATTTATTGTTTGATGCAGAACGCAGCAAATCCATATGATTTTACGCAGCCTATCCTAACATAAATTGAAATAATACCTGTTTCACGTACCTTGCTTTAATTTTAATTGCAGTCATTTGCACATTTCTTATGTATTTTATTAATAATTTAAATACTAATGTTATATTGCATTACGTCTTAATTAATTACATATTTTATATTATACCAGCTAAATACCTGCGGCTTCGCTTACGCAGAATCTGTATGTCTGTCAATTTGTCCAAAGTCTTATTTTTATAAACAAAACATACCTAGGTATGTCATATAGGTATGGCTAAATCATTCAATTGAAAAAATATGAAAACAAAGATTTTGTAATTGTCGTCTACATGAATTACAAACAACCGGTTACATTTCTAGGTTCTAGTAACAAAAAATAAAATGAAACTGCCAGGATCATCAAAGAATTTATGTACCAAAATTTTAGCCAACCTGTGGAAGCCTTAAATTCGGAATTTCCACCCATTCCTTAATTCATTTGCATTGCCTTCTCATATAGCAAAAGTCCACTAACTGGCTGCCCCTGGCTACGTTTTTGAATAAACCATGTGTATATCGCAGATTTCGCTACTTTATTTTCTGCAGTTTTCATGGTTTTCCTGTCTTTGCTGCCTTCTTCACTGTCAAGACAGGATGCAAATTGCAATAAAGATCCACTGTTCTTTTTCATGTCGGATATGGTAGATGTGCCTACCCATATTGCCGAGCTAAAATTACACAACTCCTTTGTTCAATTGTTGTATAATGTTGATTTTATCTTTAACTGATAATACAAATCGCTGAGACACACTGGGAGAAATATTAATGGCAACTGAGTTAGTGAAAATACAAGAGTTCAATTTCAGAACTGCAAAGTTATAAATTCCCTGGAACGATTTTGATTTTACATACATATATTTTATCTAGCGATTGCGAATCTGAATTCTAAGAAGATAAGGCTAAGCGATAGCAAATACATTATCTAATACATAATAGATACCTTCTAGGTATTACGCTCTGATCTCAGGCAGCTGCCGTCGGTAACCGGTTAGGTTATCATTTGGATAGCGGGCGTTCAGGGAATTGACGTCCTACTGTATATATGTTGTTTATTATTATTATTACTATTATTATTATCTCTGTGCACAGTCTTTTGTGTTTAACCCTAACTTTTTTGCATGGACGCCAATGAATTTTATGACTTAAATCGGTAATTTACTGTAAAACTTCTGGTATATTTATTATAAAAAAAGGTTATGTCACTGATGTCTGGTAGTAAAATGTAATTTTATAAAATATTATACCTTATTTTGAGCTCAGAATGTATTTAAAAGTTCTATATTTGAGAATTAGTACTGATTACAGATATCCAAGGCAAAAATAAATTGATTTAACCCACATTAGCTTCATAAAAATCTCATGTCTGCTGAGATGTCACCTTTCTGAATTGGTTATTGTAAGAAAGATATATCTTGACAAGAGGTAATCTGTGTTAAATTGACTCATTTTTGTCCTGTATATCTGTAGTCATCAATATTTCCAACATATTAGGGATGACTCTTTAGAACAATTTGAAGTACGATTAGGTGCAAAAACATCAATATAGTAAGTGGCTATATTAAAGTCATAAACAAGTTTTGTTAGGCAAAAATAGGACACTTTTCATAAAAATAAACTTCCTGTATATTACGGAAATTTAAATATAGTATATGCATTCGTTTTTATAGCAGCAATACTAAATCTCAAGTTATTCTGATTTAGTCATTATAGGTGTCCCAGTTTAAAGAGTTGTCTTTTGGGATGGGTGCATTTTTGTATAGAGTAAACTGGGTTAATTCATAATAGTGTGATGTGGAAAATCGGATGTTACTATGTGTCTCAATCTTTCAAGGACCGTTTATATATGAAATTAAAATTTAATGGTATTATAATATTAAACCTTTTTGTATAAAATTTATCTTTTTTTCTTTATCTTTTTGTTGTTGAATGCAGTTCACTGCTTATTTTGGAATTGTTTTGGTTTTTGATTATTTTTATTTATTTATTTTTTACTACTGTTGAATCCTCTAATGTTTGTTAATTTATTCGCGAATTTTCGTAGAAAAATTTAATATTCTCGAGATCGCTACTGCATTAAATATCATATAAGTATTTATAGTATCAGAATTTACGATTTAGTTTTTAATTTTTTTGTTTGTGGATCAAGGATAAATTACTCCTTATCTTTATCAAGTGTATACTCAACGTTTTTAAAATGTTTATATTATATGTTTTATATAGTGTTATTTCATTATTAATATGTATACCCTGTTTTGATTATGCTTTTTTTAAGACACCCCACTCCGCGTTTAAGTTGTTAAATACAGAAATTCTGTAATTGTACTAAGTGTTGAAATTAATTGCGGGTTCAAAAATGTCATGTTCCAAGCAAAACAGTTTGTACTTACATCTAATGTAAATAAAGTTAATTCAATTGTATATAATGTACATATATTTACCACCCTATTTATAAATTATTTGTTTTATTAGCTTTTTTGTTCAAACATTATATTTAAACTCAGTATCTTTTTTCAATAAATGTTTTTAAAAAGTAATTTGTTTTGTTTCTATATAGACCATATATTTTTTTGTGACTGCTTGGGGCAAAGCAGATAGCAGCACTGTATATTTAATAATACAATCCTGTAAAACGTTTAACAGATTGTATGAGATACACCAGTTTTGTTTACTATAGAGTAATTCAACATGCTTTTATTTCCATGGAAACAATTTTTTTGGGAAATCCGGTGGACACTATACGCAGTGTACCCTACACTGCCGATAATAGTGCCTGCTTAGTGATTTCTTTTAACTTAAATTAATTATTATTGTTAAAGGAAATAAACTGTTTATGGTAAATTATATATTTATTTTCTCTAAAATATTAAAAAGTATGAAATGAAAATAATACTTCTCAGGTAAGGTAACGATTAGATTTCATTTAAAGCATAGATTAAAATCTGTTTAAAAGTTCATCTTTCATATGACTGAACAAATTTTTGAGTTCCTTATTGTTTCAAAAATTATTTGTCATTTTTAATGAGATGCGGTTAGGACAAAATAACATCTATAAATCTCTGGGTACAAAAGTGGATACAAAGAAGATTTAAAACACTGGCGGGGGTGTGGTCCAGACGAGCTTGAAGGGAGGCGGATATCTTTGTAGAGAGATATACACCTGGATTTTGAGGACTTCACTGTGGCCTTCGAAATGGTCAATTGATCTCGCTTGGTTGATATTCGGGAGCTGGCTTCCAGATGATACCGCCTTGGGTTAAGCGTTAGCCGGTGTCCAAGCGACCGGTTTTTGGCCTAATAAGTTGCCAATTTTGACGTTTCAAATCGCGACATTAACGTTTTAAGAAGAACATTTTCAAAGTACTTTTTCTGTTATTTCTTGACCTTTTTGCACCAAAAAAGTTTTTTCTGTAATATACAATAACTTTTGTTATCCACACAAAATATTTTGGTTTTGTTCATTTTTCTGGCCATCAGTGGCACCCAAACATTTTTAATGCTTTAACTTTTTTTCTTCCAACTTAGTGTTGGTACATAGTAATACCTTTAATAATACAAACCTGCGACCACTTGGTTGCCATAGAGCCCCGGTGGTTCAGTGGTAAGAATGTGTGTCTCTGAACCGAAGGGTACTCTCAGAGTTCTCCTTTCACTTTTCAGTAGGTACATACTATAACATTAACATCAACAGAGGTTGTGGCATTGTATTTGAGCAAGTTGAATGTCTGCACGTTCCACCCTTCGGAGGGAGGTAAGGTAAATCCGTAGTTCCCGTGTCCTTGCGATGTTGGATACGTTAAAGATCCCTACCATCCTTGAAAAAAGGTAAGGGTTTAGCAAACTTTCCTAAATAGTGAAGTGAAACTGCTGTCTGGCGTCGGTGATCAGCCATAGTCGCGGAAATAGACTGACGTTAAGAAAACAAAAACACACACACTTGGTTGCCATAGCTTTGTTATTTCCGAAAGAAACTCTTCCGGGAAAAACTTCCGATTTTCCTGGCTAACAAAATTATCTAAGCCATTTGCAAAACAAAGAAGATAGGTACTCAAAAAATTTGAATAAAAGCGGTCCATTATGTTTTATACATATAATATATACATAATGAATACAACCTTGGCCAGTCTCTATGCCCTCGGAATGTACCCCAGAGCCAGGCTGGCCCTCATAATGAGGGTAAGCGCCGGCGCCAGTATAGCTATCCACTGTTGGAGCATGATGGGCATTATTCCATCAAATCCCGGCGATTTGTATGGCTTAAAGCTGTTAATGGCCCATCTTATTTTGCTCCAAGTAACCACCTCTTTAGCGACTGTCCAGTCTACTCTAGATGTACGCCTATAAGGCGCCTCTATTTCTGAGTGTTCCCAGTCCGGAGGTGATTGGTTTATTTTGTTACAGCCGAGGAAGTGCGTCTGGAGTAAAATTTCCATAGTTTCCTTCCCGGAGCCTGTAAATCCTCCTGTTGGCGTTATAGGCCAAGGTGATTTTGTCTCGCACTTGGGCTGCCGCAATCTCGAGGACTATTGAATTGTCTATGGTACTCTTAACCCCCCGCAGTTCCACTGCTAGGTCTGCCCTGTAGGCTTCCCAGTCCGCCTAGGGAGGGTCTCAGTACCATACGTTTGTCTTTCGACTTTGGCGATTTCAAACCGGATGTATCTGTGGTCTGAGCTAATCACTTCCGCAGACACAGCCCAGTTGTTAACAAAGTCACCCAGAAACTGGGTGGAAACTGTTATATCTAAAACTTCCTCACGCTGTGTTGTGACGAAGGTCGGTTTATTACCTCTATTCAATATGTCTAAATTAAATTTCATAAAGAATTGTGAAAGTGACTCACCCCTAGACTTTGTATCCAAGCTTCCCCACAACTCATGGTGGAGGAGGGTCCTTGCTGGCAGATAGGCTGATCCGATAGTAATGTCCCTCGGCCCATCCGCCCCTCCACATCAGAGTTTGATCGTTGCCAGGTCCCTGGAACAGAAATTCATTAAAGGCAGAAACTCTGTCCCTTTCCTGGCAAAAATGCAGGCCCTCGGGTTCTCGCTATGGATCTGCTGTTCCTCAGAGCCATCAGTAGTCCGGCCGTGGCTGCCCTACTGTGTTGGAGGTTGACCTGAAGGAACCTAAGTCCCATCGACCCCTGGTTGCTTCCCCAGTGGGCGGAAGCTAACCCTTCCCAGACCACAGAATGCATTAAAGGAGGTTCCTTCAAGGGCTCTGTAAGATGCCTGGTTGATCGAGAAGACGAGCGAGTCTGTCCGTTCTCCTCTGCCTTCCTGCTTAGAACCGACCAGTGTTGTGTCCCCAGTTCAGGGTTCTGGATCTTCAGTCTACTGATCACTGTCTTCTGCGGGACGGTGTGAGGGATCCGTACGAGGACCTTGCGTCTCTTTGGAGGTTCCTTGGGCTCGACGGCTGTCAAGTCTGCCAAAAACAAAATTGAAAATAAAAATGCTTTTAGAAAAACATGGCAACGATATAGAAACGAAGATGGTAAGCTTTTAGTGAACAGCCTCACAAAGAGAAATCAGAAATAAAATAAATGACTTCAAAAATCAGTTTTATAATAACAAATTAAGCACACTAAACACTCAAGACAATAGCCTTTGGAAACACATGAAACAGTTAAAAAAACCCTTTGATACAATCCCTAGCCTTATACACAACGACAATACGTTATCCCTAACAGACGAAGAAAAAGTTGAGTCATTAGCAAGATACTTTGAAAGTGTACACAATGTTGTGTGTGTGTGTTTTCTTTCTTTAACGTCGGCCTATTTCCGCGACTATGGCCAATCACCGACGCCAGGGAGCAGTTTCACCTCACCATCCTGGAAATTTTGACGAACCCCTGCCTTTCTGTAAGGAGGGTAGGGATCTTTAACGTGCCCAACATCGCATGGACACGGGACCGACGGCTTTACGCCTCCTCCGAAGGGTGGAACGTGCGGACATTCAACTTGCTCAAATACAATGCCAGAACCTCGGTTGATATTAATGTTACAGTTTGTACTGAAAAAGTGAAAGGAGAACCCTGGGATCGAACCCAGTATCCTTCGATTCAGAGGCACACGTTCTTACCTCTGAACCACCGAGGCTCATACACAATGTTGATACTATATAAATAACAATTCAGATCAAACGGATGTAATAAATCATGTAAATGGTTATCTTAATAACCAGACAATACATAATACCTGAGAATCCCAGCTAACCACCCCATGGGAAATAATAAAAGAGATTAAAAAACCAGAAGCAACAAAGCGCCGGGCTGCGACATAATCCAAACTACCATACCTACTTAAGAATTTTTTAAAGAAATGCTTCGTCAAGCTGACACATTATTAATTCTATAATCCGCTTCGCTTACTTTCCGAGCTAATGGAAAGTAGCCGATACGTACCAATTCATAAACCAGGAAGACCAGGTAACATGTGACTCATGCAGGTCCATAAGCCTGCTGAATAGCCTAACCAAAATTGTTGAAGCAATGATAAATAATCGCTTAAATAAGTTTGAGAAGGAAACCGCTCCTACTTGCAACATACAATTTGCATTTCGACAAAAACACAACACAGCGCAACAGGTAACTCGGATTGTAAATGACAAGCGTAAATTTTAACCTCAATAAAACAACAGTCCGCTGCTTGATATACAAAAAGCGTTTGACACCGTTTGGCAAAATGGGCTCATATATAAAATAATAAAACAGAATTATCCCTCTTATCTTGTAAAATTAATTAATTCATACATCCGAGACAGGTAATTTCGAGTACTATACAACAATGTCAAATCGACTGAAAAGAAAATTATGGCTGGGGTTCCTCAGGGTTCATTATTAGGACCAAAATTTTGTAATATTTTCATTGATGACAGTTCTCCAAAACTAAAACTGCTTTGTTTGCCGATGACACGACTATATACTCCCACTCGTTCAGCGAGCGCAGTGGTCGTGGCTAAGCAAATTCAAATCTAAATCTGCTCCAAGAGTTTTACTTTAAATGGAAAATTCATTAACTCAAACAAATCCGAAGCTATTGTATTTAGTAAAAATTTCAAGGACCTTACAATCTTTCAACCTCTAAAGATAAACAACAAAGCTATAAATGAAAATAAAAATGTCCGAGTCTACCTCGACCAAATACTAACGTTTAAAAACACATAGAAAATTCTACCCAAAAGGCACACGGTATATTAAAAAGTATTTATCTTTTATTAAATAGACGCAGTAAAGTCAGCACACCTAATAAACTAACAATCTAAGACAATACTCCGTCCAATGTTAACTTAGGCTGCCCCGATCTGGTGTGGTGCTTCAAAAACTCATATCAAAAAACTTTAACGTTTTCAAAACAATTGCCTAAGATTGGCATTGGATAAGAATCGATACACTAAAATTATAGAACTCCACGACATTGCAAAAATACCCCATATTAAGAATCATATCACGGAAATAGCTAACCAATTTTATAACACAGTTAAACAATGAAATATTGGAGCCAATAAAAAATTACAAAGCACACAAACTGAAATTTAAAGTCAAGCATAAACTACCTTTTGACAGAGTTCCCTTCTTCCGAAACCAATGAAGTCAAATTGAATATAATTAAATGGCAAATACAAACGGATATGTATGCATGTGTGTGTGCGTGTGTGTGTGTGTATGTATATATATATATATATATATATATATATATATATATATATATATATATATATATATATATATATATGCTTTTGTATGTAAAATTGAACATACGTAATTATGTAAATAACCCTTATAATTATAACACATGCGTGCACAGATAGCAAAAGCTACCTGTATTTTTCCCTTAAGTTACACCATAAATTGTAAACGCAGGTTCTTGCAACCAAAAAATTTTCTTGTTATAGAATATAGATAAATTATGTAAACTATAGACATAAACACACTAAATAGTACTAGTAATAGTAAAATAAGCTACCGAACATATAAATAAAACCTTAATTAACAAACAGTGGCATAGCTAAAATGTGAAGCTGGAACACTGTAAATCGAAAACAATACTGTACATGTTGTAAACTATTTTCTGTGGCATAATAAAGTTCTGTTGAGTTTGAGTTTTGTTCGACTGGCAATTTGCTTGAATGCCGGTGCGTGTTCTATTCCGGCACGATTCACATTAACGTTTGTTTTATTTCATTAACTTTAATATTCGACAGAAACCATATTGTCCAAGTTTCATACATTTGGACCAACATATCATTTTTTTTAACGCCTGGATAACTTTGTCACATTTGAGTCTATAATTATAAATTTTAGCAGACATTTTTTATTGTTGATATAAAAGAAGATAATTGGTTTTTAAAAAACTTTTTATTATTGGAAAACTACCTGTTACGTTTATAATTAGACAGATACTTTCTTTTTCTAAGTATGGATTAAGTTTTCTTTTAGAAAGCTTTTGTAGCTTTAATAAAATTTCTAATAAAAGTTTATATACATATATATATATATATATATATATATATATATATATATATATATATATATATATATATATATATATATATATATATATATATATACAGACGATAACTTAAAAAGTTATTAACCGATTTTGATGAAACTCGGCAATAATCTTTCTTTTATTAATGTCTTGGATAAGTTCGTTAGCGAACCCTACGGACCAGTTATTCTAAACAAAATGTTTATCTCAAAAAATAACACAGCTTTTGTGATTAAATTTGGTTGGTATGTTGCCCTCGTAAATGCCTTACTCCATATCAAAACTCCACTTTATAGGTATATGGAAAATTGAGTTACGGAAATTTGAAGCATTTAATGATAATTCGCTACCATAACGCACTTGCTGCGTCCCGAAATTTTTATTATTTTCAGTTTGCCAGACAAGGTCATTTCTCGTTGATCCGCACGGGAATCGAGCCCGGGATCTCTCGCTTTACAGGCTGGCACCTAGCAACTTGCGCCACGAGGCCGCCTTTGTTCATAGACGAACGAACACACAAATTATTATTGATGCCGCGTCCGTTTTTTTCTCTGATGTTAAGACCTGTTTGAACTCGTTTGGTGGGTTACTAGACGTTTTGCCAACTATGGCTGTTGGCTTCATCAGTAGCTGGACTGAAATTGAACAGACATTGCTCTGGTAACTTCATTAACACCCCGTATATGACTCGCTCGTCACGTAACGGAGAAATAAGGTAATTCTACAGACTCTAGCTATAATAGGACACCAAACATATTATGGCATGTATCAGCAATAATTACATCATCTACAACGACGTCGACGACATTGTTTGTGTTGCTGTTGGAATTTAGAGTTTGTATTTAAGCCTCCATCATCGAGAATGACCGTAAAACCGAAACACTATAGACTATCTTCTGTCAAGTTGTGTCAATTGTTCCTGTAATTTTTTAAATCAAGATGCTTAAACTAAAGTTTACTTTGTGCAATTAAATAGGTTTCATGTAACAGTTTAAGAATAAATATGTAAGTACAGTTGGTGGCTAAATTATTAGAAACACTCGATATTTTCGTTTTTTTTTTTAATTATGAAAAAAAAAACAGTAGAGTAATTATTATAAGACTATTTATGTGAACAAGATCAAAATAAAGACAGTTATGTAACTTATTGATAACAATTGCAAAAATTATTAAAAAATATAATTGTTTTCAATATTTTGTCACATCGCCCCTTGCAGCAATAACTGCCTGGATCCTACGTGGCAAGCTTTCTATGCACGTTAGGAGAATTTTTTCATCATGGTGCCACAGACGCTGATAAGTATCTCAATCAGTGGCTGCTTATTTGTTACAATATTTTTGGAAGTTCCCGTTTTGTCAGCTCCCAAATATTTTCTATTGGGTTAAGATCTGGAAGAGTTGCCAAGCCACGACGCAACGATGATTTTTTGAGCATCCAGGTAAGCTGTTACCCTTTTGGCCTTATAGCAACATGGCATGCATAAACCAGAAATCTTGCTCATTCAGGAACCAATTCCCTTATACTTGAGGTAAAATTCTGGTTCTGAGAACGTCATTATTTTCGTCTTGACGCATGTCCTACACCAGCCTCCCCCCACCCCAATATAACGGAGTCCACCGCTTTTTTCAGATATAATGGACCAAACCATTACTTTTAATTAATGTTGCACTGTTTCGACCTTGCAGTCCTCATGAAACTTTCGCACCAGGTCGTCTCCGATCAAAAGGTGACTTTGTGTGCTAGTATTTCAAAAGTCGACTCGTCTGAGAAGCAAACCTGAAAAATTAAGACAGTGATGATGAGTTTTTATTAGTAATATTAAATACTAACAATTATTACGTTTTTCTAGTCATCTGAGGTCAAATGACGATGATTTCTAGCCCATTCCTGTCACCTTTTCTTCATGGCTTCTGTTAATCTGGGCTTTTTCGTGTGCGTCTAACATTTGAACCCTTGCTCCACCAAGCGTCTTCGAACTGTTCGTTCGTATAAGTTGATACCAGCTTGGAACTAGCTTGGTCAACACCTGTCTACCCTTTTTTGGTTCCGTAGACAAATGTCCCTAATTTTTCTGTCACCTTGTGGTGTTGTAAGGCGTTTCCGGCCACACTCGCTAACTCGAGTTGCTCCCACAATCTCATTTCTTCGGGTCTTTCCCGAATTCCATTAATAGTGGCCACAGATACATGAATTAGGGCAGCTATTTTTCTTTGAGGATACTGTGTATTCTTCAGAAGAGACAACATTTCTGCAAATTTTGATAGCAGAAAGTTTTTGGCTTTTCCCATGTGGAAAAAAGTGCACGTGTTAATACTTTTTCAAAAATTGCACACTAACGCAGCATCTCTAACGGTTTTTTGCAGAATCGACTACTTCTCCTAAAATACATACAGAAGGCATAGACAACCTGTTATACAGTAATCTGTAACAGCAGTTGCCTATATCCACCTTCAAGTTATCATACCTTCAGATCTTCACCAAGTAGTGATGGGAAAAACTGTTATATTGCTGTAACAGGTCGCAACTGTTACTGTTTTTTAGACATAACAGTTAAATATAACAGGTTGAAAATAACAGTATGAATTATGAATTATTAAGAATTCCACGTAGACGTAGTAACAGTAGCTGAACTCGTCCGGTGGTAGCTGGGTAATGTTTAAAATAAAAAATATTCTTGTATTATGTTTAAAACAATTAATTAATTTTTATTAAAAAAATGATGGAGGTTTTTTTTTTTGGGTATTCATCACTAATAATAATAATTTGGTAAAAAATTCAACAATGCAGAATTTCTTTCGAATTTTCTTTACTAATTAAGTATTAGTTAATCACTGAGCTTGAAAACCTCTATAGCCATCTTTTCCTTGAAAATGAGACTTATAAAATACATGAATTATTGTAAGCAAAAATAAATAATTTAAAAAAAATTAAAACTAATTTTTTTCTCTCTACCTATAGGGCGAAGTGTGTCTGGTTTCAACTATACCGGGTACAGGGAATATTTTTATAATTTCATTAAAATTGGTACTGTTTCTGAGATTTTTTAAGTTTCAGCGATTTTTTATTTTGCAGTAGTAATAAAAAAAAGATGTTTAAAATCGGACCCATTTCTTAGATTTCCAAAGTGAAAAGTAAAAAGGAATATTGATTTATTAGTTACATAAGGCAAAGAAGAATGAGCAAAGAAACGACCTAATATAATATAATACCTAAGGACTCATGTTAAAGCATAACTGTACATTTGTATACATATCAGTAACGTAACAGACTTTCGTCGACCAAAGTCAGTCAAATAATGTTCATCAACAAAAACTCAGAACGTTGAAAGTGTTTTGTTAGAAAAGAAGAAAAGAAACATCGTTAATTTTATTTACATTTTTCATATTTTGTGTTTGTTTATAAATTGTAAATATATGTGTGTGTTTTGTGTGAATCAACAACCTGTCAAAATTTAACAGTTTCATTGTACCGACGACCCTACGTTCCCAAAGCTGTGAGCACACGAGTATAAAACATTATGTTATGAAGTAAAGTCCGCTCTATACTATATACCCCATTCCCAGTCTCATGTCCATTCATCCTGTTATAACAGTTGCGGATGAAAACAGTATTATGTCATGAAGTAAAGTCTGCTCTATACCCCATTCCCAGTCTCATGTCCATTCATCCTGTTATAACAGTTGCGGATGAAAACAGAAGTTGCTTCATCGTAGCAGTGCAACAGAAACAGTTACGACAACAGAAACAGATACGACTCCGAGTTCTAATGTAAAGCGCAACAGCATCCCCTCCACTGTACCTGTTATTTGTATATATCCATAACAGGTTGTTACTGTTGCGGCTCGACAACAGTTAAAATATAACAGACTGTTAAATAACAACCCATCACTTTCACCAAGCCTCGAAGTGTTCCTATAATAATTTGGCCATCACTGTAATACTCCACAATACATAAGATGTCTAGTTAATTTGGAAATTTTCCAATTAAGAAAATTGAATTTATATTGATATATGGTAACAACATTAATTTGTAGTAAATAAGCTGTCAAAGTTTGACAACCAGAGATCGAATGGTATGCCTGATAAAAAAGATTTATTTTGATGACAAATAGTTTCGGGTGTGATTTTAGCGGCCAAATGTCCAGCAGCGAGTGATGTGTCATTATTTAACTGTCAGTTATTTTGAAACGGTTACCGAGCCGTAACGGTAACCACCTAACAGCTTAAAAAGTAACGCTTCTTACACTAAACTAGAATTCGGAGTCGTGTTTGTTTCAGTTCTACTGCAACTAGGTTCGATGAATAAAAATCGGTTTTCATTGGCAACTGTTATTTAACCATTTAACGGGAGCGCCTTGAGATTGGGAATGCTAAATATGTATGGTTCTACAGTATAGAGCGGACTGTACTTCATAACATTATTATTTATACTTGTGTGCTCGCTCTCGCTCACAGCTTTAGGGACGTACGATCTTCGGTACAATAAAACGGTTTAATTTTAACTTTAACCGGTTGTTGATGGGGATACGGCATATGGACACTACTACACAGAGTTATTCTGTTAAACTGAGAAGCAGTTATTTTTGAAACAGTTGAGTTTCCCACTAGTGTGTAAAGCCAAATATTTAATAATAAAAAATGTTGGGTGAAAAGATTAATTTCTGTAAAAACGTGTTATTACTTTCACTATAGACAACGCAAAATAGGGTTATTTCACGTGAAATTAAAGTACTTATTTATTTACATTTATATACATTACCTAAGAAAACAGTTAACACGTCATTTTCGTTTGTCTGATAATAGTTATCAAATTGATAAAAAATATAATGATACAACATTTTTTAATATCTATATACATTTAAATATAAAAAATTAAATGAATATATATATATATATATATATATATATATATATATATATATATATATATATATATATATATATATATATATATATATATATATACATACATACAGGGTGTTTCCAAATTGATGCGAAAAATTTTACAGGTGATTCTTTGGAGAAAAATAAGGGGTGTCTTTTTATTAAGTTTTTCTTGAAACCCCTTCTCCTCCAAGTTACAGCCATTTGAAATTTTTGAAACTAATTTTAAAACAAATATTAAAATAAGTAAATTTCTTTACCGAAATTTTATGAGCTGCGTTATGTTATGGAGTTCTTAGAATCACTCCCTGTGTAACAATAAAAGTTCTAACGTCTAACGTCCCAAGACGTGATAAATAATGATATTTATTGATTCTTGCTGTGGCATTGACATTTACGTAAAGACCCCTCATAAAATAAATTTGTTAGAAATGACTAGTTTACGATTCCTAAAACATCTAAGTAAATACTAATATAAGACTCCTTTCTGATTTCTAAAAGTTTCACTTCAGAGTGGCAAAAGATTTACGACACGCTTATTATAATTTCTTAACCCTTTGTTTCCTTTTCATATCGACAAAATTTGAGATTTATACACTACGTGAAATAACGGGGTAAAAATACAATGCATTTATACTAGTGTGCTCGCTCTCGCTCACAGCTTTGGGAATGTAGGATACTATCGATCGGATATCCAGTTTAAAATAACTGAAGCCGTTATTTTCAACGGTTATTATTAAATAACGTTAACGGCTTCAACAGTTAACAGAAAAGAACCGTTTTTCCCATCACTACCAGCAGCCGATTCACGAAGACAACCGAACGTTTTACAGGACCGTAACAGGGATGACGCGCAAGATGCATTAAAGTTTTTTTACACAATATCAGAAACGCATGTGGAAGCAAATTAAAATCTAGCAGGGTTATCAATACTTCTATATAATGCTGGCAACAAATGTACCCACGATCATTCACACCCGCATGAGAAATGGCGTAGTATTGCTAGATATTTCACTTTTTATTACAAAACCTGTACATTTTTTTTTTTTTTTTGTTCCCTCAGGGCTCGTCCGCGGCCTTGCCGCCCCGATAGCACCGCAACCCTTAGTTGATTGTGCATACCCCTAGTCTTACTCCACCCATTCCAAAATCACTGTGCCTTGAACTAGTCTGCACAGCGATTGGTAGGGTGAAGTTTTATATTGCTCTGTCTCCGGTCTAGAGTGACCGTAGATCAGTTGTCTTTTCCGGTCCAGAGCTATACACTCGCACAAGATGTGCTGGGCTGATTCCTCCCCCTCGCCGCAGAGTCTGCATGCGAGGTCCCCTTCGAACCGCCCCATTTTATGTAGGTGTTTCTTGACGGCCATGTGTCCCGTCAAGAGACCTGTTGTGTTTCTGAGCTGTCCTCTGCTAAGGTTTAGCAGCTCCACAGCTCTCTTTGAACTGGGTCCGTCAATTATTGACTTCCCATGTCTGAGCCCTGGACAGTCCGCCCAGTACACCTTGTGTTGGTTTCTGACCCAGGACTTAATGGCTCCCCTGGCAGTGCTCTTTGACACGCCCAGAGCCGGTTCTGGTCCCATAAATGGTTCTGCTGACCCCCTCTTTGCGAGACTGTCAGCTTCTTCATTGCCTTTGACCCCCGAGTGACCCGGCACCCAGATGAGGGTCACCTCATTCTGCCCAGCCAGGTCGCTCGTCTCGTCTCGACACTCACTCACCAGCCAGGAATTTACCCGTGGGCTACTTAGTGCCTTAAGGGCTGCCTGGCTGTCTGTGGCTATGAGGATCCGCTTGTTGGTGTAGCCCCTCCTCTTGTTCTCCCGCACACAGTGCAGGATGGCGTACATCTCGGCCTGAAACACCGTTGCATGGGCTCCGAGGGAAATACTGTGACTTACCCTCGGTCCTTCCGAGTAAACACCTGCCCCCGTCCCACGCTCCCCGCCAGATCCGTCCGTGAACCAGACGAGCGCGTCCCGTGGTATGCCCGGTGTCTCCTCCCGCCATGCCCCGCGATCAGGGATTTCCACTGTGAAGTTGTTTTCCCTGCACATTCGCGGGCTCGCGAAGTCTGACCTCATTTCAAGCATGGGTTCCTTCACGATCTCCTGAATTTTGCAGTGGCCCCTGAAGCCTGGGTTGATCTTCAGTCTACCATTGCAGGCTAGTCTGTATAGTCCTAGCCTGGCCTCTCCCATAATAACGAAGTGTAGGGGGGGTAGATCCAGCAACACCTCCATGGCGGCTGTTGGGGTTGAAGACATGGCCCCTGTGATGCCTAGGCAAGCCATCCTTTGGATCTTGCCTAGTTTTTGTTTGGCACTGGATTGTGTCACCTTAGGCCACCAGACCAGTGCCGCATATGTTAACGATGGTCTGACCACCCTTGTGTACAGCCAGTGGGCCATACTAGGTCTTAGTCCCCACGTTTTTCCATATAGCCGCCTAGTGACGGCTAAGGTCATGACTGCCTTACGCAGTATTTTTCCAATGTGACCATTCCAGGTTAGCTTAGAGTCCAATACGACCCCAAGATATTTTACCTCCCTGGCCATTGGAACGCTCCTACCGTATAGAGTGAGAGTTCTGTGGCTTTCACACTTCCTCCTCCTCGTAAACGGCACGACGGTTGCTTTCTCGGGGCTCACCCCGAGCCCTTGATCAACCGTCCACCCTTCCACCACTTTCAGTGCAGTCTGCATACGCTCCCACACTGCCTGTGTGACCTTTCCTCGGACTATGATGACAATGTCGTCCGCATAGCCCTGTACCTCATACCCCCCTCCCGAGAGCCTCCCCAGCAGGCCGTCCACGACTAGACACCAGAGCAAGGGAGACAGAACGCTCCCCTGCGGACACCCCGCCGCGACCCCCGCCAGCAGAGTCCCTCCCGCGAGTGAGGTGAACACCGCCCTGTCCCTGAGCATGGAACCGATCCACCTGCAGCAGGTCTCCTCTATTCCACGCTCCCGGGCAGCTGCCAGAACCGATCCGAACGAGGTGTTGCTAAAGGCCCCCTCTATGTCTAGGAAGGCCCCCAGCGCCACCTCCTTGTTCTCCAGCGTATTCTCCAGTTTCAGCACCAGTTGGTGCAGTGCTGTTTCTGTTGAGAATCCTGCTCTGTATGCATATTGTCCGCAGTGTAGAGGATATGCTTCCAGTACACCGCCCCTAATGTGCCGGTCGAGCAGTTTTTCCACTGTTTTCAGCAAGAAGGACATGAGACTTATTGGCCTCAGGGACTTTGCCTGGTCTGTTGGACGCCCAGGTTTAGGAATAAATACAACCCTGGCCAGTCTCCATGCCCTCGGAATGTACCCCAGAGCCAGGCTGGCCCTCATAATGAGGGTAAGCACCGGCGCCAGTATATCTATCCCCTGTTGGAGCATGATGGGCATTATTCCATCAAATCCCGGCGATTTGTATGGCTTAAAGCTGTTAATGGCCCATCTGATTTTGCTCCAGGTAACCACCTCTTTAGCGACTGTCCAGTCTACTCTAGATGCCCGCCTATAAGGCGCCTCTATTTCTGAGTGTTCCCAGTCCGGAGGTGATTGGTTTATTATGTTACAGCCGGGGAAGTGCGTCTGGAGTAAAATTTCCATAGTTTCCTCCCCCGAGCTTGTAAAGCCTCCCGTGGGTGTTCTAAGGGAGCCTATGTTAGTCTGAGGGCCCTTAGACAGGATCTTGTGTAGTCGAGCACTCTCGGACGTGTTTTCCACTTCTTCGCAGTGCCTCCTCCACGACTCCTTCTTGGCGTCCCTCAGTCTTTTGTTATAGGTCGATAGGGCCTGTCTATATTCATCCCATGCTCCCGACCTTTTGGCCACGTTAAACAGCTTACGAACCTGCGTCCTCCTTTGCCTGAGGTCCTCGTTCCACCATGGGACGTTCCTGGTGGACACCCTCATTTTCAGGGGGCAGTTGGCGTTATAGGCCGAGGTAATTGCGTCTCGCAATTGGACTGCTGCAATCTCGAGGTCTATTGAATCCCTTATGGCCCTCTCAACCCCCCGCAGTTCCACAGCTAGGTCTGCCCTGTAGGCTTCCCAGTCCGCCTTGCGGGGGTCCCGGTACCATACCGTTTCTCTTTCGACTTTGGCGATTTCAAACCGGATGTATCTGTGGTCTGAGCTACTCACTTCCCCAGACACAGCCCAGCTTTTAACAAAGTCACCCAGAAACTGGGTGGAAACTGTTAGGTCTAAAACTTCCTCACGCCGTGTTGTGACGAATGTCGGTTTATTACCTCTATTCAATATGTCTAAATTAAATTTCATAAAGAATTGTAAAAGTGCCTCACCCCTAGAGTTTGTGTCCGAGCTACCCCACAACTCATGGTGCGCATTCGCATCCATGCCGATGATGGTCTGCCATCCACCTGCTCTGCTACCCACCATCAGCTGCTCCAATTCGTTGGGTGGAGGAGGGTCCGTGCTGTCCCCTGGCAGATAGGCTGACGCGACAGTAATGTCCCTCAGCCCATCCGCTCCTCCACATCGGATTTTGATCGTTGCCAGGTCCCTGGAACAGAAATTCATTAGAGGGAGAAACTCTATCCCTTCCCTGACAAAAATGCAGGCCCTCGGATTCTCGCTGGACCTGCTGTAGATGAGCTTTCCATTAGCTCCGCCGAGTCCCTTGATCTCTCCTTTGTAGGAGTACGGTTCCTGGATGAGGGCCACATCCGTGTTCCTCAGAGCCATTAGTAGTCCGGCCGTGGCTGCCCTACTGTGTTGGAGGTTGACCTGAAGGAACCTAAGTCCCATTAACCCTTAATTGCTTCCCCAGTGGGCGGAAGCTAACCCTTCCCATGCCCCAGAATGCCTTGAAGGAGGTTCCTTCAAGGGCTCTGTAAGATGTCGGGTCGATCGAGAAGGCGAGCGTCTGTCCTTTCTCCTCTGCCTTCCTGCTTAGAACCGACCAGTGTTGCGTCCCCAGTTCAGGGTTCTGGATCTTAAGTCTGCTGATCACCGTCTCCTGCGGGACGGTGTCAGGGATCCGTACGAGGACCTTGCGTCTCTTTGGGAGTTCATTGGGCTCGACGGCTGTCAAGTCCGCCCCCTCCCAAATCTGACCGAGGCCCCCGATCGTTTTCCGCAGCCAGTCCAGCGACTGCGGGCCGGCACAGGTTATCCAGAGGATGCCCCCCGTCAGGCGCGTCCGGTGGAACTGAGGCGGGCTCTCCCCTTCCTGAAGAGAGTCCACTGCAGCTACCACCGCAGCCTGGATCAGGTCCGCCTTCCCCTGGTCTAGCGTGACCTCAGGATGGCGTCTGTCAATCACCGCCATCCCGAGGCCCTCCGCAGCCTCCCTGTAAGAGCCAGTCTGCGCCGGTGTTCCGGCCTTAGTTCCTTTGGGAGGTCTGTCTGTAGTAGGCGTGCTAGAGCCAGAGCGCGGCGTCTTCCGACTCGCACTCTCCTCTTGCGCCTTTACAGGCACCCTGGCCCTTTTGGAACGTCTGTCTGTAGTGGGCGTGCTAGAGTTCGAGCGCGTCCTCTTCTGACCCGCACTCCCCTCTTGCGCCTTTACAGGTTTCTCGACCGTCCAGGTCCCGGCCGCCATTTTTTGCGCCCTCCGGAGCTTCTTTCTTTGCGCCCCGGAAAAACGCTTGGACTGCCGGGGCAGTCCCTCTACTCTAACAGTAGAGTCCTCACTGGTGGGGGGCCCCCGGAGTCCGCGGAGCTCGCCGCCCTCCGGTGGGACCCAGCCTCCAGCTTGGGTGTCGGGGACAGGTCTCTGGCCGAAGCTACCCCCTGATCCCCCGTATCTACGCCGGTCGTGGGACCTCCAGAGTCCGCTGCCGCACCCTGGCTCGTCTCCGTTTCCGGGATAGACTCAAGGCTCAAGTCTGTAGCCGGAGCCACTCCTCGAGCCTCATTGGTTTTGGTTTTATATGTATTTATAATCTTCATGTTGTTCCCACGAGAATGGGGGAAATACTGTCCACACCATCAGAACCCCCTGTGTGGTGCAAGGCGGGTTACTCTGGAGGGTTGCCTGGTACTCCAGAGGTTCCGTTCACGACACCATCGCCCTGGTGCCATCCATCCATAGGCACGGGTCACGTGACACCGTAGATTGGGGGAGTTTAGTTCGACCTCCTTGTCTAGATCCGTCATGTTTAGTTATTAGCAGGGTCACCTCGTGCAGGATGCGGATTTTTACCGCGCATGACGGTCTTGGGGAAAGCTTCATCGGGAGTTTATGTTGTTATTTCCACTTCCTCAGCTTGCCCCCTGGAGTCCTTTGGCCCGCGACTCCTTAACCCCAACCCTGTACATACTAACAGATTAAAACTTGGAAAGGCTATTGACAATGTTAAAAGCTATCATTAAAATACAGCGCCTAGCACTCGCAAGCCGTACAAGAGATGGGAGGGGAGTACACCATGAAAGTTATTTATATTTATATTTCAAAAACTATACATACTAACAGATTAAGACTAAGCGTGGTTATTGCTCCTATAAAATGCTATCAAAAAAATATAGCCCCAAACACTCGCAAGCCGTAGGAGAGATGGGAGGGGAGGAAATCTTGACAGATAATAAAATTTTTATTTCAAAAACTGTACATACTAACAGTTTAAGACTACGCGGGGTTATTGCTCCTATAATATGCTATAAAAAAATATAGCCCTAAACGCTCGCAAGCCGTAGGAGAGATAGGAGGGGAGGAAATCTTTAAATATAATTAAATTTTTATTTTAAAAACTGTACATACTAACAGTTTAAGACTAAGCGGGGTCATTGCTCCTATAATATTCTATGAAAAAATATAACCCCAAGCACTCGCAAGCCGTAGGAGGGGTGTGGGGGAGG
Source organism: Tillus elongatus (assembly GCA_964006375.1). NCBI lineage: Eukaryota > Metazoa > Arthropoda > Insecta > Coleoptera > Cleridae > Tillus > Tillus elongatus. The sequence continues at coordinate 70,800,222 of OZ023267.1, forward strand.
AAATCTTTAAATATAATGAAAATTTTGTTTCAAAAACTGTACATACTAACAGTTTAAGACTTAGCGGGGTTATTGCTCCTATAATATTCTATGAAAAAAATATAGCCCCAGGCACTCGCAAGCCGTAGGAGAGATGGAAGGGGAGAAAATGCTGACGACAGGGAAGTACAATTTTATTTCAAAAAGTATTGTTTGTCTATCTTTCAACATTTTTATAGTGAAACTGCGAGCGGTTTTTACCTTTATTTTGCTGTACCAAGAAGTTTTAACATGAAATAAAAAATTTCCTTAGTAAGATTTAAAAAAAAAAGATGTCAAGGGGGTGACTGGAATTCGATACTAGGACCAAGACTATTTACTAAAATTTTTCGATCTTGCCAGATAATTAAATGTTTATTTGAAAAACTATACATACTAACAGATTACGACTAAGCGGGGTTATTGCTCATATAATATGCTATAAAAAAATATAGCCCCAAACGCTCGCAAGCCGTAGAAGAGATGGGAGGGGAGGAAATCTTTAAATATAAATAAATTTTTATTTCAAAAACTGTACATACTAACAGTTTAAGACTAAGCGGGGTTATTGCTCCTATAATATTCTATGAAAAAAATATAGCCCCAAACACTCGCAAGACGTAGGAGAGATGGGAGTATGTACAGCTTTTGAAATAAAAATTTAATTATCTGTCAAGATTTCCTCTCCCCCTCATACGGCTTGCGAGTGCTAGGGGCTATATTTTTTGCATAGAACATAATATAATATAATATAATATCTGTCAAGATTTCCTCTTCTCCCGCCCCTCCTACGGCTTGCGAGTGCTTGGGGCTATATTTTTTTCATGGAATATTATAGGATAAATAACCGCGCTAAGTCTTAAACTGTTAGTATGTACAGTTTTTGAAATAAAAATTTAATTATATTTAAAGATTTCCTCCCCTCCCATCTCTCCTACGGCTTGCGAGTGTTTGGGGCTATATTTTTTTCATAGAATATTATAGGAGCAATAACCTCGCTTAGTCTTAATCTGTTAGTATGTATGTTTTTTCAAATAAACATTTAATTATCTGGCAAGATCGAAAATTTTTAATAAATAGTCTTTGTCCTAGTATCGAATTCCAGTCACCCCCTTGACATCTTTTTTTTTTAATCTTACTAAGGAAATTTTTTATTTCATGTTAAAACTTCTTGGTACAGCAAAATAAAGGTAAAACCGCTCGCAGTTTCACTATAAAAATGTTGAAAGATAGACAAACAATACTTTTTGAAATAAAATTGTACTTCCCTGTCGTCAGCGTTTTCTCCCCTTACATCTCTCCTACGGCTTGCAAGTGCCTGGGGCTATATTTTTTTCATAGCATTTAATAGAAGCAATAACTACGCTTAGTCTTAATCTGTTAGTATGTTTAGTTTTTTAAATATTAATTTTAATAACTATCAAGATTTCCTCCCCTCCCACCCATCCTACGGCTAGCGAGTGTTTGTGGAAATATTTTTTTGATAGCATTTTATAGAAGCAATAACTACACTTAGTCTTAATCTGTTAGTATATTTCGTTTTTTAAATATAAATTTTAATAACTATCAAGATTTCCTCCCCTCCCGCCTTTCCTACGGCCTGCGAGTGCTTGGGGCTATATTTTTTTCATACCATATTATAGGAGCAATAACCCCGCTTAGTCTTAAACTGTTAGTATGTACAGTTTTTGAAATAAAAATTTAATTGTCTGTCAAGATTTCCTCCCCTCCCATCTCTCCTGCGGCTTGCGAGTGTTTGGCGCTATATTTTTTTCATAGAATATTATAGGAGCAATAACCCCGCTAAGTCTTAAACTGTTAGTTTGTACAGTTTTTGAAATAAAAATTTAATTATATTTAAAGATTTCCTCCCCTCCCATCTCTCCTACGGCTTGCGAGTGCTTGGGGTTATATTTTTTCATAGCATATTATAGGTGCAATAACCCCGCTTAGTCTTAAACTGTTAGTATGTACAGTTTTTGAAATAAAAATTTAATTATCTGTCAAGATTTCCTCTCCTCCCGCCCCTCCTACGGCTTGCGAGTGCTTGGGGCTATATTTTTTTCATAGAATACTATAGGAGCAATAACCCCGCTAAGTCTTAAACTGTTAGTATGTACAGTTTTTGATATAACAATTTAATTATATTTAAAGATTTCCTCCCCTCCCATCTCTCCTACGGCTTGAGAGTGTTTGTGGCTATATTTTTTTCATAGAATATTAAAGGAGCAATAACCCCGCTAAGTCTTAAACTGTTAGTATGTACAGTTTTTGAAATAAAAATTTAATTATATTTAAAGATTTACTCCCCTCCCATCTCTCCTACGGCTTGCAAGTGTTTGGGGCTATATTTTTTTCATAGAATATTATAGGAGCAATAACCCCGCTTAGTCTTAATCTGTTAGTATGTATAGTTTTTCAAATAAACATTTAATTATCTGGCAAGATCGAAAATTTTTAATAAATAGTCGTTGTCCTAGTATCGAATTCCAGTCACCCCCTTGACATCTTTTTTTTTTAAATCTTACTAAGGAAATTTTTTATTTCATGTTAAAACTTCTTGGTACAGCAAAATAAAGGTAAAACCGCTCGCAGTTTCACTATAAAAATGTTGAAAGATAGACAAACAATACTTTTTGAAATAAAATTGTACTTCCCTGTCGTCAGCAGTTTCTCCACTTTCATCTCTCCTTCGGCTTGCGAGTGCCTGCGGCTATATTTTTTTCATAGCATTTTATAGAAGCAATAACTACGCTCAGTCTTAATCTGTTAGTATGTTTAGTTTTTTAAATATAAATTTTAATAACTATCAAGATTTCCTCCCCTCCCGCCCCTCCTACGGCTTGCGAGTGTTTGGCGCTGTATTTTTTTCATTTTACAGTTTTTGAAATAAAAATTTAATTATATTTAAAGATTTCCTCCCCTCCCACCCCTCCTACGGCTTGCGAGTGCTTGGGGTTATATTGTTTTCATAGAATATTATAGGAGCAATAACCCCGCTAAGTCTTAAACTGTTAGTATGTACAGTTTTTGAAATAAAAATTTAATTATATTTAAACATTTCCTCCCCTCCCACCCCTCCTACGGTTTGTGAGTGCTTGGGGTTATATTTTTTTTGATAGCATTTTATAGGAGCAATAACCACGCTTAGTCTTAATCTGTTAGTATGTATAGTTTTTGAAATAAAAATATAAATAACTTTCATGGTGTACTCCCCTCCCATCTCTTGTACGGCTTGCGAGTGCTAGGCGCTGTATTTTAATGATAGCTTTTAACATTGTCAATAGCCTTTCCAAGTTTTAATCTGTTAGTATGTACAGGTTTTGTAATAAAAAGTGAAATATCTAGCAATACGCCATTTCTCATGCGGGTGTGAATGATCGTGGGTACATTTGTTGCCAGCATTATATAGAAGTATTGATAACCCTGCTAGATTTTAATTTGTTTTCACATGCGTTTCTGATATTGTGTAAAAAAACTTATAATGTATCTTGCGCGTCATCCCTGTTACGGTCCTGTAAAACGTTCGGTTGTCTTCGTGAATCGGCTGCTGGACATTTGGCCGCTGAAATCACACCGGTGTTTCGGTCAGATATTAAGTGTTTATTTTTGTAATAGATTCTTGGTCTCCATTAGAAATTTGGTTCAGGTCAATTAATTTCACCATCATGCTTTTTAAAATGTTAATAGTGAGACATGTTTTGCATTGGCATAACGGTTGTTTTTCTATCAAATTTTCACAAAGAAAACGTCATTATTAAAGTGGTAAGGTCCTTCGAGATTTAAAAAAAATGGTTTTCAATGAAATGAGCGTTAATTAGAGCCCATAGAACCCATATCCGAGGTCAGCTTCAGATTTTGTATTCTATATATATATATATATATATATATATATATATATATATATATATATATATATATATATATATATATTTATTTATTTATATGCATTCAAATTATACAGTGCATCTTACATATAAGTTACAAACTTGTGGGTGTAATTGATGCGATTTGGTTAAAATATTAAACTCGAAGATATCAAAACCCTATTGACACTGACATTTCTTGCTATAAAACTTCGGTATTTCAAATTTACAATTATATATATATATATATATATATATATATATATATATATATATATATATATATATATATATATATATATATATATATATATATATATATATCTTTTCCGCCAAAACAATGCAAGGGTGCGCACATGTGTAGTCTCCATGGCGAAATTGCATAAATTGGGCTAAGAATTGCTCCATTATCATCCCTATTCTCCGGACTTAGCGCCGAGTGATTATTTCTTATTTCCAAACATAAAGAAATGGCTCGGCGGAAAGAGATTTAACTCCAATGATGAAATCATCTCACAAACAAATACCTGTTTTGAGTACTTAGACACAACTTATTTTTTTGGGAGGGATAAAAAAATTGGAGAATCGTTGAACGAAGTGTATAGAGCTCAAAGGAGACTATGTTGAGAAATAAAATGGTTTTTTTTTTTGGTCAAAAAACCTATGTTTCATTCATAAAGCCACGGACTTATTGACCCGCCCTCGTATCTCGGTTATGATAAGAGCTACAAAGTTGGTTAAACGGGTAATGTTTCTCAGGATTCTATCTCCATTTCATAACTGCCATCACATTTGTTTCTTTAAATAATCGCAAAAACAAAGTGGTGCGTTTTTGAGACCCCCATACCTCGGTCATCTGAGAACATACGATATTTTAGTTTAAACATTTTATTGGCACTTTTTTAAAGTCTGCAATAAAAAATAAAACAAAAGAATCTCTTACCGTTTTTGAGATACTGATTAAAACTTTGTTTTTCTTATGGACGTCATATTGGATTTTTATTGCATTAAATAACATTTTTATCCCCTTTTAAAAAATGCCACGACATGGTATTTTCTATTGCAGAAATAAGAAAAAATATTAGTTACTGGTATATATATATATATATATATATATATATATATATATATATATATATATATATATATATATATATATATATATATATATATATATATATATATATATATATATATATATATATATATATATATATATATATATCTTTTCCGCCAAAACAATGCAAGGGTGCGCACATGTGTAGTCTCCATGGCGAAATTGCATAAATTGGGCTAAGAATTGCTCCATTATCATCCCTATTCTCCGGACTTAGCGCCGAGTGATTATTTCTTATTTCCAAACATAAAGAAATGGCTCGGCGGAAAGAGATTTAACTCCAATGATGAAATCATCTCACAAACAAACACCTGTTTTGAGTACTTAGACACAACTTATTTTTTTGGGAGGGATAAAAAAAATTGGAGAAACGTTGAACGAAGTGTATAGAGCTCAAAGGAGAGTATGTTGAGAAATAAAATGGTTTTTTTTTTGTCAAAAAAACCTATGTTTCATTCATAAAGTCACGGACTTATTGACCCGCCCTCGTATCTCGGTTATGATAAGAGCTACAAAGTTGGTTAAACGGGTAATGTTTCTCAGGATTCTATCTCCATTTCATAACTGCCATCACATTTGTTTCTTTAAATAATCGCAAAAACAAAGTGGTGCGTTTTTGAGACCCCCATACCTCGGTCATCTGAGAACATACGATATTTTAGTTTAAACATTTTATTGGCACTTTTTTAAAGTCTGCAATAAAAAATAAAACAAAAGAATCTCTTACCGTTTTTGAGATACTGATTAAAACTTTGTTTTTTCTTATGGACGTCATATTGGATTTTTATTGCGTTAAATAACATTTTTATCCCCTTTTAAAAAATGTCACGACATGGTATTTTCTATTGCAGAAATAAGAAAAAATATTAGTTACTGGTAAATTAAAAAAAAAGAGTTAATCTATTAGGCTCTGGTTCACGATAATGCCGAATTTGTCATTAGTTCACTCACTTCAGTAGGCGATTGAATGTTTCGCTCTACACTAGCTAGACAATTAGGAAATTATTCTTGCATTATTATCGATTAAATTTACTGAACGAATGTAAGAATAGGTATTTTGCGACAATTTTGGGACAATTTACAATACAAACTTATACAAACGAAGTTTAGATATGAACTGTTTAATTTAAAGAAATGTGGTCACCACCTTATACAATACACATTTGACAACGATTTTTCAGAGGGTTTATTGCTCTAATTAATGTGTTTCTATTCAGTATATCATAGCGTTTCGGACACTTTCTTCTAAAATTGCAACATTTTCGGGAGCTTTAAGTGCGTAAGTTTCGTTCTTTATGTGCCCCCGTACAAGAAATCAACGGGACTTCATGTGGCGGTGGTTCCGACCGCAGTGTTTTCGTCAACACTACTCTATGTTTCTCTTGACAGCTAAACGTTGCGTTACGTTATTCGACAGCAAGCTGTCAAGAACTACTATATAAGAGACACCAGGGATCTCTCTCTCTCCTCGCTACCAACCGACACAGTGATCACACGTCTCTCCACGCTCGGTCAGTTATCTGTTATGTACTCATGTACTGTCTGTGATTGTTTTATAGTTAAATGTATCATATAGTTTATTCAGTTAGTGAAATAATAAAGTATATTAAATGTTTACGTATGGATTTAATATCAACAAGTGCAATTAACATCCATATTGGTGACCCCGTGCCGCAAGCCGAAGATGCCCAGCCTGATGTTCCAGCCGACGTCGCCTAACTTCCACGCACGTGCCCATGCCTACAGAAAACGAATATCTAAACAGGTCAGTCCTTTCTAATTTAAAAATTATCTAATTTTTTTCACAATGGCCGAAGATTCTTCAAGCAGCAATATCATGGCAAGGGTTGCAATAAAATTACCTCCTATATGGAGACGTAACGTGAAAATCTGGCAAATGCAGGTTGACGCCCAGTTTGATATATCGCAGATTAGTTCTGAAAAGACAAAATTCAGTCATGTACTCGCTATACTCGATCCTGATGTCGCAGAGTCAATTTCAGATTTTTTAACCCAACCATTATCATCAACCCCCTATTCAGATCTAATGAAACGTCTTTTATTAGAATTTGAAGAGTCCGATAGTCGCAAAATAAATAAACTTTTAACAGTAGAATTAGGCGACAGAAAACCATCGCAACTTTTACGCGAAATGAAGTTTTTAGCCGGTAGTCAGATTAAAGAGGATTTCCTTAAAACTTTATTTCTACAACGTTTACCAGTCAACGTTCGTTCAATTTTGGCTTCGAGCAACGATTCTCTAGAAAATTTGTCGGTTATAGCAAACAAAATCGTGGAATATTCCGGAGATAAATACAACGTGGCTGAAATTCAGTCACGCGAGCCCGACAAGCTAGCCAAGTTAGAAGCGCAATTAGAGAAGCTAACAGCATCAGTCAACGAATTGCGAACGCGTTCCCGATCTACCTCCCGAGAAAGACCCAAGCTTTCTCGAAATTCCATAAACACAAATTCCTCAACCTCCACGTGTTTGTATCATAAACGATTTGGCAACAAGGCCAAACGTTGCATCCAACCTTGCAATTTTAAAGCTAAACATGTGTCGGAAAAACTAATAAGGCACTCCCTCCACGCGGCAGGAGACGAGAGCCACCTAACACGCCGCCTTTTTATTTTTGATAGACGCTCCAATATGAAATTTCTAAGCGACTCTGGAGCGGATATTTCAGTTATTCCACCGACTCACGACCAACGGAAATTTCAATCGAAACGTACCTTGTATGCTGCAAACGGGTCCCCTATTCATACCTATGGCGAACAACTATTAGATTTGGATCTAGGTTTACGCCGTAGGTTCTGCTGGCCCTTCACACTTGCCGATATCAAGCAACCAATTATAGGCGCTGATTTTCTAGCAGAGTTTGCTTTACTTGTGGATATGAAACATAAACATTTAATCGATACAAAGACAAACCTCTCTAAGGCCGGTGCTAACCCACCACCAGGATTTAATTCTAAAATTCATCTCGTAGACCCGACACACCAGTACTTCAAATTGCTACAACAATTTCCTGACCTGTTTAAGGAAGCTTCTTCTAGCAACCTTCCAGAGGTTGAGTTCTTCCATACTATAAGTACGGAAGGACCACCTGTCACTGCAAAAGCTAGAAGATTGCCCCCGGAAAAGCTAGCTCAAGCAAAGCTAGAATTCCAGCACATGATGGACTTGGGAATTTGTAGACCCTCCAAAAGTCCATGGTCAAGCCCCCTCCACATGGTGCAAAAAAAGGATGGCTCATGGAGACCATGTGGGGATTACCGAGCAATAAACGCTAAAACAATCCCAGACAAATATCCCATTCCAAATTTGCAGGATTTTAATGCCCAGTTAGAAGGCAAACGTATTTTTTCAAAATTAGATATCATTCGCGCTTTCCATCACATCCCAGTAGCACCTCAAGATATTCCCAAAACAACAGTCATAACTCCATTTGGGTTATTCGAATTTGTTAAAACCCCATTTGGCCTTCGTAATTCAGCACAACCATTTCAAAGATATTTACATTCAATTTTAAGACATCTTGACTTTGCCTACTCCTATCTTGACGATATTCTCGTTGCATCAGCCTCTGAAAAAGAACATCAAGAGCATCTAGCAAAACTTTTTCAGACACTTCAAGACAACGGCATCCGTATCAATTCATCTAAATGTAAATTCGGAGTGGCCGAAATTTCATTTTTAGGTTTTCGTGTAAATAAATCTGGATTATTTCCACTTCCTGAACGCATCAAAGCTATTACCGACCTACCTCTTCCCGATACAATTGAAAAACTCAGAAGATTTCTAGGTCTCATAAATTTCTACCGTCGTTCTCTTCCACGTGCTGCGGAAATTCAGCAACCACTATTCGACCTCTGCCAGAATCCCAAAAAACGCGACAAACGTAAAATCGAGTGGACTCCTCAGACTCGAGAAGCATTCGAACGTTTGAAAGAGGCACTAAAAAACGCTACACTAATAGCTCATCCGTCTTCTTCGCTACCACTGATTCTCCATGTCGATGCTTCTGATTATGCCGTAGGTGCTTCCCTCCAACAACTACGTGATCAAACACTAGAACCTCTAGGTTTCTACTCTAAAAAGCTTACTTCAGCCCAAAAATCTTACAGCACCTACGATCGCGAACTTCTAGCCGCTTATCAGGCAGTTAAATACTTTAGATATACCCTAGAAGGTCGCCATTTCACCATTTATACGGACCACAAACCTTTGACATACGCTTTTGAACAACGCGTCGATAAAGCATCTCCAAGGCAACTACGACATTTAGACTTCTTAGGTCAATTTACCACAGACATTCGCTACATACCAGGTCCTACAATTATTCCCGCAGACTATTGTTCTCGCATTGAAACAATTTTACTTTCTTCCACTGTGTCACTCCAAGAAATTGCGCAAGCTCCGTCATCTTGTGAGGAACTCAAACACCTTCTGCAGTCTAAATATTCCTCATACAAATTTCAAAACATGCGTCTTGACAACGGAATGAATCTTATTTGCGATTATTCTTCAAAGAAACTTCGCCCATTCATTCCGCTCAAATTTCGCCGAAAGATTTTCGATTCTATCCACAATTTATCTCACCCAGGCATATCAGCTTCAGTCGATCTGGTCCAGGATAGATTTTGTTGGCCCAAATTGAAACGCGATGTATCTCTTTGGTCTAAAACTTGCATTCCCTGCCAGAAAGTCAAGACTTCCAGTGCCATTGGACAATACACCACAGCCATGAGAAGATTCTCGCATATAAATGTTGACATTGTGGGACCATTACCAGCATCACAAGGTCAACGCTATCTGTTAACAATAATAGACAGATTTTCTCGATGGCCCGAAGCAATTCCATTGTCAGATATTACAACAGAAACAGTAGCGAACACTATTTTATCATGCTGGATCTCTCGTTTCGGTGTTCCGCAATACATCACCACAGACAGAGGTAAACAATTCGATTGCCACCTTTTCACACACCTCACTAAAACACTAGGCGCAGACCACATCAAGACCACAGCTTACCACCCAGCAGCAAATGGTGTAATCGAGAGATGGCATAGAGTTCTGAAACAGGCCTTGAAAGCTCATATGGACGAAAACTGGGTCGCTAAATTGCCAATTGTGTTACTAGGACTCAGATCGTACATAATTCCAGAATATCGCTCAACACCCGCTGAAATAGTCTACGGAGAATCAATCAAACTTCCCACCGACTTTTTCAACAGCACACAAGCTCATGATGTTCCACCACTTATATCTCAGCTGAAAGAAGACATAAGGAAACTTCGACCAGTACCTTTTAAACATCATACTGCAAAAAAGGTATTTGTCCATCCTAAGCTTATGGAAGCTCCTTTTGTTTTTGTTCGCATTGATATTCCGCAAAAAACCCTCGAACCAGTTTATAACGGCCCCTTTGAAGTGTTATCCCGAACTGACAAAGTCTTCAAAATCAAGAAATCACACGGAGAAGAGCCAATTTCTGTTGACCGTCTTAAACCCGCATTCATTCTTTGTGATAACGAACAGACAACTTTCCAGCCTCAGAGACATCCTAGTGAAACTGAAAGTGACAGTGAAAGTCCAACACCTAGTGAAACTGAAAGTGACAGTGAAGTTCCCGTTCCCGTTCAAACTACACGCCATGGACGTAGAGTTCGATTTCCACGAAGATACTTGAACTAATAGCGTTGCCACTGAGAGGGGAGTATGTGGCGGTGGTTCCGACCGCAGTGTTTTCGTCACCACTACTCTATGTTTCTCTTGACAGCTAAACGTTGCGTTACGTTATTCGACAGCAAGCTGTCAAGAACTACTATATAAGAGACACCAGGGATCTCTCTCTCTCTCCTCGCTACCAACCGACACAGTGATCACACGTCTCTCCACGCTCGGTCAGTTATCTGTTATGTACTCATGTACTGTCTGTGATTGTTTTATAGTTAAATGTATCATATAGTTTATTCAGTTAGTGAAATAATAAAGTATATTAAATGTTTACGTATGGATTTAATATCAACAAGTGCAATTAACATCCATACTTCACACACTACATATATATATATATATATATATATATATATATATATATATATATATATATATATATATATATATATATATATATATAAACATGTTGGTGAATATATATGTAAGAGACACAATTAAGGTACAGATGTAATACCTAATTAAATCAATGTATAAAACGTTCTGGATTTGTCAATATTAATGTTGTTAAAATTTCAGCTTCTCCAGGAAGCTCGTACTTCACAAATATGTTCATTGACTCTTGTTTGTACGACCTACATTTTTGGATACTTCTCTTCACTTGCGAAATATGACATCGCTACTATAACGCACTTGTTGCGTCCAGGCCTTTTTTCTATAATCTTACTTTGTATTTATGTAAAATATCAGATTTAAATGTAGTTGTAGCACAATCCATTATGGTCATTCTCCAATTGATGGAAAATCCGCCATTTCGGTTGACAAGACCTGATAATGGCTGAGTAACTAGGCACCAACAGCTGAGTTTAAGCGTTTATTTGACTGACTACCGATACATTTCAGCGGTTGGAGACTGAGGAACGCACTGTTGACTTCAATCACTATTTTGTCACGTTTGTTTGTCATTCCGCTTTGATAAATGGGAAACAGTTGAGTTCCAGCAGAAACTCAACGGGAATGGTAAACGCATACTTTGACATAACTATTAAACTGTTGGCAACGGTTGGCGCCTGGTGAACTGGGCCTTTGACAAAAGCCCGAAATTTAATAAATTTACAACTGTCGCTTTGTTAAAAGTAATCAGATAGCAGCCTTCCTTTCATTCCTATTGTTATTGAATGCTTTATTAATTGGAATGATAAGGAATGATAATTTGTTCAAGTCATCGAATTTAATTTTTCTGCTGCGAAACTGAAACATTTAGAAAGAATGTTTAAAAGACAATTTATTTTTAATATGTTGGGCTATTTAACTAGGGATTTTAAAATAAAAAGAAAATCGTTAGGAAAACAGTTCTGGTAAAATACTGGAAGGGATAGTGCGATTAACCCCTTTGAAGAAAATTGAATGAAACTAGGATCTTCTGTCAGTTTTTTAATGACTGTTTCTGCCTGCAAAATGAAATGTTTTAATTTTGAGCCTTTTTCCAGAAAAAATAATTGAATGTACCCTATTTTAAGAGACGGTATCTTCTCAGGGAAGGTGGAAATCAAATTAATAATACTAATTATTGAAAATCCCGCCATATGCTCAAATTTGCAATGTACCAGTTCAAGCTGTGTCTATTAAATAGGATTTTTAAGCCAGTTAATTTAAAATAATAGTTTAACATGTAAATAAGGCTGAAGTTTCCACCCAACATTTTTTAATTTTAAAAAGAATATATTATTTGCCATTTGCCTAATTAAACACCATAAGACGGAACAATTTATAAGCAAGTTTTAGTCAAAAATTGTAACTCTTTTTTATCGCAATCAAACTTTTATACAGGGTTAAGAAAACATATGGAAAGGCACTTGTATCTTCTGAGATATTCGTTATTCAGGAAACAGTTCTTCCACATATTTTTTGCTACATAAACAATTTTTCCTAGCGTAAACCACTTTGTTGCTATGACCACTATTTTTTTAATGGTAAGATATGATTTTTTTATTTTCGGAAAGAACGTCTCTTTCTTGATACAGCACCATAAAATTTTAATTGGGTTCCATAAGAAAAAAATTGAGGAAAAATTAACTTAATTTTAGGGGAAACTGACAAAACAAATATAAAATAAAAAGCAGTAATAATTATTAACTAATTAAATGTTCAAATGTTGTGCATTGTTATTAATACGCAATTGACCTCCCAGTTCAAAGGAATTCTTTTCACCATTTAGCTGGAATGCACAATCCGTCTTGTTTCGCCAATAACTCTAGCTTTGAGGTCTTTCAGATTTAGAGATTTGTCTTCGTAGACAACACTTTTCAAGTGCGCCCATAGAAAAAATCACATGGCGTCAAATGAGGAGAGTGAGCAGACCACTCGAAAGTGCCACAGCGCTCAGTCCACTTTTCGGCAAGAACTTCATTTTGCCTAACATGTCTCCCAAAATACCTGGAGCTCCATCTTGCTGGAACCAAACTTCATTAACTCACTAGCAGGTATAATTTCTTCTATTAATAAATTTAAATATTTTTCAGATGTCAGATTTTCCTCAATGAACAATAGAACAATAATACTGCTGTCTAGTATAACAGCCCATATTTTCATTTTTTGTGCTTGCTGGGTTGGAGCCACCACCATCTAATGTGTATTTTGCTGAGACCAATAACGATCATTTTGTTTATTAACAAATCCATGCACTGTAAAAGTAGCTTCATCTGAGCAAGAAATCTTTCTACCAAGTCCGGATTTTTATAATATTACAAAATTCAACACGCCTCTCCAAATCGCCATCTACAGGTTCTTGTACCAGCTGTAGGTACTTTGTACGGCTACTTTTATTTAGCAAATGTACCATTGTGAAACATTGTGTAATGTAGCAACTTCATTTGAAGAGAAATAAAGGTTTTTGTAAAATGACAGCAATACATCTAATGCCTTATTACCAGCTACAGCCGTTTTTGGTCTTCCTATTCTTGGTTTATCTTTGACACTACCAGCTTCGTTAGATTTTTTCAATAATGTGGAAACATACCTTCATTAATTTGTGACCGATAGGATACACTTTATACAAAAGCATGCACACTTCTTTCTAACAACGTTTCTTGTCACCATAATTAATATTTCAAATCCTAGCTGTTCGCTCAATTCTTTCATAATAGTAATCATTATTAAATTGTAAGAGTTCTCAATTTTCTGATCTAAAACTCTCTAAAGTATTACAAACTGCAGATAATTGACAACAAACAATCTTTGCAGTCGACAGCTAAAAATATTGTCACATTTTTTCAACAGGTGACTGGATAAGAAATTGAATAATGAATAAGTACACTTGGAGAAACACCCAAATCACCACAACACATATTTCAGAGACCTTACGATCGTTTCGTTGACAAAGTCAACATCTTCAGAGGAAGAAAATTCTGAATTCTGAATTCAGAATTCAGAATTTTCTTCCTCTGAAGATGTTGACTTTGTCAACGAAACGATCGTAAGGTCTCTGAAATATGTGTTGTGGTGATTTGGGTGTTTCTCCAAGTCTACTTATTAGTGCTCATCACAGGTTACAGTTTTCACATATTGAATAATGAAGTTCAACCGAAGCAGGGGATTTTTAAGAAAGTTAACTTTTCCTCAATTTTTTTCTTATGAAACCCGATTAAGCTTTCACAGTGCCGTATCAAGAAAGACACGTTCTTTCCGAAAATGCGAAAAAATCATATCTTGCCATTAAAAAAAAATAGTTGCCATAGCAACGAAGTTAATCACGGTAGCAAAAATTGAATATCGTCAGTTTGTAATAAAAAATGTCAAAAACTTTTGTTAAAACATTTTTTTGAATAACGAATATCTCAGGAAATGTAAGCGCCTTTCCATAAGTTTTACTAATCCTGTACAGTGTGATGATAAAGTTTGGAACATAATTCATAAATGCGTTATTTAATATTTTCAAGAAAAACGCTCGGATCGGTCAATTTTATCTTTTCAATTGCTTATGCAACTTATGACGTAAACATTACATTTATGACGTCACCTATTTCATAAGTTTTTTCAAGAGACAACCATATTTTTTTGATGTTTTCCTATAGACCTGCGTACTACTTAAATAGTGATGAAGAAAATGTGTACCTGACATAACAATTTTTTTGAAAAATATAGTATTATTTACTTTAAAAATGGAAACGTAAGTTTAATAGAAAAAATTATTGAACCAAGCAAAGCAAATAAAATTTAGCGCAAATGTTCAAATTGTTCTCCACCTACCGTTTGGCCTTGGCCGATACGAGTGTAAACACTTTGTACACTGCGCTCAAAAATGCCAGGATTAATTTGCTCCAGTTCAGCGCGAATTCTTTGCGTAGCTCCTCTAAATTATTTAGTCTGTTGAGATAAACTTTCGATTTTAAATAACCTTACAGAAAATAATCCGAGAGAGTCAAGTCTGGGGATTACGGTGGCCACTCAATTGCTCCTCGACGCTCTATCCATCTTTCAGGTCAGGTCAGGTCAGGTCATGTGGCATCTAGATATTGACGGACACCAAATTGCGTCTTGCTGAAACCAAATATCTTGATAGGGCACATCTGCCTTGTGATTATTTGGAAAAATTACTTGCAGAGCTGGCACTAAATCAAATCGCAAGAAATTTAGGTAACGTGCGGCTATGAGATTTCCTTGAAAAAAGCAAGGCCCTATGAAACGCCGTCCGATTATTCCCATACATACATTCACTCTGTCATGACGTTGAGTGTGGGAGTTTTGAGTCCAATGAAGTTTTTTCCGTGACCAATATCTTGAGTTGTGACGATTTACTGTCGTATTCAGGCAAAAAGTGGCTTCATCAGAAAAGAGAATGTTATTAAGAAAATTCGGATCTTCATCGCAGCGTAACATTAATTGTTCACAAAACTGTAAACGGCGGTCTGAATCATCATCCTTTAACTTATGTATCAGTTGCACTGTGTAAGGATGATACTTCTCTTGTTTCAATAATTTTACCACTGATAAGATTGGTCGACGTGCTAGTTGTCTTGTAGAATGGTAAGGATTTTCTTCAGAATCAAGCAATATATGCAATTTGACTTCTTCACTTACTCGATGTCGACCTTGTCGAGGAACATCTTTTACGGATCCCTTTTTTGCGAATTTGGCAACCAATTTATTTACTTTAGATCTTGCAATTGGCGGTCTATCAGAATGTTGTTGGTTAAATAACTCGCATGCTTCCTGATGACTTCTAAGCCCCTTTCGTCATATCCAATCATCATTAATATCTCTATACGTTTCCTTTCGGTTTAGCGTGCCATTCTTGTTAAATTCAAATTAGAATTGATTACTTTTAGCAGTTTTACACTTTCACCACTAAGACTATTAATTTATTTAAACGACAGGTAATAATTGAAATTAATTGACGATTTAATATTATTGTCTTTATTCACTGAATTCCAATTTCACACTGGGATCAAAGTCCAATAACTAAATACTGATTACAGCAAATAATCAATAAATTATCACGAGAGTTGTTAAAAATTGATTTTGACTTTACTTTTTTATCCACCTGTCAAATAGTTACATTATAACGTATCAAATATCACAAAATCAAGTATTCATTACTTTAAAAAAGTGAAGAAAACCTAATTATTTTAAACAAAACTCATCCTAAATAAAAACAGTGAGAAATATTTCTTATTAAATTTACGTTTCCATTTTTTTAAGTAAAAAACTCAATTTTTTCAAAAAAATTGTAATATCAGGTAAGTACCAATTTTTCCATCATCATTTAAGTAGTAAGAGGTATATGAAAAAACAGCAAAAAATAGTTGTCATTTTAAAGACTTGTAATGACGTCATCATTTAGAAATAGGTAACATTCTAAATGTGATTTTTACGTCATAAATTAGCAATTCAAAAGATAAAATTAACTCGTCCGACGGTTTTTCTTGAAAAAATTAAATAACGTATTTATAAATTATGTTCCAAACTTTAACATCACACTGTATAAGTAGTAGGTATAGGTAAGCAAAATCTTTAGAAAATCTCTTTTGAATTGTAATTCTAAGAGCTTACCAGATTATAAGCTTTGAAAAGGTTAGTGGAGGTCTAACAGTGTGAAATTATTGTTGTACAACATTTTATAACTCATTACATCAACCCTTCATCTGATAAGATACCTACGTAATCAATGATTGCTTCACCCCTGGACTGCAGAAAGGTGGTCCTATAGAGCGTCGGTGAAATAATGAACGCCCTCTATCCAGGCATTCGCATAGAAAAATTGTCATACATGCTGTCTATCGGACTTGTAATCTCTTTTTAATTGTCGGCAAATTACAGGTTAGCAGGTCACCATGTTATTATTCACTCGTTTATCAGACGAATTTAGAGAACTCATGTGAACCTGCCAAATGATCAATAGAGGATGATAAACAAATAAATATAGCGTCATTTGTGGTTTACTCATTTACCACAAAATTTAACATATTGGTTAAATCAAGCACCTAGTTTTTTTTAAAGATACAGATAGTGTAGCACGTTCTTCTTAGATTCATTGATATCTCCCAGACCGTTAATCCTAAGAGAACCTTTTTCATACAAAAGTTACTTGCTATAAAGAGGTACATATAATGTAAAATTACTTTAGACTTGCAGTATGTATCGTACGGAGAAGCCAGCACGTTACTTCGGTATTTTAGACAGAAGAAGACATACAGCCAAATGGAAAAAATTAATTTACTCAATTCTTGTGCATATTTATTAAAATAAAAACGACATAAACGTCAATTTTAGATTATAAAATGATATCCTCCAAGATGAAAACTTCACCCCTACATTCAAACAACACCCCACCCCCCCTCCATCAGTGGAATTTGCAACCTATTTTCATTTTTAAATAGGAAGTACGTAGAGGCTTGTGATACCTCATTTGAAATACGAAATACGTATCTTTTCATTTGCTATTCAAAAATGTTATGGTTTTAAAATTTATTAAAAAACGTAACAGAACATAAACAAATTCATCTGATCGACGAACTTCGCTGATACATACTAAAAAATTAATAACTAATCGCGTTTCATTCTTGATAATAAGCAAAATAATAAGCACATCAATCTTAATGTAGGTGTTCAAAATGCATGTATTGAACGTCTTGGCAACATCTCAATAGTGAATAGAAATGTCTTCTAACGTCAACCAACATCTGAGGCGTGACCGACCAAATCGTACCTACTTTTCACACATCCCCAGAAGAAGTCTAATAGCGTAACATCGGGTAGTTGTTCTGGCCATTGTAACGATCCTCGCCACCCTATCCACCGAATTGGAAATATTAAGTCGAGTTACTGTCGGACATTGATTTGGTAATGTGCTGCTGCTCCATCCTGCTGGAACGATATCACATTCGCTGGAATATTTGTGGGTTTGCTCGATTAGAATATAAGTCTTCCAAAGTTGGCACGATATTATTTTGGAGCAGTGCTTGTCTCCGTTAAAATTGCTATCAATGAAAAAGAGACCAATAACATGGTTTCCAACTATTCCTGCCCAAGCTTTGAACTTTTTAGAATATTGGATATGTTCTTCTCTCATCCAGTGTGGATTTTCTTTAGACAAATACCGACAATTTTTACGATTAGGAGGTGAAGTGCAAAACTGCACTCATCAGCAAACAAAACATGTTCTCGTTGAATAACATTGGTATCTAACATTTACATCATTTGTTCACAAAAATACGCTCTTCTATATCAAAATCATCTTCCATGAGCTCTTGAGTTTGAATCAATTTATAGGGATGCATTTTATTTTCTTTTAGTATTCGAATAATCGATGAATGGCTAACATGTTGTGGGTGCTTGTCTACTTGATTTTCCGCAAAGTCAAGCATTACAATTTAGTATCATTACTCAGTGCATTGGAAGGTTTTTTGTATCCGGTTTACATGTTCAAGCTCGCAAATTTGCTTTTTAATTTCACAAATCGTCTCTTGCGATATAGGCGGCAAATCGGATTTTTTTAAAATAGGCGAGCAACTTCGATCTGTGATAATATTTTATCCTCGTAACCAATCATCCTTACAATCGTTATTTTATGCATTTATGTTAAATAAACAATCGTCAAGTTCACCAGGCGCCAACAGTTGAATTGTTGTGTCAACATTTGTCAACATGTCACTACACAACAATTCAACCGTTGGCGCCTGGTGAACTCGGCCAATATATCTGAATGGCAGTTTTGTGTCTGTGTATATATATATATATATATATATATATATATATATATATATATATATATATATATATATATTTGTGTGTGTGTGTGTGTGGGTGTGTGTGTGAGAGAGAGAGAGAGAGAGAACAGGTTTAATATCGCTTCAGACGAGTCCATTAGCCACAGGTAAAGTGAATTGCAATTAACAACTGACAACCACTTTCATGCGGTTCCAATCACGCAGCAAGTTGCTAAGGCGTTTTAAACAAAACTAACATTGCCAACTATGAAGAAGGTTGATAACTTTTTATGTCGTCTTTTTTATTGATACCATCCAAAAAGGACACTTAAATTGTTTTTGCTTGGTTTCTCATTATAAAGAATGTAACGCGATTAGTGATTAATGTTTTAGTGTGTTGTAACGAGGTGTGTTATTTAGATGAATTTCTTTTTTATGTTGGCAATGTTTTTAATATTGGCAATAAATTTGAAAACCATATTATTTTTGAATAGAGAATGGAGAGGTCTTTCAAATGAGATCTCACAAACCGCCTATTTTCCATTTAAAAATTTAGTGTTTGCAACGTTGCAACAAACACTCGAAGAGGGTTGAATGTAGGGGTGAAGTTTTCACGTTATAGGATAACATTTTTTAGTCTAAAATTAACGTGTTTCGGGCTTTATATAATATAAATATGCACAATAATCGAGACACTGAATTTATTCCATTTAACTGTTCCACACTAAGTGAAGATTGGAACCTGTGATGAGCACTGATAAGTACATTTGGAGAAACCCAAATCACCACAATACATCTTTTAAAGGCCTAACAATCGTTTCGCTATCAACGTTAGCTTCATCAGAGGATGAAATATTCTGAACTACTCCATACTGTATATTAGTTACAATTTAAATGGTAGGTATTTACTTATTACCTACTTAAAATTATAGTAAACGTATAAAGTACTACGAGTCAAAAGAATTATTTTATTACATTATATGAGTACAGAGACGTCAACAAATTTTTGAAAAATACTTTTTTTTAAATAATTCACATTATTCATGGGGGCTAACGTTATCCTTTCCTATCGACGTTTAAGAAAATCTATTCGCAGAAAATGCGTTGTGGTAACATATCTTTAGAAAAATTATTAAAATTACTTATACAAAATTTTTGTTTATTAACTGTATCTCCAAAAATAATGAAGTTGATGTAATGAAATTTGGTACACATGTTAATTTTATAAAGATATAATTATACACCAAAATTTAACTTTCTAGGTTAAGAAAAATTGAGTTATTAAAATTTGAAATTTTTTGTATGAAAATGCTCTTCCGTAACGCACTTTCTGAGTCGGACCTTTTGCTACTCGTTATATATCCGTATATCGATTTATGGGCTGAAAATAGGGATTCTTTTTTAAATTTATTTTGTTAAAAAAAAAATGACATTTTCAAAAAATGCCTGAAAATACTTTAGTCCAATGAAGAATCTATTAAAAGAGAAATGTAGGAACTTTCTAAACACATTTGCATATTTGTTGTAACCTGCATCCGTTTTAGAATCTTTAAAACGTATCGTAGAATCTCGACGTTTAAAATCGTAGCTTTGCGTTTTTTAAAAAAAACTATAAAATTGTTAAAGTTTATTTATACTTCTTAACCCTTTTCCATGGAGCCTCGGCGGTCTAGCGGTAAGAACGTGTGCGTCTGGACCGAAGGGAACTGGGTTCGATTCCCAGAGTTTCCCTTTCACTTTTTCAGTACAAACTGTAAAAAATTAACATTAACAGAGGTTCTGGCATTGTACTTGAGCAAGTTGAATGTCTGCAGGTTCCGCCCTTCGGAGATGGCGCAAAGCCGTCGGCCCCGTGTCCATGCGATGTTGGGCACGTTCAAGATCCCTACCCTCCTTGCACAAAGGCAGGGGTTCAGCAAAATTTCCTGGATAGTGAGGCGTCGGTGATTGTCCACAGTCGCGGAAACAGACGGCGTTAAAGTAAAAAAAACTTTTCAATTAAAAACTTAATAGTATTTATTGTAATATTTAATATATTTTGTTAGCTACATAAATATGTTATGGTCTTGTGCCTTTCGTTCACCTCCAGGGCGACCGAATTACTTTTTCGTGAATTTTCTTTAAAAAAATTCACTAATGAGGAGATCCCGACATTTGAATTTTGAAAAAATTTCTTCAAATGAGCGCTAATTAGGCCCCCTAGTACACATATCCGGGGTCAGTTTCGATTTTTATATGTTTATATGTTTATGTATATATATGTTTATATATATATATATATATATATATATATATATATATATATATATATATATATATATATATATATATATATATATATGTATCACACCGATAATTCAAAAAATAATCAGTCGACTATGACTAAATTTGGTGAATACCTTGCTTTTGTAAGTGGCTTGGGTAAGTTCGTTAGCCAGGAAAATCGGCAGTGGTTTTCAAGGAATATTTTGTAAAAATTTATATCTCCGGAAATAACAAAGTAGGGGCAACTAAATTTGGTACACGGGTTTATATCGCTATGGGTAAATTCCCTACCAAAATTTAGCTCTGTAGGTCGAAAGACAAAAAAGTTCCAGGCATTTAAAGAAAAATAAATTGGGGTTTTCTCAAAATGTCAAAGTCGCGATTTAAAACGTCAAAATTGGCAACATTTAAACAAAGAACTTGAATCTAATACGGGCTATGGAAAGAAAATGTCTCAAGAAGAATGTTGTACAAACCCTAAAGTCCTAGCTTCAACCGTCATTGTCCTTCATTTTACTAAAATGTTTCCAGAAAATTCATTTCAAATAGACGCTTTTTCTGATGCTTGGCAGTAGTCTTATCTATAGAGTTTATCGTTTAATGGTATATAATTTTTGTCTAATTTTTGTAAAAAATCAATAAAGCTCAATATATTCGTTATTATACAAGATATGAAAAAAAAATTGTATACATTAATTATAGGGTGTCTTGAGCTACATCTTAAAACACTATTTCTACAATCAGAGAATGGCCCATAAGTCGTTGCTGATACAATTTTTTTTTTAGTCGAATACGCCTTATGTTATTGCATTTTTGTATTTTCCATCGAAATATAATGCATGTTTGTAAAAAAATAAATTCGGGACGCAGCAAGTGCGTTATGGTAGCGAAATTTGATTAAATGCTTCATATTTGAAAAGCTGAATTTGCTATTAAGCTATTAGGTAGACCAAGAAACGTTTTTTTTTTCGGGAACACTTTAAGTTTACTTTCGGAAATTTTTGTACGTTTTCAAACAATAAAGTTATTTTGATTAAACATGGCACATTGTTTCTACTATATGGGTTATACTGGTAACCAAATTTGATGCCTGCTTTCTGAAAAAAAACACACATATTTGCTATTAAAAACACTTTAATGAAAATTCACTACCATAACGCACTTGCTGCGTCCAGACTTTTTCTTTTTTACTTTGAGATATGATTTATGACATTTGGTTTTCAGGTTTAAAATAGGCTACACTGTACATCTAACTCGGCTATCTAAATTAGGAAATAGAAACTGTAAATTACCATAGGTACCTACTTATATATCTAATTATATTATAATGACTGGTGATTTGTAACCGTTGCGGAAATAGTTTAACAATCAGTAAGATAGCATAAAATATGATTTAAGAAAAGGACAAATGAGATAATAATAATAATTTAATGACGGTGGTCACTAAACAACATTTTAAATAACTATTGCATATAACTTTATTTTTTAGCGAATTTTGATTACAGAAAAAATAGCTATTAGAGAGCTATCGATGGCAACAATTTGTTCAAATGAGCGCAAAAGATGACCCCTAGGACCCACATCCGGGGTCAGTTTCAATTTTTATATGTATATACATACCTATAGTATAGTATATTTATTATTACATAATTTAACAGTGTGTTTCACAAATAAGCTTTTTTTTTTGTTTGGTTTCGGACTGGTAACCCAGTTTATATAGCCACACAAATACGCTTAAAGCTTGTATTTGCAATATAACACAACTTTGATTGCTAACTTGCCGTAATATATCTATATATATATATATATATATATATATATATATATATATATATATATATATATATATATATATATATATATATATAGCAATCGATAAAAGAAAACGGTTATATTATAGATCCGAGCATACGTTTTGAGAGAGGTATGGACCAGCCTGACCAAATTCAATAAGAAAAATGTATTATTTACGAATCTACAATAAATTATTATAAATCTAAATTTAATGTTCAAAATTTATCAGCAATAGGTCTCTCCTGTTAGTGGTGCTAGGGGTACATTATTCAAAAATTACATTAAAAATTGTCAGTGTATATATTTATACAGTAACTCTAACAGATAAGTTGATATGTTTATTTCTTAGGTAGATTAAGATTACGTAATTAATATTTTGCCTTCTAATATTGTATTTTATATGTTATGTTTATGTTATTTACTATGTCTTATAGCAAGTCATAATGTATGGCCAGTATGATCATAATAAAGAACTTTATATATATATATATATATATATATATAT
The DNA here is from genome assembly GCA_964006375.1 of Tillus elongatus. Lineage (NCBI taxonomy): Eukaryota > Metazoa > Arthropoda > Insecta > Coleoptera > Cleridae > Tillus > Tillus elongatus. Next base: position 70,823,677 of record OZ023267.1, read on the forward strand.
ATATATATATATATATATATATATACAGGGTGACATTCAAAAAAGTGTTCCTGTACACTTACGTCCATAACCCTTTCATTATCGAGATGCAGCGTAAATTTGTTTTTATTAATTTTTAAACTTTTTTCGATAGATAATTTAATTGTCTACAAAAAGTTTCTTTTGATTTGTTGTCGTATTGTTCACGATTTTTCTACAAAAACAAAAATATATTTCTTGTCATTTAAGCAATCCATATTCTCTCGAGTAAAAAACACAACGAAACAATCGTATACATGCAGTCGGCTACATGGCAACTGTCAGACATTGAAATAATTAATTTATTTACAGTAGCTACGTTGCTGAAGAGGTTTATGGCTTAATTTCTCGTTTGCTGCTTTTAGCGAATTTTTCGTAAAACGAAAAATTCACTAATGAAGAGGTATGTGTTATATGTGATATATATATATATATATATATATATATATATATATATATATATATATATATATATATATATATATATATATATATATATATATATATATATATTATGTGTGTGTATCACACCGATAACTCAAAAAATACTGGGCCTATTTTAATAAAATATAGTAGGTACCTTCCTTTTGTAAGTGGCTTGGATAAGTTCGTTAGCCAGGAAAATTGGACTTGCTTTTCGGGGAAGTTTTTGGGTGTTCTTTCGAAAAATTTTTGTATCTTTGAAAGTAACAAAGATATGGCAACCAAATTTGACGTATACGTTTCTACTACCAAACTTACCCTACGTGCCAAAATTCAGATCTCTACGTTAAAAGGAAAAGTAGACATTTAAAGAAAAAAATTGAGTGCCACTGGTGATCAGGGGAAGGCACAAGAAAGTATTTTGTGTGGTTAACAAAAGCAATTGATTATTACATACAACGGTTAAGTTTTCTTGGCGCAAAAAGGTCAAGAAGTAGCAGAAAAAATATTTTGAAAAGTTTATAATTTTTTTTTAAATCAAAAACGCGATGTGAAACGTCAAAATTTGCAATTTTCAGACAAATAATCTGAAACAAATACGGACTGTGTAGAAGAAATGTTGTAACAAGTGTGGTTTACAAAGCCTTAAGTTTCAGCTTCAACCATCATTGTCCTTCATTTTACCAAAATATTTTCAAAAAATCCATTTTAAATAGACCCTCTTTCTGATGCTTTGGCAGTAGTTTCTGCTATAGAGTTTATTGTTTAATAGTCTATATTTTAGCAACTTTTCGTAAAAAAAAATCGTTATTGAGAAAACAGCGACTTATGAATTTTGAAAACTCCTAGAACTCATATACGGGGTAAGTTTCACTTTTTGTCTGTTTACACGTATACAGGGTGAAGCATTTCTACGGTAAAGCTCAATGTTTTCGTTTATATGCAAGCTACGAGAAAAATTTGTATACGTTTATTGTGTAATAGTCTATATTTTAGCAAATTTTAGTAAAAAAAATCGTTATTGAGAAGACAGCGACTTATGAATTTTGAAAAGATTTCTTCAAATGAGCGTGAACTAGAACTCCTAAAACTCATATACGGGGTAAGTTTCAGTTTTTGTCTGTATACACATATACAGGGTGACTCATTTCTGCGGTAAAACTCAATGTTTTCGTTTATATAGTTACGAGAAAAAATTGTATACATTAATTATAAGGTATTTTAGCTGCATTTTGTAAAATTATTTTGATAATTACAGGTGGCCTATAAGTCGTTGGTGACTTTCTTTTGTCTTACTAGAACGCCCCTTATGTTATTGCATTTTCCATTGAAATATAATGAATGTTTGTAAGCACAAAACAATCGATATCCTTCATCGTTTTTGTTATTTCAATTGTTTCGCAACTTTTCACGTTTTTGCCATATTGCACACACATATCACAAATTGTGATACAGCGTTTTTACCAATAGATAACGGAGCCCCATGGAAATGATGCATTCAGAGAGCTTTTTGTTTGTATCACTCGTCGAACAGATCGAAGTGCTGTATACAGGCGCTCTCAAGTAGTGGCTGAATTTGAAAAGTTCACCAAAATTTGCCAAGTTTCTGCAATGATACCTGAATACCAGGGCGGTCAAAAAAAATTGGCCTATTTTCTAAATCAATGCAGAACCTATATTCTTTGCTATGAAAAACAAGGCGGCGCATCCGATGATTTACACTGTAATAGGATGATTATATAATTTATTAAAGCAAAAATTACTGGTGAAGCTAGGGACAGTTTAATGAAATTAGACACTATCACGTGAGAAAATACTAAAAACACGTTAAAAGCTCAATATACAGATCCAAGATCTGAAGACTTATCGATGACATACCTAACGACTAGTTATATGAGAAAAACTCAGACGGCTACCAATTTTCTATAATGTTATTCAAGAAAACCGAAAATGCTCAATGAGCATAGTGCTTTACAGGCACTTGGTGAAGTCATAAAAGTCTGGACGCAGCAAGTGCGTTATGAAAGTCAATTTTTATAAAAATGTTTTTCATAGTAAATATGTCACTTTAATGCAAGCACGCATCAATTTGGTTACCGGGATAGCATCTATAGTAGATAGAATGTATCATATTTTATCAAGATAACTATTGTTTGAAAATGTACAACAATTTTCGAATATAAACTTAAAATGTTTCTGAGAAAAGTATTTTCCTAGCCAACAAACCTTAGGTTAATAGCAAATTGAGTTATTAAAATTTGAAGCATTTCATGAAAATTCACTACCAAAACGCGCTTACTCCTTGATTTTTTTCTTACAAACATGCATCATATTTCGATAAAAAATCAAAAAATGCAATAATATAAGGGTGTTCGAAAAAAAAATTGTGGTATCACCATCGACTTTTGGACCATTCTGTGATAGTCAAAGTAATTTTATAAGATGCAGCTCAAGACAATATATAATTAACGTGTACAATTTTTCCCGTATCTTGTATAATAACAATTATATTGAGCATTACCGTATAGAAATGCGTCACCCTGTAGGTATACATGTAAACAGATAAAAACTGAAACTAAACCCGGATATGGATTCTTGTGGGTCCAGTTTGCACTTATTTGAAGAAATCTCTTTAAAATTCAAAAGTCGCGGTCTCCGCGTCAACGCATTTTTTCTACGAAAATTAGTTAAAAATTATAAACCGGTAAACCATAAACTTAACTAAAACTACTGCCAAAGCATCAGAGAAAGGGTCTATTTGGAATTAATTTTATGGAAATATTTTTGTAAAATGAAGGACAATGACGGTTGCAGCTGAAACTTAAAGGTTTGCAGAACACTCTTCTTGCGACATTTTCTTTACATAATCCGTATTTGTTTCAGGTTATTTGTCTAACTGTTGCCAATTTTGACGTTTCAAATCGCGATTTTGACGTTTTGAGGAAAACCCCAAATTTTTTTGCTTTAAATGCCTGTAACTTTTTTGTCTTTAAACATACAGACCTACATGGTTCACCCTTTATATTACAAACACGTGTACCAAATTTGGTTGCACTTGCTTTGTTACTTCCGGAGATATAATTTTTTCCGAAAGAAAACACAACATTTTCCGAGAAAACCTGGACCGATTTTTCTGGCTAACGAAGTTATCCAAGCCACTTGCAAAAGCAAGGTACTCAGCAAATTTGATCCATATCGGTCCATTATTTTTTGAGGTATCGGTATGACACACACACACACACAGATATATATATATATATATATATATATATATATATATATATATATATATATATATATATATATATATATATAAATTGAAACTGGATATGGGTTCTAGGGGAATCAGGAAATTCTCATTAGAGATTTTTTTAAGGAAATTCACTAAAAACGGACAAGAAAAAGTAATACGAAACAGCAGCCCTCACTGCCTTTAAAATTGACATTTCTGAGCCGTATCATAGTCCATACAGACTTGGAGACTACTTCTCTGGCTTCACTGTTGGGTTTCGTTTCTGTAGGTGAAGGGTGTAGCCAGCGCGTAAGCTAACTGGAGCAAGAGGCCCTTATGAATTCTAGATGTTCTAGGATGTTCTTCAACGTGACTAGCTTCGCTGCTTGGCAGCATTCTCAGACAGATAAAAATTGAATTAGTATAAAATCATGACAACTACAAATAAAGATTTATCAAATAGAAAATAAAATGAAACACAGATGACAGATGAGGCTTTCAAAATGTCTACATGATGTATGTCAATATTTAACATAAAATTAGAACTAGCCTATAATAACTATAATAACAGTTACAACAATAAAATAACTAAACAATAACAGTAATAAAGCAGTCTCTATACAACGAAAGTATCGACATACATCAACTCATTGTCTTATTACAACTTTTTTGATAGATAGTAAAATTTATTTATTTTCTTTGACTTATTTAATTAGAAAGAATAAGATCCAAGAAAGGGAAATTCAATAAACCAGTTTGCTCGTTTAAAACAAGGCAGCTGTTGTCGTGTGTGTGCTTTTTGACTTCTAAAGCTTCAAAAAAGTCTAGTTTACGTTTGTCATTACAAAAGTGTTGTAGTTGTATGCGGTTATTTACTGTAGGTCTATGTTCGGTATCAATAATATGTTTTGCAAATGTAGATTTGTCAGCGTGGTTATTTATAAATGCAGAAATATGTTCTTTGTATCGGGTGTTAAAATTTCTAGAAGTTTGACCTATGTAGATTGCGTTACAATGTGTACAAGCTAATTTATAAACTCCAGCTTTTGTTAGGAAACAAGGTTTTTCTTTCGCGTTAAATGGCAAATAACGCGTCGTGTTGTAAGATTTAATAGCTACCTTTGTATTTGTACACGGATTTAAAATTTTTGAAATGTTTTCTGAAATGGTCCCAAAATAAGTTATCGAAACGTATGTGTTGTCTTTTTTGTCTCTAATATTTGGATAAATTAAATTAATCGCTAATTTGTATTCATAGTCACACGTCTACTAAATATTCCGAATTTAGAAACAGCACTACTTGAATGCCACCGCATCAATAACGAGCAGATACAAGTAAATTTCTTGAAAGTTATTAAAGAGAAAGACGAAGCTCATTTTCGTCAAGGCAACAAAAATCCACAACCACAAAAACCACTTATGGTTAATAAGAAAGTAAATGATTTCTACCCCAATTTCCAGAGAATGTACCAACAAAATTATAACCAACAGTCAACATATCGACAACCATTTCCAAGCCGACCTATTTCAAATCTAAGGCCAATTCCTCAACAGAGAAATTACCCAACTAACTCTCAAGTCTTCGGAAAAAGAACTAATCAACAAACTCCTATATCAATTTCAACAAATAACACCGATAAGCGGCCCGACCAAGTAAGTTTTGTCCTCAATTAAATCATAACCAATCATATGAAGAACAGGAACAAGAGCCGGTTTATTTCCAACGAACAGATGAGAATTACCTAGATGACGAAAATCCTTATAATGAGTAAATAAATGAATCAGCTGATCAATATGAGGAGGATCAGGATTTTCACAATAGTGCCTCGGAAATTCAATGAAGATAGACCTGAATAGCATTGCCTTACAGCCTAAACTGCCCTTTTTACCCTCTTTCGATTTTAAATTTCTAATTAATAGTGGTGCTTAGGATAGTACTATGAATCCAGGTCCGGCTTGCGTGTTTTTTAGCGAATATTTTTACAAAACTCAAAGACGCAGCAAGTGCGTTATGGTAGTGAATTTTCATAGAAATAATCTGGCACCAAATATTTTATTATAACTTTTTTTTCTTGTATCATAGAAATCTAAATTTTTGTGCATAGTTTACGTTTTATATCGTAAACCTACCTACCAAATTTGGTTATCATAGCTTTTTTATTTTTTGAGATAAATTTTTTTTCGAATGAAAACTCAAAATTTTCCCGGAAAACCTCGTCTGATTTTCCTGACTAATGAACTTATCCAAGTCACTTACAAAAGGAAGTTACAAAAGGAAGGTACGTGCCAAATTTTATCAAAATCGGCCCATTATTTTTTTGAGTTATCGGTGTGATATATATATATATATATATATATATATATATATATATATATATATATATATATATATATATATATATATATATATATATATATATATATATATATATATATATATATATATATATATATATATATATATATATATATATATATATATATATATATATATATATATATATATATATATATATATACATATAAAAATTGAAACTGACACCGGATATGGGTTCTAGGGGTCCTAGTTCGCGCTCATTTGCAAAAATTTTTTCAAAATTCAAAAGTCGGGATCTCCCTATTAGTGAATCTTTTCTACGAAAATTCACTAAAAACCCTTCGCCATGAAATCCGTTGGAAAAGTTATTAAATATATCGATAATATTCACTACCCCTTATTACAGGAATATGGTGTAAAATTTTCACTTAATTTTCACGTAATGCAACATCACGATCACGTTGATGCATTAATTGGTTCGGCCCATTTCCAAAAACTTAAGGCACACATTAATTATGAAACACAAATTATAAAATTAATCAAAATAGAAATTCCGGTTGATATTGAACTCAACCCACTACATCTTAAACATTTTAAACAAATATCACATAAGAATTCCAGTAAATATAGAAAATGGAACAGTTTTAATTCCCCAACTTTCTGACAACTCAACAAATGTAGAAGAAGCTGTAGCTACTTCGCATCCAGGTATCTGCACAGTTCATATAACAAAAATACACCTGATAATGTTCAAATTTATTTTTCTGAACAAATTAAAGTCGAATCTATTCAAAATTATGAAGAAACATCTAAATTTGCCAATTCAGTTCACTTTGACGTACGACAACAACTTAAAACTGACCACTTAAGTTCTGAACAAAAACAAAAATTGTTTAGCTTATATCATCGCTTTAAAAAATACATTCAATCATGAAAATTCAGATCTTACATTTACAAATGCCATCAAACACGATCTAAGAACTCGTGATAATGACGCCATACATGTAAAATCGTACAGACACCCCTACCACATAAACACTGAAATACAAAAAGAAATCCTAAATATACTAGATAATAAAATTATTCGACCCTCTCTATCTCCTTATTCCTCTCCGGTATGGATTATATAAAAAAGCGTAAACTCGCCAGGAAAGAAAAAATGGCGATTAGTCATTGATTATAGGAAATTTAACGAGAAAATCATACCTGAAAAATACCCCTTACCAAAGTTCGATGAGATTCAAATAACTTAGGAGAATGTACGTATTTTACTACCCCCGAGTTAGCACGAGGATTTCATCAGATTGAATGAACTCCTGAAAGTAGAGAAAAAACAGCCTTCAGCGTAAATAACGGTCATTATGAGTATGTGAAAATACCCCATGGTGCCCGTAATTCGGCCATAAGTTTCAAAAAACTGATGAATGATGTTTTAGAAGAGTTCTTGTACAAAAGTTGTTTTGCCTACAAGGATGATATTGTAGTATTCTCTAAATCTCTTCAGGAACACCTTATCCATATCAAACAAATATTTCAAAAATTACATGACGCGAATTTAAAGGTACAATTGGATAAATCCTTAGAAAATAAATTGAGTTTTTAAGACATGTCGTCGCAAAAGACGGCGTTAAACCAAATCCAAACAAAATTTAATGTATACAAAATTATCCTATACCAAAGTATCAAAAATAAATAAAATCATTTCTTGGGTTAATAGGTTATTACAGGCGTTTGATTAAAAATTTTGCAAAAGCCGTGTTCCCATTAACAAAATGCCTTAAGAAAGATTCCAATATTGACATAAAACTGAATACATTGACGCCTTGAAGAAAGCAACAGAACTAATCACAAATTCCCAATATTGACCTACCCTGACTTTAATAAAAGTTTTCACTTAACTACAGACGCTAGCAATATCGCTATAGGAAGTATTTTGTCATAAAACCACAAGCCCATAGCTTATTACACTCTAAATTCCGCAGAAAGAAACTATTCAACAATAGAAAAAGAACTTTTGGCAATAGTTCAAAATACCAAACACTTTCGGCCCTGCCTCTTTGGCAAGAAATTCACATTTGGAATGGATCATAAGCCACTTGTATGGTTATTCTCTATTAAAGAACCAAATTCACGTTTAGTAAAATGGTGTTTAATATTAGAATATGACTATGATATAAAAATATAAAGTATAAGAAAGGTAAAGAAAAAGTTATAGCTGATGTCTTATCTCGCGTCGAAATAAACGCAGTCGAAGACGACAACGATCTAGCATCAATATTCAATAACTTAGATGCATCGGAACTTAGGGTATTAACTGATGACGATCTCAAAAAATTACGTCTTCACATTCAAGAAGACGAGCAATCTTCCGATTCTCAAACATAACACCTCTGCCGCAAATCCTGTGTTTAATGTACCTATTTCAGAAAACGCCTTAAATCATTTGAAATATCAAATAGTCATGTATTATGGCGTTAGTAACGAAATAAAGACAGATACCGTGTTTAAAAATAAACGCTATAGAATGTACACTCTACATTAATATGAATTACAGCAAATAACTGAATTTTTAAAATCTTATATCAATCCAAATAATAATTACGGCATATTATTTTTGGACCCACAAGTTGAACATTAATTTAGGTTAATAGGTTACACTCTTTTCGATAGTTCTGTTAAAATAATTAAATGTACAAAACACTTGGAAGATGTAACGCAACTTTAAGAACAAAAAAGAATTATTCAGAATTATCACAAACAAAACCATGACGGCATTAATTAAACGTACGCACAATTAAAAACTAAATTTTATTGGCCAAACATGAACATTCAAATTAATGACTTTATAAATAAATGTGAGATACGTTTACAAGCAAAATATAAACGTAACCCTTATAAACCCTCATTTCAAGGACGCTTGGTTGCTTCTAGACCCTTCGAAGTTAAACATCTTGATGTATTCAGCTTCGGTAATTGCAAATTCTTAACAATAGTTGACTTATTTAGCAAATATGCACAGGCATATTACATAATCGATACTACGGCCCTGACCATAGTTAACAAACTTCTCATCTTACTATAATTACCTTCCTAAACTGATCTCAGATTCTGACCGAGAATTCGGAAATGCTGTGCTCAAAGAGTTCTGTTCCCTATTTAAGATCAATTTACACATTACTACCCCTCAGAATCCTAATTCTAATTCACCCGTAGAATGTTTACACTCGACACTATTAGAAAAAATACGTGTCCTTAAAATACAAAAACCTAATGAGAGTCCCCAATCTCTTATGATCACAGCTGTCCTAATATATAGTCAATCAATACACTCTTCAACAGGTCACGCTCCCTTTAAACTTCTTTATGGCCCATACCATAATTTACCACCTACTGATCCCCACCAAACGGTTTTTCAGGAATATAACATCAAACGTTTCAGGAAACAGTTCCATTTTATAACGCCATTTATCAAAAGCAAAAAAAAGGTACAGAGAGACCCGAGAAAACAAACGCAACTCGAGAACAAAATATTCAAATAAATGAGGAAAACGTTGCTATAAGAGTACCACCAGTTCGAAAGGCGGACCATCTTTATAAAATACATTCTGATCCAATTTAATTGCCACATAACAAGCTACTTCTTCCCCATTCAAGAAAACAAACTGCCCACCTTACTAAAACCAAAAGAACTAAAAAGAAATTTCCTTCTTTATAGAATGTTGTGCCAATGTCTGAAGACGACCCAGTCCCTTCAACTTCAGCGAATCCAAACTAATGGTTATTTTAAAGATTATATTGGAATTGCGAAAATTCTCAATCATTATCATGTATTTGACTTTTATTTTAATCTCACCCTTATAGAAAAAATCACTTATTGTACAATGCCTATCAAATTAGTGAATTTCAATCCGACTCAATTAACAATTATTATACCCGAATTTTAAATAGTCAATTAAGAATTATAAAGAACGAAATGCTGAAATTAGCCCATAATAGAAATAAAGGAGGTCTCATAGACGGTGCAGGCTCTGTCATAAAAATTATCACTGGAGATTTAGATCAGGAAGATCTAAAAGAAATTACAAAAAAAAAACATAAATTTATTACCCACTAACGAAGACGAAATGATTGTCCAGTTAGACATTCTAAATTCATTCGCTAACCTTATGACTCAGTGATTCGAAGAAGAACAGGAATCAATTAATAAAAATCTAGACTGACTAAAATTCAGTTTAGATGTGATGCAATGACAATCAGAATCTAAGCCGTTGTAGACTCCTACAAAATATAAAAGTATTGCAACGAACAATTTCACTTAGTTTTAACCAAATAACACACATGGGGGATATTTACTGCTAAAGACCTAAAGGTTATTAGAAAGCATTTAAAACTTATACAATTTCACTTAGTTTTAACCAAATAACAAACATGGAGATATTTACTGCTAAAGACCTAAAAGTTATTAGAAAGCATTTAAAACTTATTTATAATAACCATGGATTGATTAGCTTCGATCAAAATCACATTTTCAAAATTTTAGTGCTCACCAAAGGGGTATGGTCATTATGGGATCACCACTTTTTTTAGCGGCCACGAATAAAACTAGCATATTTTGATAGTACCTCATAAAACATATGTAACAGTAGTAAAAAAAGATTTCAAAAGTGCATCGGAGCTGAGATATACAGGGTGATTCATTAGGTGAGAGACATTCATATCTCGGTAATTATGGCAACTAGAGCTTCGGGGAAAAAACTGTTCGAAGGATTTTTTCAAGTACAATTCAGGTGATATTTTCTTATTATTGCCACCAGATGGCGCTTTTTCGGATGAAACTTTTTGAAGGCTGCTATCTCAAAATATTCCTATTACAATGTTATCTTTTTTTTTACTTTTCCTGAAACCCCGAATCTTGTTCTATATTAGTTACGAACCTCTTATATAGGCTGTTCACGGGAATCGTTTAGAATAGCTATCTCCGTCATTATTGGAGGTATAATGTGATTCAAATATAGAAAATTGTTTAGCTTTTCATGAGCATCTCGATTCTGACGCAAAAAAAAACAATTGCGCATCGAATTGCTGAGTGACATATTAAGTTTATTTTTCTAAGTGGAACGCTAGGTATTTTCCAGGCTAGTTCAACTGAAAATTGCATACTTCCATAGATATCTAGATCTGGATATGCTTGTTCACGGGAATCGTTTACAATAGTCATCTCCGTTACTATTCGAGCTACAATGCGGTGCAATTGGGGAAAGTTGTTTAACTTTTCACGTGTATCTCGGTTCTGACTACATCTTCAGAGGAAGAAAAATTCTTTTTCTTCCTCTGAAGATGTTGACTTTGTCAACTAAACGATCGTAAGGTCTTTGAAATATGTGTTGTGGTGATTTGGGTGTTCTCCAAGTGTACTTATTCGATTCTGACGTCAAAAAAGCATTTCGCAGAGAAATCTCGAAGGGGTATGGTGATTTTACATTTGGTTTTGGGATGATCACTTTTTTAGTGGTCACAAATCAAACTATCATGCCTTGATAGTATCTCACACAACATATGTAATAGCGGTAAAAAATATTTGAAAAGTGTATCGGCGCCGTGATATACAGATCCAGTGCAACTCAGGTAATATTTTTTATTTTTTTATTCTGGCCACCAGATGGCGCAAGATTATGGATTTCAGAGAAATTTAAAAAAGATAACATTGTAATAGAAACATTTTGAGATAACAGCTTTCAAAAAGTTTCATCCGAAAAAGCGCATGGTAGATTTACAAAAATCGAATTAAACGAACATCATGAAAGGCATCATTTGAATATGGAACAAATATTTTAGATATGGTTAATAATGGTCCATAAATTAGCTATAGAAGAGTTAGTCAGGCCCTTAATGTACCTCACACTATTGTATGGCCACGGCCAAAAAACGTCGTCTTTAGCCATATAACGTGCAGGAAGGCTATAGAGGCAGATGATTTTATTCTGAGATTGAATTTTAGTAGTTGGATCATCCGAAATCGACATAATGTGTGTAGATGTCTCTTTACCAATGAGGCCCAGTGTACAAGAGACGATGTGTTCAACTTAAGGAACTCGCATATGTGTTTGGAAGAAAATCCATTTGCTACAACATAGATTTTCAGTAAACGTGTGGTGTAGCGTTTATCACAAGAAATTATAATTATTGGACCATATATTTTACCTCAGACACTAACCGGCGAAGTTTACTTAAATTTTCTTTAAAATATTTTGCGAATTTTGTTAGACGATGCAGTTGTAGGCGTAGCCGGAATTTATATGTAGCATGATGGTGCTTCTATATATATATATATATACATATATATATATATATATATATATATATATATATATATATATATATATGTGTGTGTGTATATATATATATATATATATATATATATATATATATATATATATATATATATATATATATATATATATATATATATATATATATATATATATATATATGTGTGTGTGTGTGTGTGTGTGTGTATCTGTGTATATATGCATATATATTTTAAAAAATTCTAAATAAATAAAAATAAAAACTTTATATTATGTAAATTAGATAGATTAGTTAAAAAATTATTTTGGTTTATAAATAAATAAAGAATTACAGAATGAACTGGAACTCTAGGTAGAATAAAACATTCTATTGTGCGAATGGTATATGGCCGCAGCCAAACCTTCTTTCGATTAAAAAAAATGATGGTGCTTCCTAGTATTACAGGCCAATTTTAAGGGAAATTATAAATAAAAATTTTTCTAATAAGTGGATAGGCAGAAGGCAGAGGTGGTCATATACATTAGCCTCAGATATCACGGGACTTTAATCCTGTACATTACCATATTTGGGGACATCTAAAGTCCAAAGTTTATTCTACTCCCATAAGTAGTAGCGATTAACTCCTTCATAGAATAGACAACGTCTGTCAAGAGATGAAAAATAACCCGGATATTATTGGGAAATCTGTCAACCACATTTCGACAAGTGCAAAAATATGTATCCAAAAGAATGGTGGTCATTTTGAACAGCTTTTGTTGTTTTTTTGTAGTAATCACAGTTTTTTCCCTTGTTATTTGTTGTTTGTTAATAATTCTTATAAATAAATAAATAAATAAAATTAAATAAAAACCACTTGAGAGAATAGACAATGCCTGTCAAGAGATGAAGAATAACCTGGATATTATGTATAGAAAATCTGTGAACCACGTTTCAATAAGTGCAAGAATATGCATCCAAAAGAATGCAGGTCATTTTGAACAACTGTTGTAGTTTTTTGTAGTAATGACAGCTTTTTTCTTCTTTCCTTGTTATTTGTTGTTTGCTTATAATACTTATTAATAAATAAATAAAACTAAATAAAACATGTCTTATTCCACTTGGTGCCCCAAAATATTCAAAAATAATTATATAAATTTAAAATGTAGGTAGTCTGTGCAAAAATGAAAAGTACATCATTAAGCTAAATTTTTATGGTCTTTTAGTGAATTTTCTTAAAAAAATTCACTAATGAGGAGATCCCGACTTTTGAATTTTGAAAAAATTTCTTCAAATGACCGCGAACTAGGCCCCCTAGAACACATATCCGGGGTCCGTTTCAATTTTTATATGTTTATATATATATATATATATATATATATATATATATATATATATATATATATATATATATATATATATATATATATATATATATATATATATATATATATATATATATATATATATATATATATATATATATATATATATATATATATATATATATATATATATATATATATATATATATATGTATCACACCGATAACTCAAAAAATAATAGGCCGATTTTGACTAAATTTGGTGGAAAAATTCCTTTTGCAAATGGCTTGGATAAGTTCGTTAGCCAGGAAAATCTGCCCAGGTTTTCCCGGAAAATTTTGTATTTTCTTTCGAAAAAAAATTATATCTCCGGAATTAACAAAGTAAGGGCAACCAAATTTGGTACGCTAGTTAATATCCTTATAGGTAAGCCACCTACCAAAATTTAGCTATGTAGCTTAAAAGACAAAAAAGTTATAGGCATTTGAAGAAAAATAAATTGAGGTTTTCCTCAAAACGTCAAAGTGGCGATTTAAAATGTCAAAATTGGCAACATTTAGGCAAATAACTTAAATCTAATACGGGCTATAGAAATAAAATGTCTCAAGAAGGATGTTTTACAAACCCTAAAGTCTTAGTTTCAACCGTCACTGTCCTTCATTTTACTAAAATATTTGCAGAAAATTCATTTCAAATAGACCCTTTCTCTGATGCTTGCCAGTAGCCTTAGCTATAGAGTTTATCATTTAATGGTATATAATTTTTGTCGAATTTTCGTAAAAAATCAATAAAGCTCAATATATCCGTTATTATATAAGATATGAAGAAAATTTGTATATATTAATTATAGGGTGTCTTGAGCTACATCTTAAAATAATATTTCTACAATCACAGGCTGGCCCATAAGTCGTTGGTGATACAAATTTCCTTTTTTTTAAATCAAACACGCCTTATGTTATTGCATTTTCCATCGAAATATAATGCATGTTTGTACGAAAAGAAATACTGGATGCAGCAAGTGCGTTATGGTAGCGAATTTTGATCAAATGTTTCATATTTGAACAGCTCAATTTGCTATTAACCTATAAGGTTGACCAAGAAACGTGTTTTTTCGGGAACATTTTAAGTTAACTTTTGGAAATTTTTGTACATTTTCACACAATAAAGTTATTTTAATGGAACATGGCACATTGTTTTTACTATATAGGTTATATTGGTAACCAAATTTGATGCATGCTTTCTTAAAAAAAACACACATATTTGTTATTAAAAAGATTTTTATGAAAATTCACTACCATAACGCACTTGCTGCGTCCCGAATTTTTTTAAATATTGCAAAACTGTAGAAATTCAAATATACATGATGTTGTTTTCGAGCAGAAAGGACTTTAAAATTTTTAGTGAAGCCGGACCTGTATGTTCGTTATTGTTAAAACCTTAGTCGAATTGTCAGTAAAGGGTGAGTATGTGTACCAAATATCAAAAAAGTATACAGGATGGCTGAAAAGTTATGAGGCAATAAAGAAATGGGCAAAATTGACAAAACCCTGTATCTTGGTTGTAAGGGGCCAGATAATAATTGGTTATGTAGAATCACCTCAGTGACCCCTATCCACTGTTAAACTATTTACCTTTCCCAATAAAACAGCCTATATATATATATATATATATATATATATATATATATATATATATATATATATATATATATATACATATATATATATATATATATATATATATATATATATATATATATATATATATATATATATATACGAATATGAAATTCGAAATAACATACGGTAAGGTGTACGACAAGGATCCCAGTTGTCGCTGTATTTATTATATTTATTCATTCAAGATACTATAAATAACCCAAAGGAAAAGAGCATGAATCTAAAGGTACGTAGACCGCAGATAACACATAACGCTGATAGCAGAAAATGGTAAAGAATTACAATTGATGTTCAGTCTACTAGATGGTTTGTCAAGAATAATTAAATTAAAATGCAATATGACGAAAGAAAAAATTTCGGGACGCAGCAAGTGCGTTATAGTAGCGAATTTGCATAAGAATTGTACACTGATATTATACGGCATATTAGTAAAGTCGATACTTTAAACTTACACAGACCTTGAAGATCGATTTTATAGGTCCTAGTACGCGCACATGTGAAGAATTCTTTCGAAAGTGTTACCATCGATATCTCTCTATTATCAAAAAGATCTTGTACTCCAACTCCTTTTGAGAAAAATGCCCCAAACTCAATTCTCTATGAAGCTAAAGAACTAACTTTTGATATATCTGTAGATAGTATATGTCTCTTTAAAAGAAACTTGTATTACAAATGTCATTAAAGTTATACAGAAGATTTCCAGGAGGAATCTTAATTCATATTTAGAAAAGTAAAGTATCTGCCAAATTATAAACATAGCAGTTATTTTTCCTTATTAATCGCCTTATTAATAGCCAACCTAATCAAACCGGTTTTTTCAATATCAACAATAATTATAATTTCAGACTCAAAGATGACAAACTTATTTAGGCCTTTTAAACAAAAATGAGATCTTGTTCAAATTGTATGAAATCTCTGCACTATTGTTTCTCCAAACATCAAAATAAAACATACATTTATCGAACTGGATGCGATCGCGTAACCTGCTTATGAGGCAAAGCGGGACGTCTCTGAGCCATTTGGGTGTACGCCAAAAAACGTTTTGTTTAGGTGATACATTAGATCGGCTTCATGCCCGGGATATTAGATTCAAAGTATACGTAACAATTAGTAGAATTACCACTGAAATACTTCCCACGACTGTTTCGGTCTTATATGGCGTCCTATGTTTAAGTTTAAAGATAAAATAAACTTTTTTAGAATCATTTTTATCCAGACTTGACCAGATTTTGTTTACATTCGTACTATATTATGCGACAGCATAATATATCTATGCTGCGCTAAGACTGTATCTGAGGCCGTTCGTAAAGCTACAATTATAGTGTCTTTTAATAATTGATTGAATCCCCCAGTTAAATAACAATTACTTGGCAAATTTTTAATTTAATGTCTGTCATTTTCCATAATTGCGGCCGAGAATTCACGATTGTTGGCTCGGGTAGTATGTGTTATGCCTGGTATATATTTAGTTTGGTTACCGTTGGTGTATGGATTATACCTGTTGTATGAATCAATCTACGCCTGACAGTTAACTACTCTGTCTGTCAGGCATTGGACTTTAATCACTAAGTCGTCTCCACGCATGTCTTTGGAATTTTATTTTTAATTTAGAAGAAACTCTACATATTGCATACCAAACTACTTAAAATGTACAACATAGGTTTATTCGCACTATTTCTAGCCACATGTAAAGTCTCATTCCAGTTACTCTGATATTTACAAAAATATAGCGTTTTCAAAAAGTGTTCCCCGATTTTCCACTGGAAAAACTTGAGCATAAAGGCTGATTAACGAACGCGACCTCGGTTTTCGCCCAAACCAGCTTGTTGCCAAGTTTGATTGATTGAAATCAGTTTAGTATTTTTTGAGTATATATATATATATATATATATATATATATATATATATATATATATATATATATATATATATATAAACATATAAAAATTTGTACGGACATTGGTTTAGGGTTCTAGGGACCAAAATTCGCAAGACCTTAGAGACGATCTCCGGCGTGATTTGGGGAGTAGGCAGATTGAGGCCCTGTAATCGAGCTACAACAACCCAACCCACCTTTGTTCACCGCTCTAAGGAGTAGGCGGATTGAGGCCTTAGAGTTCATGTCCTTACATATTTCCTTTACCCCTTCAAAATGGCTCCAAAGCAGGAGCCGAAACGTGGAGTTTTAATAAATTCTGGACGCTGTTCAACCTGAGAACCAAGTATGTCTCATATATATATATATATATATATATATATATATATATATATATATATATATATATATATATATATATATATATATATATATATATATATATATATATATATATATATACTCCACCACACACCAAATCCTTCGATTGGTGGAAAACATCACCGAAAGATTCAACAAAAGCAAGTTAATTGGTGCAATATTTCTCGACATTGCTCGAGCCTTCGACAGGGTTTGGCATGCGGACCTCCTAAACAAACTTCTATCAGCAGACGACACTACCATCCTCAGCAGCTCCACTCTACCGAGGATAATAATCGAACGTCTACAGACCGCCGTGGACGAACTGCAAGGCTAGTATAGGAAATCATGTCTAGCCATAAGCCCTAATAAATGTTTAGCAGTCCTATCTTCCAAGAGGAGACACACACCTCACGAACACGTATCATTAGGCAACAGTCTAATTCCCTAGCAAGACTCCGCGAAAAAACTCAGGGTTTTCCTCGACAAACGCTTAACATGGAGCCCCATATTCAAATGCACGACGGAAATCTGCGATGTTCATCTCGAAGTTCTTTCCACTTCTTAACAGAAAATCCAAATTGTCCATGAACAAAAACTGCTCATGTACAAAGCCATAATCCGGCCAGCCTTGATCTATGCATCCCCTGCATGGGCCAACGCGGCTGACACACACATCAAGACCTTTCAAATCATCCAGAATAAAAGTCTGAGAATGGTTACCGGTACGCCATGGTTTGTCAGAAGCAGTGAGATTCACTCTGATCCGAAAATGCCTTCGATACGTGAGATTTTAACTGAACTATTCACCACTTAGTTCACAAAAGCCGTTTCTCACCCAAATGCTCTTCTCCGTAGTGCCACCGATTACGGTGAGCAACTTTCACATAGATATAAGCGTCCAAAGCGTATACTTACCCGATAGCGCACCCGCGGCAAAACAGATTGGAAACATTCAAGTCCAAAGGTCATTGTGTGAAATCTTTTTGGCGGAGGTATGGACTAAGGTCCGCTACTCCAGCGAGTGGAGTTTAGTGGGTAAGAGTCCCACAGTACCTCGATATCCCACACACTCCGGTGTTGTGAATGAGGTCTGTATGATGCATTCTCCACTCTTGTATCCAAATACAAAACAAAAAACTATATATATATATATATATATATATATATATATATATATATATATATATATATATATATATATATATATATATATATATATATATATACACACACATATACATAGAAAAATTGAAATTGACCCCGGATATGGGTACTAAGGGTCCTAGTTTGCCTTCATTTGAAGAATTTTTTTCAAAAGTAGCGATCTTCTCATTAATGTTTTTTTAAAAGAAAATTCACTAAACATAATTCACCGATTTTTATGAAATTTGGTGAGGAAGTTGCCTTGACAGAGACTATAAAACGCGAAAAGATTTTGGTTTCTTACTTGTAAAATTGAGTTCTGTGTATTTCATCATCAAAGTTCAAAGACGATGTCGCCTTGTCATCGCAATTATAGCTACGTTTCTCCAGCAGCTCAGTTCATTTTCTTCAAGCTTCCGTACTTTATCAATTGGGATTGTCTATGTTTTCCAGACATTCTCTTTGTCTATCGCTCACCTTTTTTCTAAGTGTCTGTGCTTTAAATAATGTTGTCAGGAAGTTATTATATATTATATTATATATCAGATTATGTCAAACACATTTTGCATCCATCCTCTCCATTTCTTTCACCAATAATGATCATTCTTCTCTCACCGCACTTTTAGCACACCGTTATTCTACTTTCTATCATATTTCCTTGTCTATGTCATTTTTCTCCAGGTTCACATTTCAAAAGTTTCTCTATTCTCTTCATGTCCTGCTTATTTCTTAAAGTTTAACTTTCAGTCCCCTACTTTTGAACAGTCAAGTGACTTGTATAACCTCTTCCACAAGTCTAAATTAGACTGCTTATTAGTGAAAACAGTATTCTGTCTATAAAATACTTGCTTTTCCATCGCACTTCACCTTCTCATTTATTTGCATAACTTACCATAATCCGTAATAACAATACTCCCAATATGTACGTGAACACTTCTAGTTACTCAAGCTGTTGTCCGTCTAGCTTCTTATCCATTTTCTCAGTCCTATCCTGCATTACTTTTAGCGAATTTTCATTAAGAAAGATTCGCTAATAGAGAGGTCTCGATGAAAAGTTTTTGAAAAAATTTCTTCAGATGAGCGCGAATTTTGGTCCCTAGAACCCAAAACCAGTGTCTGTTCAAAATTTTATATGTTATATATATATATATATATATATATATATATATATATATATATATATATATATATATATATATATATATATATATATATATATGTTTGTGTGTGTGTGTGTATCACACCGATAATTAAAAAAATAATAGGCCGATTTCGATAACATCTGGTGAGAACCTTCCTTATGCAATTGGCTTGGATAAGTTCGTTAGCCAGGAGAATCGGCCCTGTTTTTCCGTGAAAATTTTTGTTTTCTTTCCGAAAATTTTTATATCTCCGGAAATACAAAGTTTGGAACGCATGTTTACACCATAAAAAGTCAACTAGAAAAAAAATTTGGGTGCCACTGATGACCAGAAAAACTCACAAAAACAAACTATTTTGTGTAGATAACAAAATCGATTGTATATTACAGACATAGATTTTTTGTTGCAAAAATGACAAGAAATGCCAGAAAAATTACTTTGAAAATTGTATAGTTTTCTCCTTAAAACGTCAAAGTCGCGATTTGACACGTAAAAATTGGCAACTTTTATGCAAAGAACCTAAAACAAATACGGATTATGTAGCGAAAATGTCGGAAGAAGTGTGTTTTCCAAACCCTTAAATTTCCACTTCAACCGACATTGTCCTTCATTTTACTAAAATATTTCCAGAAAATTTATTTCAAATAGAGCCTTTCTCTGATGCTTTCGCAGAAGTTTTAGCTAATGGAGTTTATGTTTTAATGCCCTATAATTTTTAGCGAATTTTGTTAGAAAACATTCGCTACTGAGGAGATCGCGACTTTTTGGTTTTGAAAAGATTTCTTTAAATTAGCGCGAACTAGGACCCCTGGAATCCATATGCGGTGTTAGTTTCAGTTTTTATCTGTTTACATACCTATATAATACAGGGTGACGCATTTCTACGGTAAAGCTCAATATTGCCTTTATTATACAAGATACTAGAAAAAATTATATATGTTAATTATAGGGCGTCTTGAGCTACATCTTATAAAATCATTTCGACAATCACAGGTTGGCACATAAGTCGTTGGTGATACAAATTTTCTTTTATTAAATCGAACACCTCATATTATTGCATTTTTGCATTTTCCATCGAATTAAAATCCATGCTTGTAAAAAAATGATAGCGTTAATTGTTTTCGAGTTATTTAATTGTTTTACATTTTTGGCACATATCAAAAATGATGATACGTCGTTTTTACCAATATATAACAGAGTCCCATGAAAATGACGCATTCAGAGGTTTTCGTTTATATTATTCGTGAAAAAAATCGAGGTGCCGCATACAATTTTTTTTGTTTCCATAGAAATTATTGTTTGTAAAATTTTTGTGAAATTTTGATAATTAATAATAAATGTTTAATAAGTTATTGTAAAAAAAAAATGTTTTCGGATTTCCGTAAAAAAATGTTTGCAAATTTTCATGTTTTTTTTTAAGTTTTCGAATAGCTTTTTGTGCGAATTAGGTATATCTTTGGTAGATGGGTAAATAGTTGGAATAGGTTCGTTGGCCAGGCAAATCAGACCAGTTTTTTCGGGAACGTTTTAAGTTCATTATCACCGTTATGGTCCACTCACAATTTAACTTAACCTAACCTGTTCATTTTCGAAAAAAAATTGTGCTTCTTCAAACAATAAAGTTATTTTGATGAAATATGGTACATTGTTTCTACTATATAGGTTATACTGGTAACCAAATTTGATGCTTGCTTTCATTAAAAAAGACATATTTGATATTAAAAGCATTTTTACGAAAATTCGCTACCATAACGGACTTGTTGCGTCCAGACTTTTTAGTTATAAAAGAGGTGTAGGTGTGACACCTACAAATTCGTTAAAACAAATACCTAAGTAGGTACCCACCTCAATATACCTACTATTAAGTATACAAATATTAATTTGGGTGGTAGAGTTCAGGTTTCAAGTAAATTGCAAAAATCAAACGTTATTACCAATTACAATACGCTTACGCTTCCGGACATTAATGTCACATTTCTACAACCTACCTTCTACCTTGTCTTTAAGAAGTGGAAGCGCACCTCTTAATATGCTATACCTATATGTAAGTATAAAAAGTGGCAGATGTCTATTATTAAAGTTTGTACAAGTCAGGTAGAAGAAATTGGTGACAAAGAAAGCGACTCTAAAGGAAAGAGATGGTGACATAACATAAACATCTACTACAACACAAAAAATAATTAAATATTAATCCATATATTATTCACCTATTCCGACGTATAGGAATCCCCAGGTGTTTCTCCAGGTAGAAGCGCATGCGTTCGGAGACAGCAGAATGATAAAACTATATGGCGCCCTGTCACCGCTATCATTTTCCAACTGCAAGGGAGTCTAGTGTGCGCTGCACGATTTGACAGTCGACACTACAAAATACATCGCCAACGTCAATACAACACAGTGTGCTGTGCAACAAGTGAAGATCTGACATTTGCCTTAAATTATATTAAACTAAAGTGCCATGGATCTAACGTGTACCGAACAATTCAAATCTACAGTTAATTATGCTTATGCAGATCCAGTCGTATTTAAAGACATTCGTGTAATCAATAATTTGCTAAGTGATGAAATTAGATACACTCCAAGAATAAATTATTTCCAAGAAATACAGTCTGACGTGCAACCCTACATGAGGAAAGTTGTGACAACGTGGATGCTAGAAGTAAGTGCTGTAATTTGTTTTATGCTTACCTACTTCAAATAAATATAAGATATCTACCTACGCCCTTAATTTGATTGTTTTAACTGTGACCTGCCACAATTACTGTAGCTTTTTACAGGTAGATGCTCCTTTATTTTCCCTTTACCAAGTAAATGTTTTAAAATACTTCCTTAATTCCTTTTTCATGTAATATTTCTTAATTCCTCATATTTATTAATAGTGTAGGTTCATAATATTTACAACGGCAACATTTTCCTGGATGTCACAGCTTCCTTGATATATTCGTTCATATTTATAAGCATTGCTAGGATTTACGACTTCTAAGAAAAGTTTAAATATGTTTCATTTTCCGAGAACAAGATACTTGCAAGAATTACAAAAAATATTCTGTTTAGATAATATTAAGTTTAAAATCAATACAAACTTAAGTTAATAACAAAAGTTGCTCTTGAATTCTAATGTCTTCAATAATTACGTATTACGTAGGTACTTAACCTACCCATTATTGAACACCTAAGTATTAGCTAATTATTATATAACTACATTTCAGAAACAACACTCAGATACGTACCTATTATAGGTATACTTAGAACTTATTTTAAAAGTGACATAGGTACTTAATCTGTATTGTCACTTAAGTCAATACCTATTTTTCGTTTGTATGGCAATCAAAAGACGTCAGAATGTGGAAATAGCAACATGATGTTTAGCTTTCCTTAAAGTACCGTTGTATTTTGTATAGGTACCTATATTGGAAAATGTAGGTACCTAAATATTTTATTATTGTACAGACAATCGTATCACCAGAGGAATAACTTCTAGGTACATCTATATTTAAATTTTATTTGCAATAGCAACAATTCTTTTAAATATTTTTTATCAGCCAACTAGCCACCTACCCTATATTCCCTCTATCACTTTCATTGGCAGTGCTTATCATAATTTGCTTAATTTGTTTTATAAGTATAGGGATAATAATTGAGGTCAGCTTAAAGTACCTAATGCTTTTTTTTACCAAATTGCCTACCGTGTAGACTTGCTAAAGGAGGGTGGACTTGCTAAATGTTTTTCTTTTTCTAACAACATAATGCAAATATGCGTTTAGTGTTAAAAAAATCTCTGCATTTGTAAATAGGTACGTCAACCTGAATTTGTTTTTCCGAAAAAGCCTACGCTAACCATATTATTTTCTTCTGGAAAAAAATTAAATAGAAATGACAAAAGTTAAATAAACCATTCAACAATTTTTTATGCTTTTATATTTGAAACCTCATTTTTGTTTTATCTATAGGTTTTGTTTTTCCGGCAATGGCTATCTTGATTTTAAGCTTAGACACAATTGTTATTAATTTTATGACTGACTACGAAGACCTTCGGGTTTTGAAAATTTGGCATTGTAGGTAGTACAACTTACTGCATTAGAACATGCTTTTGTGAACAATATTTTTCTTTTGAAATGGTATAAACTTATTCCCCAATTTAATCTTATTTAATGGTCTGTTCCTTATAAAACATAAATCATATTTACCCGTATTTAGTTTGTTTTTATTATTAACCTTCATATCACAAGTAATATAACGTTGCAAAATTGTACCATTTTCAACCAAATTGTAATTGCCTCGGTGTAAGTGGTAAGAACGTGTGCGTCTGAACCGAAGGGTACCGGGTTCGAACCCAGCATTCCCCTTTCACTTTTTCAGTACATACTGTAACATTAACATCAACCGAGGTTCTGGCATTGTAGTTGAGCAAGTTGAATGTAAAGCCATCGGTCCCATGTCCATGCGATGTTGGGCACGTTAAATATCCCTACTCTCCTTACAGAAAGGCATGGGTTGGGAAACATTTCCAGGATAGTGAGGTGAAACTTCTCCTGGCGTCGGTGATTCGCCATAGTCGCGGAAATAGACCGACGTTAAAAAAAACATATTTACCGAATTCCTCACGAATCTTTGACGGTCTGAGCGGTAACTCTTTTCAGACAATCCTACTAAAAATAGTATTGGTAAAATTTTATTGATAAGTAAATATCGAGTGATTTTTAGTTGTTCAAGGTGTGCTGTGTTTAGTAACAGCAGTAAAATTGTCTTCCAATAATTAAAAAAATTGCTTCCTTTTTTTAACTTTTCGAATAGACACAGGTAAGATTAGATAGAAACCAGCAAGAGGTATGCCATGGTTTGAGCTGCGCTTGACGGCTGTTCGGTCAACTCGTGGACACAGCACACCATGAACGTAATAATTAAAAAAAATCACTTTATATCAAACGCATACCTATACCGAGGTTTAAGTTTTGTAGAAGTCCCTTTAACTCTTCTAGGTATGTGAAGAACAAATGTGTGAGGAACAGGTGCTACCGGTGGCCGTGAGTCTGATGGACCGGTTTCTCTGTGTCTGCGACATCAAGCGCCAGCATCTTCAGCTGTTGGGTGCAACTTGTCTGCTCATCGCCTCCAAGGTTCGCACCACCAACTTCCTGCCCATCGATCTCCTGTGTGCTTACACTGACCATAGCGTCACTGCTGAAGATATCACGGTGAGTATTAATAATAATACAAAAAGTACCAGCTTTGCTATCTGAAGATTTTTCTCTTTGAAATTATGTTTTGGGGAAAATGTGAATGTATCGAGTCACTGCAGGAATTTTTATCGTCTTATAGTAGGTATCCTCCAATTAAAAAGATAGAATGGAATATGAATTTGCCGACTCATATGATGAATAACAAAGCTTACCTTATAACGGGCGTGCCCCATCTTTTGTTAGCCCAGTATACAATATAACTGAAAAAAATGTAGCTACTAATTTAAACCATAACAACTAAACTAAATATGAGATCTGTTATAAGCGTCATAGTTGTCATTAGAAATAAGTACACTCGAAGAACCCAAATCACCACGAAACGATCGTCAGGTATTTTAAAATGTGTTGTGGTGATTAGGGTGCTCCAAGTGTACTTCTTAGTGCTCATCACAGGTTCCAATATTCACTCAGTTGTCATTAGAAGTTAAGTATGTGGTTTTTAAATTTTCCTTTATTGAATATACTATACAAGTATAAATCTGATATTATAGTGCCCTCATGGAATGGACTGTTAATGCGCCAATCTCTACAGAGTTAAAGTTCTAGGTTTCGATTTCTGCGTGTACTAAATGTTCAGTGTTCATTCAAATACAGTTAAAATAGAGGGTTAATAATAATATAGCTTCAATTATTATAAATAATGAATAAACGAACACGGAAATAACATTTCATTCAGACGTTCTTGTATGTCAAATACAGATGTAGATACTCCATTTCTGGTTTCACAAGTACTTGATTTAGTCTCTAAGACCGGTTTCGCCTTCCACAGCATCGTCAGGCAAAAATTGAATTTGACGATGCCGTAAAAGGCAAAACCGGTTACAGAGAAGAAAACAAGCACTTGTGAAGCAAGAGGAAAAGTCTTTACATCTGTATTTAGTATGGAAGTGTTTGAGCAAGTAAGGGCAATAACAATTATTCCTTGTATGTTTATGAGCGAGGGGGGTAGGTTGTCACAGAAAAAGTAGATTGACACATACTCAATACAATGACAAAATTCGCCGCAGACAGAAAGTAAACATGGCCTCTTTGAATTGTCAACCAAATGCTGGAGCAATTAATTCATGTAGTGTGTAAAAATTCGTCGCTTACAGAAGTGAAACCTATACTAGATAAATCATGTATGCAAGGTGCAAGTTAATAATATTTGGATAAAATGTACGTGTATCTATTTATATTCTGAATTAAAGTTCTGGATGCAGTAAGTGCGTTATGGTTGCGAATTTTCATGCAAATATTTAAAATCACGGAAAATAACAAGATAGTTTCGGAAATACAAATTTCTTCCGATTGCGTTAGCTAATGAACTCATCCAGCGATTAACGAAGGGAAGATTATAAAATTGGCAGTTACCTTTCTTTTGTAAACAACTAGATAAGTTTGTTAGCCCAATACAACCAGTTTTTCTCTAAAAATTTAAAATTTTTTTCAGAAAACGTTTCTATCTTCTAAAATAACAGTTATTCTAGTAAAATTCTAAAGACAAGTTGCGTTTATAGAGTACTAGTACATACTAAATCTTAAGTTTATAGCTTTAGAGACAGCATTTTTGTATGCCACCGGCAATTTATTCAACACCGAACAATTTTTTTGTCAAAATTCGCTAAAAAAATTTCCACCAAAATTAGTTGGTAAAGTTTTGTCCTCGAAAATTCACGAAAACGTTTTTTCACGAATATCCACAAAAGAAATCTACGAAAATATGCTAAAACAATTTACTAGAAGACTATTGAAATTCGCTAAAAATATTTTTACAAAAATTAACACAAATTTTGTTTACGAAGAGTTGCGAATTTTGAGTTTCGAACAAAATTTTTCAAATAAGCTCAAACTAGACTCCCTAGAAAACATATCCGGGGTCAGTTTCAATTTTTATGTGTATATATATATATATATATATATATATATATATATATATATATATATATATATATATATATATATATATATATATATATATATATATATATATATCTGTCTCTCTGTGTGTGTGTGTGCGTGCGCGTGTGTGTGTGGGTGTGTATATTAAACTGATAACTCAAGAAATAATGGGCCGATTTCGATCAAAAATTTAGTGAGTCCCTTCCTTTCGCAAATGGCTTGGATAAGTGCGTTTTGCCAGGAAAATCGGCCCAGTTTTTCCCGGATAATTTTGTGTTTCCTTTTGGAAAATTTTTGTCTCTGAAAATACGAAGTGGTGGCAACCAAGAACGCTGGTTTATATCATAAAAGGTAAACTATATACCAAAATTAAGACCCGTAGGTTAAAAGAAAAAAGTTGTAGGCATTTAAAGAAAAACATTTTAGGTGCCACTGATGACCAGAGAAATGCACAAAAACAATATATTTTGTGTGGATAACAAAATCTATTGTATATTACAGACAGATTAGGTGTTTTTGACTAAAAAAGGTCAAGAAATGACAAAAAAATTACTTTGAACATTTTATGGTTTTTCTTCTTAAAACGTGAAAGCTGCAATTTGAAACTAGAAAACTGACAACTTTTAGATAAAGAACTTGAAACGAATACGGGTTATATAGATAAAATGTCACAATAAGTATGTTTTACAAACCCAAGTTTCAGCTTCAAGTCATTGTCCTTCATTTTACGAAAATATTTCCAAATTCATTTCAAATAGACCCTTTCTCTGATACTTTATCAGTATTTTAGTTATATAGTTTATGGCTTAATACTCTATAATTTGTATTTTCGTGAAAAAAATCTTTGCAAATTTTCATGCACATTTTTTAAAATTTTTCTTCGAAAGGTTTTTTATGAATATTTATATGTTGGCAGATGAGTAAATAGATTGAAGAGGTTCGTTGGTCAGGAAAGTCCAAAGTTTTTTCTGGAACATTTTAAGTTTATTTTCGGAAAATGTTCTTACATTTTCAAAGTTATTTTGATGAAATATGGCACATTGTGTGTACTGTAGGTATATGTTATACTAGTAATAAAATTGGCTGCTTTCATTAAAAAAAAAGACATTTGCTAATAAACACGATTTTACGAAAATTTACTACCATAACGTACTTGCTGCGTCCAGACATTTTTATGTAGGTACGAGTATTTGCATCCTGAGGTTAAAATTAACCTGATTGTACAATGCATTAATTGTTGCCGTTACTTGGTGAAACCATTCCATACCAGATACAGATGTGGATACTTTTTCTCTCGCTTCGCAGGCGTTTGTTTTGTTCTCTACAGCCGGTTTCGCATTTTATTATACCATAAAATGCGAAACCGTTTACAAAGAAGGAGACTAGCACTTATGAAGGCAAAAAGTCTGCATCTGTATTTAGTATTGACTGTACAGACTATGTTAACATTATAACCTGCAAGTATAGGGTAATGGTGTTAGGAAATATTTGTAGTAAAATATTTATCCTCATCATGCCATGTGAAATATATAATTTTCTGTTAACGTCCACATGTTTGATGGTATGTACATTACCTGCCTCTTGTTTGTAATGTTTTCTAGAATATGATATACCTATTATGTGCTCTTACTAAAATATTCACGCCAGAAGACTGTGAGAACGCTTATATACGTGCACTAAATAAATTTATTTAGTTTGCGTGTTAAAAGATTCCACGATTGGTTTGTTTGGTGAACTGTAAAAACAGGATGATAGCAAAATTGTCCCCGAGGCAAAAACCACAGAAGGGGACAGTTTGCATAGATAGTTAACGATCATAACGACGTAAATAGTGCGGTTAGATGATTACAATAACTGTTCTCTCCACTGTCCTCTATAAATTATATTGTATGATAGTATATTCGGTGTGGTCTAGCCCAGAGGTCTAGTATGTTCACTACTGTCTACTTACATTTATTATAATCCTGTGACAAATTTTATTGGTCCAGGACGTCTGGCGGTCTTGTTATTCTAAGGGGAAGAATCCCGTCTTCTAACCGTGTCCAGTTTGTTCGGCATTGTTGTAGTCCAGACCAGACAGAGACGAGGTATTGTTGTTTGAAAATGGCGGGGACTCAGACAGGATCAGGTAATAATAATAAGTAATGCATAGTTCATCGAGGGGCTTTAAGTTGTGGGGAGGAGGCCAGACGCGTCTTGCGACCGCCAAGTACGTCGGTCTGGCCTGGTTTCTGCAAAGTAATTCCACAGGGGTTCAAGAGTAACTAACAATGTAACTAAATAAATGTGTTCGGTGCTTCTGTTTTGTAGGGTTTGAAAATGTTCAGCTGTGGGAATTTACCCGTTGGTAGGACATAGGTCAGTCTGCATAACAATAGCCTCCTGTACAGATTTTGCGACATCACCGCCCTAAAGGTGCATGAATCTTAACTTCGCCACTTTAAATTTCGACCACTCAAGTACCCAAGTGCATACTTCTTGCCCATAAAATGTCCTCTTATTTACATTTACTTGTGCTCGCAATTACTCTTATATTATATATGTCCACCAGTCTACGTTCTATGAATACATTAGATTGTGTAATGATGACAGTTATGGCGATTTTATTAATGGAACTAAATACGGTCTTAAAATCATGGATGCAAATTAGCTATTCTTTAAAGAGCTACTGTTGTCTTCCATTGTTGTTGAATGTTCAATATTAGCAAATTCATGGAATACGAATCCGTTGCTATCGGTTAAAACATGAAAATATACATACATTTTGATTTTACACAATATTTATGTATACAGGGTGATTCAAACCCAGTGGCTTATTAAGCGTTTAAAACAATTAGATTAGTATTCGGAAAATTAAGGGTGTTTTGGAGGCTGTCTTATTTGTTTCTACTATTTTCATTGGCACTGAACTTCTCATTATATACAAGGTGTAGGATATAGACACTAACATGCTTTTTTTCAAATGGGACACTGATTTTGAATTCTTTTTAGGTACGTTGCATAATTTTAAGATGACTTCCTATAATATTTCCTCTATTTATTGTTAACAATTTGAAACATATTCAGCTGTTTTGTGAAATTTTCATAACTGTTGGCGTTCAGGAAAACTTATTTGAAAAAGTTTGGAAATGATCTGCAGGGGCTTTCATATTACGTGCGGCTTCTTACGTACATTTTCCATTATCTTCTATTCACATATCTTACACGTCGTGTTATACGTGCAGGATTAAAATGGAACAAATTGAAACTCAAAAATTACCCAGAATCAAGCCCCGTTTGTATATATATATATATATATATATATATATATATATATATATATATATATATATATATATATATATATATTATATATATATATATATATATATATATATATATATATATATATATATATATATATATATATATATATATATATATATATATATATTAAAAAAACTCAAACGGAGCTTGATTCTGCGTAATTTTTGAGTTTCAATTTGTTCTATTTTAATCCTGATGATGGGTTCAATAGCCAGCTCAATCAGACCAGTTAAAAAAAACGTTATTTTGATGCAATGTGGTACACACGCTGTCCTGATATGAGTTTTTATGTTAATGGCATATTCAGTTATTAAAGTTTGAAGGATTTCATGAAAAGCTCACTTTATATGTAAGCATTTAAACCATTCTTATTTTACTTAAGTAAATTGTATTTTTTCTTTGTGTTGTAGCCTTGGTATGTGAATAAATAATTCGCAATGATCGGCAATACAATACAAAGTTTTCTCTTGCAATATATATATATATATATATATATATATATATATATATATATATATATATATATCTATATATATATATATATATATGTATGTATGTAAACCTATAAATCTCTTTTCTTATAGAAAAAGGTCTTCAGATCGAAACACTGTCTGAGGTTAATCGAGTATATAGATAGTGTAAAGCTTTACCAGGACTTTCTAATTTTTACTTGATAAAATTAGATTTTTGTTTAAATACAGTAACATAAAAATACAACGTTCTAGTTGTATAAAGATAACAGAAGGAAGAGTTTTATAATTCATTGTTAAAATAGATTGGAACAGAAAGGCACTTGATTTTCACTGACGGCCAGTATTAGTGAAAATGGCTCCATTGGCCATCGAGAAATGTTTATATATATGCTTTAATTTGACCCATTTCAAACTTCAGTAAAAAAATTCTCATTGGATATTTAAAATAATAATGACTTGATTTCTTTAAGATATTTTTATTTATCCTCGGCTTCACTCTGTTCTTATAACCAATCAGCTATTCTTCTCAGTAACTATACATTTCGTGAACTCTTTTCTCTTCTGAGGAGGATAGTGGGCATCTCTAAAGAAGGTGCTGCATGCTGCATTATGTAAGTACATGAGACCGCTTTCGTGCAGTTTTTACCATTGAAAGGAAAATTTTTAAGAAATTGTAGTGGTTACCTTAGTTTTCTACCCAGAAGTCTTAGTTTTGTGGACCAACGTTCTACACACTTATAAGCCACCGATGTTTGGAAATATCGCACAATGACATGTTATATTTTTGCTATATGTATATTCAGAAATTAATATGAGAAGTTTTCAGTAACCATTTCAACCCTTCAAATATTTTTACCTGTCCTATTATGTTGATTGTAAAGTCACAGGTACAAAAATATAGCGTTTAGTTTTAAAATGAGATGAAATGAAAAACGGCTCCTTCTAGCCAGGTGCTTGAAATCATCTTGTGTTGTGTCTCAATGTAAAACTCAAACGGATAAGGTTCACGTCAGATGAAATGCATTGAAATGGACGAGACGTTATAATTAGAGCGTTCTCAACAAACGGGGCAATATTACAGATGATTATATTCACAGGCTAGTCATTTATGCACGCTTGTATATTTAAATACAATACACAGATTTATATGGGAAGAATCCGGATCTTTTAAAAAAGGTTCCGGTCCACGTCCTCTTTGGGGACGTTACCTAACCCTCTGTTGTCCCGTATCGGAATTGGGCGGCTCTATAGAATTACACCGTTTTCTCACACTTGGGTGCAACAGACAGGTTTGTTTTCGACAGGGTCGGTTCGTTAATTTAACCGTTCTTTACTTGCATGAAAAGATAACTGAAATTTGGAGCCCTGTTTCAGATTAAGTTTAGTGAAAAGGGATGCAATATTTTTTGATAACACTAGTTACCCCCACCCCCTGTGATGTAGCTTTGAAAGCTTGTATACATGAGCTTTAAATTCTGTTTATATCTTTTCCACCTAAAAGACAATTTACACTCCACGAATAATGTCATAGTGTGGCACGTTCATTGTTTTTATTTGTACTACTTTTAGTATAATTCATAAGACTCGACCTTTAGGCAATCCACCGTTCTTATGAATTGTGGATTGCTTAATGGTCAAGTAGATTGTTCGTTTCAAATATGTAGACTACAACAGATAACCACAAGAAAGATGTTTTCTTTTGTTTTTTTATAAGCTTTAACAAAAATGAAAAATTCCAGAAATAGAAAACGAGCATATAAGAGTTTAAAGTTGCACCTTCAAAAGGTGGTTTAAGCGGTGTGACATCATTTACTATTAGAAATGTCAGTTCTCGGTAAGGTATCGCTTTGACGCTTGATAAATATTTTTCATTTTGTAACGTATTAACGAAAAACTGGCAACTCATCTAAGAACTACACCTTCCAAATAAAGTTGTTTTATATCGCAGTTGCGAGTTTTATATCACAGTTACGAGTATTATTCTAACGGCTAGAGCCAGAACAATTGTAAACCGTAGGGATGAAAGAGGTCACCGGTCTGTTGAAAATTCAATACGAAAATTAAATACAGATACAATCATCCACACCAAATCATTTCAAAGATAGGCAGATACTATGGAGTACTGTGAAAGAATATTGCATGAATGATTGGCTAATTAGAGGTACTAAATCGCTGTAAGATGGCAGCAGAGCATGCGGGAAACTAATGGAATGCTCAGTGACTATTTTAGAATTGAATAGGGTGTCAAACAAGGAGGTGTGATGTCTCCATGCTTATTTGACATATTCATGGACAAGTGTATAAGAGAGGTTTGCTCGAAAGCAGAGGACATAAACAAGATTTCTTCTATAAGGTGAAAGTTAGAGAAACTGATGACTGTAACAAATAAAATTCATCAACGTGTCAACGCACAGAAGACAAAAGCTGTAGTGTTTGATAAAGAGGGTGTAACAAGTAACTACAGTCTTTGATGAAGAAAGTATCATTTCTTCTATTGTGTGAGCTGCTAGTATTACTTCTCTAGTTCCTTGTCCAGCTCTATATCCTAACTTACCTTCATCCAAGCAACTCTCAATTTTGCTGCTTTTATATTTTGTATTATGGTTAGCAGAATCTTCGCCACATAACTCTGTACACTTAGTTTCTGTACTGGTTGCATTTTTGCGCTTTCACTGTTTTTGGAATAGTAATACTTTTACTTCTCATAAACTCACTTCCAGTTCTTCAGATTTGTAACATTTCTCAGTCAGTTGAAATAGTTTTTATTTCATCTTTACCAGGATTTTATTAAGGTTCTGCTCTTAATTTGACCTCACCAGGAGCTTTTCCTCGTCTAAGTTCTTTAAGGGATTTTTCAAAATCCTTTCTTGAAACAGGCTGGCCTAACTTTTTCTGTTAATCTTTCCTATTTTCTCTCGTGATGTAGATCTTTTAGATATAATTTCCAGTGTTCAGCAATGTCTTGTTTTTCTAGTAATACATTTCCGTCTTGTTCTTTGTAACTTTACTTATTGTTCCTGGTTTACATTGTAATCTCCTCATCTGTTTGTAAGTTCGATCGGACCTTCCCTTGTAACTCTCAATTTCTTCACTCTTTCTTTGCATTTATACTTCTTTTGCTTTCCTACATTTTCTTTCATCATATTTTACATCTAATGTGTGATTCTTCGTTCTTAATCTTTATTTACATGTTAGGCTCTTTTATTGGCTTTAGTATTTCTAATGTCATCCAAGCTTTCTTTGGTTTTAGTTCCCTCTTGCCCAGTTTTTTCCCCGGCAGCTGCCTTCAACCATTTTTTATGTATCTCCACGCAGATATTCCTTGGTTGAGATTCGCCTTATTGGTGTTTTCTTTAAACTTTCCAGTTTCTCTGTATATTTTACTTACGAAATATTTAATCCATTATAACGCAACTGCTGTTCCAAAACCTGCATTGATTTATGTAACTGAGATTAATTGATGGCCGACTGTGCAATAAAACAATGATTTGTGAAGAATCTACTGCAGCACTCATTTTTGTCGTTATGTTCAATTAAATAAGTATTGCCCTGTAATTTTTCGTTTTATTCAAATCTAAAAAATATTATTGTCTACATTTCTTTTGTTGTGTTGTAATATTCAATTTGTATTGAAAGCTCAGTTTTGTCTTCTCACGTTATGTTCTAAATAACAGTCAATTATGTTTCTTGTCAATTTTTACGAACGCCACTGTATTTTATTATTGTGAAAGGAGACCTGATCGAACCTTTAGTATCGAATAAATAGGTTAGGTCTATTTTTGAACCCTCTTAAAGATTATCTCTATGTTTTCGATTGTGCCCTATTGTGAGGACACTGTGGGAATGTAGAGATAACATTTTTGCAAAGTGTTCAGGTCTCTATTATTGGCCCGGTTGCATACATTTAGGTAGAAGTCATTTCTCTGACACAACAAGCGGGTGCATAGTGCATGTATTATTGATTTATCTAACATCATAATACAATACGGTAGTTGTTATTATGTTTGGATTCCTGAGAAATGGGGAAGTATGTCGAGGGGTGGTTTTTCTAAATGACGTGAGAACTTTATTCTTTTTAGGTTTATAGGAATTAAAATAAGTTCCCAGATCTTTTACTCTGAAGTGAATTTTCGTAGAAAAAATTCAGTAATGAGTAAATCCGGACTTTTTATTTTTGAAAATATTTCTACAAATGAGTGCGGCCAGTTTAAATTTTTATATGTTTATATATATATATATATATATATATATATATATATATATATATATATATTATATATATATATATATATATATATATATATATATATATATATGTATGTATGTATATTACACCGAATGCAAAAAAATATTAGGCCGATTCTGATGAAATTTGGCAGATATCTTCCATTTGTAGGTTTGGATAAGTTCATTAGCCAGGAAAATAGGATCAGAGTTTTTTTTTCGGAAAATTTGAAGAAAAAATTTTGGATGCTACTGGTGGCAGGCGCAAGGCCAAAATATTTTGTGTGGTTAACAATATCTATTGAATATTAAAAACAAAGATTAAGTTTTCTTGCCGCAAAAAAGTCGGGAAATAGCAGAAAAATTACTTCTTAAAACGTCAAGATCGCGATTTGAAACGTCAAAATTGGCAATTATTAGACAAGGATGCTGAAGCGAATGCGAGTTATGTAGAAAAAATGTCGTAAGAAGTGTGGTTTACAATGCCACCAGTTTCTGCTTCAAACGTCAAAACTTTACTAAAATATTTGCAGAAAATTCATTTCAAATAGACCCTTTCTTTAATGCTTTGGCAGTAGTTTAAGTTATAGGGTTTGTGATTAAATAGTCTATTATTTTTAGCGAATTTTCGTAAAAGAAATTCACTCTTGAGGAGATCGCGACTTTTGAATTTTGCAAAAATTTCTTTAAATGAGCGTGAACTAGGATCCTTAGAACATGGGTTTCAACGTATAAAAATGTTATGTTTTTTCTAAAATATATATATATATATATATATATATATATATATATATATATATATATATATATATATATATATATATATATATATATATATATATATATATATATATATATATATATATATAATACCGCTGACTCAAACACATAGGCCGATTCTGATTAAGCTTGATACGTACTTTCCTTTTGTAAATGCCTTGGATAAGTCATTAGCTAGGAAAATCGGAATAATAACAAAGATATGGTAACCAAATTTGGTACGCAGGTTTATGTTGTTAAAAATATATTATCTGCCAAAATTTAGATTTCTTAAGTTAAAAGCAAAAAAAGTTTGGTATCGGCATTTAATTTTAAAAAATTCGTTGCCTCTGGAGTGTGTGGAAAACAAAATCGTCAAATACTACAGGCAAATTTTATTTTTTCTTGGCGCATATATAATTTTCGTAAAAGATCCTCGGTGGTTGAGTGATGCATCTGAACCGAAGGGTCCTGGTTTTGATCCTGTGGTTCTCCTTTCACTTTGCCAGTACATACTGTAACATTAACATCAACTGAGGTTGTGGCATTGTATTTGAGCAAGTTGAATGTCTGCACGTTCCGCCCTTCGGGGGGGCATAAAGTCATTGGTCCTCTGTCCATGCGATGTTAGGCACGTTAAAAATCCCTACCCTTCTTATAGAAAGGCAGGGGTTCGGTAAAATTTCCAGGATAGTGGGGTGAAACTGCTACCTGGCATCGCTGGTTGGCTATAATCGCGGAAATAGACCGACGTTAAAGAAACAAAAACACAATTTTCGTAAAAAAGAATTGCGTAGATCATTTCTAGGAAAATTCATTAACATAACTCACTTGCTGCGTCCAGACTTTTTTTAAATAGGAAAATAGGAAAAAGGTATAGTTAATGTAGTTATTTAAATTTTTAAATTGATATGTATTGGAATATTTGCTTTGTTAATAGTTTTTTATGAACATCAAATTGGTATGCCAATAATTGTAATATATTCAAACGAAACACAGTTGTCATTTAAGCCTTGAGTTTGTACAGATCAATTTGGTTTTTTCAAGAGAATTGTCGTAGAAAGCAATTTTTAAAAGTAAGTCATCCCATTGTAATCCAATTTTTTTTCTTCGCTAAAACATACCAAAAAACTTATCGTGAAAGTAAATATGTTTACTTAATTTCTTTTAAAGACTGCTTCCTTTGTTTTAACACATGTCTAGGAAGGATATTATCTCCACATCACAATGCTTGTGTTTCCGTGCATGAAAATTAGTCACATTAGTCATATTATCTAATATCCCTTACAGAATATCGGAAGACATGAATGTGACAGGATTTCTAGTGGTTGCACACATCGTCTTAGGGCTATTTGCGGTAAGATGGCCTAATTGAGCCGAGGAAAGAAACAATCAAAGGGATGAAATGAACAATGTAAGATCTGGGTAAGGAACATGAAAGCGGTGTTAGTAGCACGAGCTTGAAATCAGATAAAGTCCCAATGTCCGGATGCGGATGCCTTTTGACACACTTTGTTTTGACACAAATTATGTCATGCCGTCTTGATATCAAGTAAATTACCCTTTTGCTGTGAATTATTCGTAATAATTCCACATCCTTTTTTATGGTATCTAGGTACCTACGGTCATTCTGAATTTTATGGTTCAAGAAATATGTTACAATTTAAAACTGTATCTTCTTGATGGTATCTAGTATGTATTCTACTTTACTGTCCTCAAGCAATTATTTGAATTTTTGCAAACTGTTACTTTTTTAATGTTTAAAAAGTATCCCTGTGAAGTGAAGTTCATTATGATCATGACATACCTTCATCCATTAAAATTATTAAGCTCATTTTTGTAAAAAAAATGTTAATACATATACAGTATGTCCCCGGATGGGGTTTCCAAGAGGATAAACTTTTTTATTTTTCATTTTACGATAAAAATATATTTTTCATAATAGTTTTTGCTTGTTCTAAAATGACTGAATCAGTTTTCACCGTTTCAAATTTCCTTTCCGTTCCAAAGAAATATCGAGAAATGGGTAGTTTTAGTTGAGAATTTATTAAGTTTTCATCACAAAAATTCAACAAGAGAAATGAAACTACCAATAACAATTTCACTTGATCCATTCACCATCTTCTCGAACGCACAGTTCAACTATTTCGCAGTTCCCTGTAACTTTTTCGGACCTCTTCGTCACAGCATTTCTGATTCTCTCCTTCAAAGGTTCTTCATTTGGAGGAAGATCATTCGGATAAACTATCTGCCATAGTCAAATCAGGGCTTCTCGGTAGCAATAAAACGAAACTATCTGGACCGATATAATTCTCTTCAAATTACTGATTAAACCATTCTACGACTATTCGACCATAATGGGCAGGACAACCATCTTGTTGAAAGTAACACCTATCACGATAATTAATCGGTAGATCGTACAACCTTTCATTTCGAAAAGGTTCTATCTAAATACGTATGCTGATTAACCGCACATACATACATACATACATACATTCAGCATACAATTTTATGCGTGTAAAAGTTTTCAAATATTGGGGAATATTTTATGAAGATATGGGTTTGAAAAAAGCAGAAAACGAAAGCAAAATAGTCGAAGAGAATGAATAACATTCTTTTTCTTAGAATGTTAGTAAAACTGAGAGTAATTGCAATATTATTGATGAGGCGCGTTGTCAGACTGGAAACGATTACTTGTCGATCAATTTATCTTATTGCAAAATTCAAAATTTTACTAAAACATGCAAGTACAAGTTTTAGCTTTGAATTTAATGTGGTGTAAAATTGCTCAAGTTAGTTTGTTGTTATTTTGTAATTTTACACCAAATTCTGCTTCTGATGCGGTTTCATTTCCCAACAACGTTCTATACCCTATTTTTTTATAAAAAAACTGTTCTTTTAACCGAACAGTTTTCAAAAAGCATTATTCTGTAGTACACAAATTTTGACACTTTTACTAAAAGTAGATATTGAATTAGTGGATGAGAACGTACTGTAAAGAGCTATGGAGCGTAATGTTGGTTGTTAATGCAGGGATATTTATATGTGAAAGGAAAAGTGTGGGAGCTAAAACAAAACCCTGTGCCACCCCCATTAATTTATAATTTAGCTGATGACATGCCTTTGACACCAACATGCAAGAAGCGCTCTTTCAAATAACTAAATATCCATAGGAAGAGTTTTGAAGGCAATCTGCGTGATGCAAGTTTATTGAGGAGAGTCGCATGCCAGACCTGATCGAGTGCGTTAGAATAGAAATTGCATGACCTTCTATCACTTTTTCAAGAACAGAATTCCAAAGACGAGTGACATATGTGGAAATAGCGCCAGTAAATCGGTTTTGACGAAACCCGTTTGGCGATAACTTGTTTAATTTTTCGAGGTAAGAATTGGTTAAAACTCGACATTTCGGCTCACGTTTTGGAGCCATTTTCAAGAGGTTCAGAAAATATGCAAGGAAAAAACTCTAATGTCTTAATCTGCCACGACGAACTGGTTGCTAAATTTGTTAATTTTAGTAATTAGTATTAAGTCGAAGACAATTAACCATCCGTTACAACACTGAAAAAATGCTATCAATGTAAATCTGACAACACCATAAATAAGGAATCGCATTGGGAGCAAGAATTCTATGTATGAGAATACCTATCTTTATGACTTTCTTTCTAGACTTTTTAACAAATTCTTTGTGAAAATTTGCTTATGAGGATATCACTACTGTAAAACTTTCCAAAAACTTGATTGCAGCTGCCTCTTTTGCAAAGATTTGGCAATTGTTTCCCTTCTGCTACTAGCTTGGATAAGTTCGTTGGCCTAATCGTCAGGTTTCCTTTTCTAGCATTTTTGTATTTTGGAACATAGTGAAGTCACTTTGACGAAATTTGCTGGGAAAATTGCTTTACTTGAGATTAAACTATACCGAATTTAAAGTTTGTAGCCTATAGAAAATCCAGTTATCAGCCCCAAAAAAATATTGTTTCTCCAGGATGCCAAAGACGGACACAACGCTAAAAGTTTTTGATGATTCACAAGGCTCATTTGTTTTATAGCCTAATGAGATGATATTCCGTACTAAGAGTCCAAAAATACCAAAGCATTAAAAATAAGTTTAATACCAGAAACGAAAATATAATAGATTATATTATATTGAATCTATAGATATGCCGCTTGCCATATGTCCTTTTTTCAGCAATTTCACAATAAATAATTGCTAAAAATTCTGACAATATGTATGACTATTTACTTCTCACATTTATTTATTTTGTTGGTTACGTAAACTTTATCTCATAAGTCGCCGTATATGCTTTATGCATTTTTACTTTTCTTAAATGTTCAATTGGTCATTTTGTAAGTAAAATAGTTTTATGAAAATTCGCTACCATAACGCATTTGCTGTGTCAGGACTTTTGGGATATTATCATAATCCATTGTTCCTGTAATTGTCTAATTTTGACTGTATTTTGGATATTTTCAACGGAATATTCAAACGAGAATATGTGTAGCAAAAAAGAGACGTGGGAACATTTTTTTTTCTACGGCTATACTTCCTGTATAGTATCTTGCACGACATAATATCATGGTATTAACCACCTTATAACCCCACAAAATGCAGGTTGAAGTAACATCTAAGAAATATTAATTATAATAGTCTTTCCATGCTTCAATGAGTAACAGCAGGTTGTAAGAAATAGAAACTACCCACTACCCACACAACCGACTATATGAAGGCATTTTTTAATATTATTACTGTGATGACCCTTTCCTTCCGTAAGTCGATACGATGATTATTCATGTAACAAACCGTGGTGACGATGTCGGCAACGACGTGCCCCATCATCTGGGTGAAGAAACTGGAACGCGCGCCAAGACGTCGATGCCATTTGGCGAAGGTTCCGCTTGTTGAGTGTCCTGTGACACGACCCTTCTGGTCCCTTGTTATCCTTTGGCGCTAACAAACTTGATACGTTAGGTCTTCGGTATTATTATAATTTTCACCGTTATTTGCCGCCAAAAGTAGGACCCTTCTCTTAAATTAGCATTTCTAATGCATCACTTCTCTTTCAGAAGAATGTTGTATTTTTCAGCTAACAGCTTTGAAAGGTTCAAATAGATATCATCAAATTAAAGATGTTTGTTACTGAGTTTTATTTGGTTAAGTATCGTCTAAACACGAATTACTTATATGGTTTTATTTACGCTTGCTAGAAAACCAAAATATCTCCTTAGTTTGAATAGGTACTTTCAACATTAAAAAGAGTTGTTTCAATATTACCATGGGTTATTCCCTAAAAAGTCATTAAATATTATACGATGGAGGGTGCTATTATCTAGGCGTGATAAATTCGTCAAAATGTAGGATATTAGCATTAAGAGACGCCGTGTTAAAATTTATTAGAAAAGTAGCTAATCTGAGTATCTATAGAACCAAAGAAGGAAGTAATGGTAGTTCAACAAGTTTTTATCGTAATGTACCTTCCAATCAAATGTGTGTGGCACAGATTTGTGGATATACAGCGTGTTTACAAAATGACTGTCATGGAGTGTAGCACCATGTAGAAGTCGAAAATAAAAATAAAATTATTTTTGGTTGTTTTTAAGATAGACCTTTTAGCGAATTAAAAAAAATCGCTAATGAGGAGATCTGTGTTTATATATATATATATATATATATATATATATATATATATATATATATATATATATATATATATATATATATATATATCCGACCGATAACTCAAAAAATAATGGACCAATCTTGATCAAATCTGGCGAGTACCTTCCTTTTGCAAGTAGCTTGGATAAGTTCGTTAGCCAGAAAATTCGGACCAGCTTTTCTTTCTAAAAAAAATGATATCCGGAAATAACAAAGTAAGGGCAACCAAATTTGGTACGCCTGTTTGTATTATAAAGAGTGAACTCTGTACCAAATTTAGGTCTCTAGCTTTAAAGACAAAGAAGTTATGGGCAGGTAAAGAAACAAATTTTAGAGTTTTCTTCAAACTCGCAATTTTAAACGTCAAAATTGGCAATGTTTAGGCAAAGAACGTGAAACAAATACGGATTGTGAAAAGAAAATGTTGCAAGAAGAGTGTTCTGCAAACCCTTAAATTTCAGACTCAACCGTCATTGCCCTTCATTTTACTAAAATATTTACACAGAATTCATTTCAAATAGACCCTTTCGCTGATGGTTTGGCTGTCTGTTTAGGGTGCTTTCGCTGTAGGTGTAGTGAAATTTATGGTTTAACGGCTTATAATTTTTTAGCTAATTTTCGTACAACAAATTCGTTAATGCATTTTTGCATTTTTTTATCGAAATATGATGCGTTTGTAAGAAAAAAATCTGGACGCAGTAAGTGTGTTTTGCTAGCGAATTTTCGGTAAATTTGCAGTTTACCTCCCGAACGCTTTTCAAAAAACTGTTTTCAGAAACATGCCTAGACCATCCCCTCTGGATCCACAAACCCCAAGAAAAAATTCTTGTTCACATCCCCCAAGGAACTTAGGGGTGCTGGGCGGGGTAGGTAGTAAAAAGGAAATATGAGCAGAAAATTCGAATAAAACGGGCACGAAAGCTGCCTTTTCACAGTTTGAAGCCATATAACCCCTTTTTTTCTTGTGGTTTGTGCATCCAGGTGGGGTCCTAGTAATGTTTCTGAAAACAATTTTTTTAAGGGCGTTCAGGAGCTAATCTGCAAATTTACCG
Source organism: Tillus elongatus (assembly GCA_964006375.1). NCBI lineage: Eukaryota > Metazoa > Arthropoda > Insecta > Coleoptera > Cleridae > Tillus > Tillus elongatus. The sequence goes on from OZ023267.1 coordinate 70,866,071, forward strand.
TCTTTTCATTAAATCCTTCAAATTTCAATAACTCAATTTGCTATTAACGTAAGCTTTGTTGGTTAAGAAACCAACATTTAAGTTTATTTTCGGAAATTTTTTGTATATTTTCAAACCATAAGTAATTTTGAAACGTGTGTGTCTCTGAACCGAAGGGTACTGGGTTCGATCCCAGGGTTCTCCTTTCACTTTTTCAGTACAAACTGTAACATTAACATCAACCGAGGTTCTGGCATTGTATTTGAGTAAGTTGAATGTCTGCACGTTCCGCCCTTCGGAGGGGGCGTAAAGCTGTCTGTCCCGTGTTCATGCGATGTTGGGCACGTTAAAGATCCCTACCCTCCTTACAGAAAGGCAGGGGTTCGGCAAAATTTCCAGGATAGTGAGGTGAAACTGCTCCCCGACGTCGGTGATTGGCCCTAGTCGCGGAAATAGGCCGACGTTAAAGAAACAATACACACACAGTATTTTTAAACTGCATACGTAGATAGTGTCCCTATTCAACTCAGCCACCTCGAAAAGAATAGAATTGCCCTAATATCGGTTTTTTTACATGTCACCCCCTTCCCACACCACCTCTAGTGGTATTTTACCGCCTTGGTATTTTTACCTTATAGTAAGCCATATGTGTAACAAGTTTGTTTGAAATTGCGCCAGGCGTGTATGCTGGAACATACATATACATATAAAAGACGCACATCCATTATTTTCCAAGTGCAAATGAACAGAAATGAATATTGTATATTCAGGATTATAACAAAATCGTTTAAATTGACGTCAGTTCATTTTCGCCAGTGTTAGATGGCGCTATATGTCAGAAGTTTTTACACCTCAGCTGTTATTCTGAAAGAGAGTATATTCTGTAGTTGCGAGAAATACTTATTTAAGCTAAGTTCATACAGACGCGAATTGCGAATAGCTAAACGCATTCCTATTAGTTTATTTAAAATAATATCCGAATATTAAGTGCACTTTGAGAACCCAAATCACCATAACACATTTTGAAAAACCTAACGATCGTTTCACTAATCATGTTAGCGTCATCAGGATGCATAATTCTGGTGATGCGGGTTCTCCAAGTGTACTTATGAGTGCTCATCACAGGTTCCAATCTTCACGTAGTGAATATCCCAATAATATTAAAAATAACCCAATAGAAATACGTTTCGTAATTCGCATTTCGTAATTCGCGTCTGTAAATTTCACAATATTAGTTTCGTAGCACATAGTTGTCCGAATCAGGCATCTTTGGTCAACCAGCTTCTTTTGATAAACATATTAAAAAAACACTGCCTTTTTTTGTTTTATAAAAGTCTGTGGCTAATGGAACCTGATTTCCGAAGCCAACTTACTGCGTCTGGGCCTTTACTGCTGGATATATCTGGTTTTTTCGTATATCAATTAATTGAGTGAAGAGAAGGACTTTTAAAATTTTCAAATAACACATGCATCATTTACAACTTTATCATTTTGACTATTGACAAAACATGCAGCAAGGGTATATGTCAAATAAATTTTCTGCAGATATTTTAGAACAATAGCTGTTGAAACTGAAATTTAAGACCTTGATAAACTTAACCACTTATTGCAATATTTGTTGTCCATAACGTGCATTCGTTTCAGAATCGTTGTGTGGATTTTGACGTTTCAAAGCGCGACTGACGCTTTTTATAAGAAAAGCCGTAAAATTTTCAAACTTTTTTTTTGGTACTTCGTGTCAATTTTACAGCAAAAAAACCTAATCTTCTCCGTCGGTAATATTTAATGAGTTTCGTTAACCACAATACTTTTGTTATTTACAAAAACTTTCAGAAAGAAGACCAATCATTTTCCCTGGAAACCTGGTCAAATTTTCCTGGCTAACGACCTTATCCAATTCACTTACTAAAGAAACAGGTGTGTCGAATATTATAAAACTCGTTTATTATTTTGTGAGTTATATATATATATATATATATATATATATATATATATATATATATATATATATATATATATATATATATATATATATATATATATACATATATACATACATACATACATACATACATACATACATACATACATACATACATACATACGAACATACAGTATATACAGTCTGAAACTGATCTGGATTATATGGATTATATGGCTTAGTTCGCGCTCATTTGAAGAAACTTTGTAAAGTACAAAAGTCACGGTCTCATCATATCTTTTTTTTAGCAAATTTTTTCTACGCAAATTTGCTAAACGATAAATTATTCACAACATTTGTGTCGAATAAGCCATGAAATATATTTTATAACTGCCATAAAATACATATCTTTGTCTCAGAAGGCGCTACATTCTGAGATGGATCGTTTTACAAATGCCTGAAAAATAATAGTGTTTACCGAAAATTTATTAATTACCTATTACTATTTGATCAGAATCAAATACTGAATATTAATTTAATATATCTTATCTAATCAGTTCGGTAAAATGTGTATTTTACAAATAACTTGAAAATATAGTTAATTGAAAAAACCTTAACACAAGATTTGTTGAGACCCTAACAAAAAATTTTGTCCAGACTAGAATTGCTAACACCGCTGATGAGAATAAATAAGAGACAAACGATTTAATAATAAAAAACTATGCTATAGAGCAAAAAATGAGCCAACACGTATGAGAAATTCTAGTGGCTTCCACACGTCCCTGATTTTTAACATACTACAACATATATAGCTATTTTGATATTATTACTATTGCTATTAACATTTTTATTGTTATTCTTATTATTTATGAAATATATGAATACTCTCTAAATGAAAATACAATTCTATAGATCTGAGTTTTTGTTGATGTGTGGTTGTTTTTTTATATTAAATAGTGTTCACTTTAGGGGCAACCTAATTCCCTATAACAATATTTACTAGGTGCTATAGTTTCATCAAGAAACATTACATCGCTAGGGATTGATTCAAATTAAATCTTTTCAGTGATTTTCGCTTCCTGGATGTGCTTAATTTGGCTTCGCTTTTCTCTTAAGATTTATATTTAAAAAAGTTTTTTGATTGAGCATTGTATACCCTTTATAAGATTACTTTATCCTGTCATTTCAGAAATGGGAACTTTTGGTATTGTCGAAGTTGCAGTGGAACGTTTCATCTGTTACTGGTTTCGATTACGTCGATCAGGTAATCGAAAGATGTCCATGGGGAAGAGAAAGTCATTTGTTGAGAAGACATGCACACACTCTTGTGTCCATCTGCTATACAGGTATGTGTATATATATTTTTATCAATTATTATTTTATTGCGATATGTTTAATTGTAATGTTCTTACCGAATTTTCATAGAGAATATTTTGCGTATAAAGATGTTTTTTCAAATGAGTGGCAATTAGAGCTGTTGAAACCGATTTCCGAGGTTCATTCGAAATTCAAATTTTTATATGTCTTGTATATATGTACAGCGTGTCTCTAAAACGTCTTTGCAACATGCTACCACATATTTCTTAGACGAAAACTTACCTTAGTAGAAAGTTGCTTAGTTTGGCCGCTAGACGGCCTTAAAGTTACTATTTCGCATTTCCTTTTTGTTATAAATTCAATATGGCTTGTTAGATGCTTCTAAAATTTTTTATGTAGACACTGTTTCAAGTGACGAAAAAATCCATATAAAAATTATGATCAGTATCAAGACATGGGAGTAGAACTCAATTCATTATATATAGATATATATATATATATATATATATATATATATATATATATATATATATATATATATATATATATATATATACATATACATATACATATACATATACATATACATATACATATACATATACATATACATATACATATACATATACATATACATATACATATAAACAAATTAACATCAACCTAGGTTGTGCGGTCCCGCGCACCATGCGATGTTGAGCACGTTAAAGATCCATACCCTCCTAACAAAAAGTAATGGATTCGGCAAAATTTCTAGGATAGTTGAAACTGCTCTCTGGCGTTGGTGATTGGTAATAGTCTCGGAAATAGACCGACGCTAAAAAAAAATCAGTAAAACCAAGTGTTGCTTACTATAGGTATAAATACTGTTGCCGCAATTAATTTCGCTTAGATTTTTCTTGCGATTTCAAGCCATGTAATAAATATGTTTATTGCTGCAGGGTGTCAAATTAGGCACAGTAGGTACATATATTTGATTGGCTGGTTGGATGGTTGGTTAAGCATTAAACTTGTTTAATGAATCATAGAGAGCATGGTGTTGGTGTGTAAAGACAGGTTGTAATTAGTGGGCCATAACTCTGGGGTTGCGTACCATAACATGCAGCTGTGCGTATATTTACTACGTATAGTAGTGTATGTTCTACTTACCGGGGTGTGTTTTTTCATTACCTCTTTTATCTTTTTGAGAAAAAATCACTTAGTTTCATTAAGACTTTCAAAAAACGTTTTCAAGTGAACGCGAACTATTACTCAATATTCGGTAAGTTGCAATTTTAGTGAATTTTCTTTAAAAAATAATTCTTCAAAGGAGCGCTAATTAGGCCCACTAGAACACATTATATCCAGGGTCAGTTTCAATTTGTATGTATGTATATATATATATATATATATATATATATATATATATATATATATATATATATATATATATATATATATATCCAACCGATAACTCAAAAAATAATTGACCGTTTCGATGAAACTCGGCAAGTGCCTTTCTTTTATTAATGGCTTGGATGAGTTCGTTATCCAGGAAAATCGGACCAGGTTTTTCGGGAAAATTTGGGGTTATTTTTCGAAAAAAAATTTTGGTGAATATATTTTCTTGAGAGAGACCTTACTACATACCAAAATTAAACTTTCTAAGTTTATATAAAATTGAGTTTTTCAAATTTTCAGTTTTATTTCGAAAAAAAAATTTTTCTCCGAAAATTACAAAGTTATTTTAATGACACTTGGCGAATAGGTTGCCTTAGGAAAGACCTTACTACATACCAAAATTCAACTTTCTAAGTTTATTGAAAATTGAGCTAATGAAGTTTGAAGCATTTAATAAAAATTTACTACCATAACGCACTTGCTGCGTCCCGAACCTTTTAATTGTTCTGCAGTCACAAATATGTACATATTATATATGTACATTATATTCATTCCCAACGATTCGTTTTATGTCGTTTCACTTAACGTCGCGATTGGTTGATCCCTAACTAGGACGTTAAGCGGGGACTTGCTGTAGACCCTTTCTTTGATGTTTTGGCGGTAGTTTTAGTTAAGTTTATGGTTTAACGGTCTATAATTTTTTGATAATTTTTGTAGAAAAAATTCGTGAGAAGACCGCGACTTTTGAATTTTAAAAAGATTTCTTCAAATATGCGCAAACTAGGCCCCCTAGAATCCATAGCCGGGTTTACATTCAGTTTTAATCTGTCTACATATATACAGGGTGGCTCATTTCTACGGTAAAGCTAAATATAATTGTTATTATACAAGATACGAGAAAAAGTTGTATATGTTAATTATAGGGGGTCTTGAGCTGCATCTTATAAAATTATTTTGACAATCACAGGACAGGTGGCCCATAAATCGTTGGTGATACCTAAAAAAAAATTTCGTACACTTTTTAATTTTTGCATTTTTGCATTTTTTATCGAAATATGATGCATGTTTGTAAGAAAAAAAAACGGGACGCAGTAAGTGTGTTTTGGTGGGGATTTTTCATTAAATGCTTCAAATTTCAATAACACAATTTGCTATTAACCTAAGGTTTGTTGGCTAGGAAACCAGTTTTCTCGGAAACATTTAAAGTTTATTTTCGGAAAATTTGTGTACATTTTTAATCAATAAGTTATTTTGATAAAATATGGTACATTGTTTTTACTATATAGGTTATACAGGTAATCAGATTGATGCCTGCTTACATTAGAGACATATTTGCTATTAAAAACATTTTTATGAAAATTCACTTCCATAACGCACTTGCTGCGTCCTGACTTTTTAAAATATATTTTCACTGAATTTTCATTGGGAAAATTCACTAATAGGGAGGTTACGATGGTGAGACCGAGCGTTAATCTAAAAATAATTAACCGATTTTCATCAAACTTGGCAAGTATGTGTCTTTTGTAAATATATTGAACGAGTTAGTTAATCAGCCCAATGGGACCAACCAAGCTTGATGTTTATTTTTTGCGAATGTTTTTTCTTAGAATTGTCTTATGTCTCCGAAGATAAGAAACTATTTTAATTAAAAATTTGGTACGCATGTGGCCTTAATTGAAATTAATTCGCTACCATAGCGCACTTACTGCGGTTACACTTTTATAAACTATATTTTACAAGGTCACAACGAGTCAGTAGTTTTTGACCAATCACAAGGCAAAAAGCAAATGTTGAAAGTCTTAGGTTTATGTTTTAATAATTACTTTTCTTCAGTTAATTGAAGTTTTTGCAGAAAATTTACGTGAAAGGGTGTATCTTTTTGCCAGTTTGTTATGTCGTGACGTTACGTAACGTTTGGAACAGTAAGTTATTTCTGGTGAAGTGGCCATTTGTAAAAAATAAATGTCAGATTTAATGATTTCCAAACAAGGATTTCAAAACTAATACGGTTATGTGACATTGGTTATCATTTCTTTAATGTTTGTTGAAATTATTACCTCATTTTATTTGCCTAAAATGTTTGCAAAAAACGAATTTTGCCGAACCCCTGCCTTTCTGTAAGGAGGGTAGGGGTCTTGAACGTGCCCAACATCGTATGGACACGGGACCGACGGCTTTACGCCCCCTCCGAAGGGCGGAACGTGCAGACATTCAACTTGCTCAAATACAATGTCACAACCTCGGTCTTAATTGTATAGTATGTACTGAAAAAGTGAAAGGAGTACCCTGGGATCGAACCCAGTACCCTTTGGTTCAGAGGCACACGTTCTTACCACTGAACCACCGAGGCTCTAAGCTAAGACGTAACATATCGGATAATCCATGCTTACATTGCTTGTGGGTTATTGACGAATACCAGTTCTAACTTCATACTGACTACTGACAGATTTAATAACCTAGGAATATTTGACATATCGTGAAATGCATGCTCTTCTTCATATATTTTATATTCACTTTTTCACCACAAACTCTTTTTTATCATTTTTTTCAACTTTTATTATTAATTGTTCAAGTGACAAATATTTGATGGAAATTGTTATGAAAGTTCGCTATAATGCATTTTTAAATAAAATTGGCATTTGTAATCATTTTGTTAATAGCTTGGACAAGTTCCTTAGCCAGCCCAATCGGACAGTTTTTCGTGAAAAATTCCCTAATTCTAAGTTCCTATGTCAATATAAAATTGAATTATTAACATTTGAAATAGTTTTTTGATAATTTGCGAGTACGCACTTAAAAAACCTGAATACTGTTCAATTATTTTTCTTTCTAGCACTTTTTTTTATATGGTCAAACTTTATTAAAGTAATTTTTCGTTATATTTGCTAATTTTGATATTGATTCTAAAAAGTGCCAGAAAAACATAAACGTTTGTTATATGTGACACTCAAAATTTTTCAAAGCAAGTCTTTAGGAAGGGTTTTTCAGTTCGTTGACTGTACCTGCCCTATGTGTAAAATATTTTATTTTTATTTAATGTTAAGTATTTAGGCGAAGACGTTCCCTTTGATGTAAGTATTCCCTTTATTTGCTATTCTCTATCGATTCCTAGTTACCGGCATGACGCGTTTCGTCTTCGAGGTTCTCAGGCCTGCTGATGGATGAGAGAGAGGGATTGAGAACGAGGGAGATAGAGATAATGAGTTGCATCGGAGCAGCAAATTTCAGAACTCTCGTCTTGGGGAAATCTCTAGGGCTGTACATAATATTTACAATGTGCTATTTCGGCGCACTAAATTGCAGGAGACGGTCGTAAAACTATAAATATTGATGTCTCTAGATCTGTACCTAATATTTACAACTTCTTTAATCAGTAAGAATTTGCTTTCTTGTTTATAGTGTATTATTTACAATAAAAAATGTAGAAACACGCATCCTGAACCATATGCGTAGGCATTTTGGGAGCATTGCAGAATTTTATTAAACATCATACGTGAAGTGCGTAATGTTATAGGTGAAATGGGGTCTCCTTGGACAGCTGTTGATCCGGAGTGTCGATACGCGATGGCAAATAATGCACAAGGGGCGAACGCGGTGTCGCGACACTTCATATGACGCGAGACTTGTTGCCCTTTGTTCCAGTCACTACGAAAATGTGTTCTGGATATTTGAATATGCATAGAAGCACATGCCGCACATGCGGCTATTTACATAAAGTTATAGGACAGCCGTCATTTTTTAGATAAGAATACCTAAGTGTAGTAAACTTGATTGTATGAGATTGTATTACTCCTGCTGACTTTTAAAGACGCCAAGATAGAAATAATCTGTTTTTTTTTAACCTTATTATTTTTTCTATCTATTTTTTTGCTATTTTGTTATTCTTTCCATCACACGATGAATTTTGTCAAAATTTGACGGGATCCCAAAGCGGTCGCCCATCCAAGTGTTCGCAGTGTTCAGCGTTGCTTAGCTGCAGTTAAGTAACTTGGCCTCTTCACAACCTAATGACGAAGCGGCATATATTGTTTTTAGACTACTTACTTAATTCACACCGTTTATTAATGAAATGATTTACTATACCTGCCCCCACCTGGTAAAAAATTACATACTGAAATCATATGCATTTATACTGGCTTCATCATTGTTCGATTGTCTGATCAGAGCCCTTCTTTTAGGGAAATTCCGTATAAATTAAGAAATCGCGACTTGCAGAGGTTCAAGAAATTTCTTCAAATCAATGTGAAATAGCCCTAAGAATGCAACAGCTTTCCTGCATTGCACGCTGTATAATCATAATCTCAAATATATACTAACTACCAGGAAAAGTAAATAATCAGTGATCAATCATTAAAAAAATATTTATTCCCATGGTCGTGGTTTTTATTTTCAATGCTTCTAGAAAGTCAAGTTTCTCTTTGGCGTTGTTAAAATGTGGTTCTTCATGAATATTTAGTGTTGAGATTTGTTGGGTATTCATGTTTTGCGAATGTAGATTTATTGAAATCGTTGTTTTATTTTTTAGAAATGTGTTTCTATTATTTGTGTTACAACTTCAGGAGCGCTGAAACTTATGTAAGGAGCAATATTTGTAAGCCACGTCTGTTTCAAATTTTTGAAACTTTTCCCTCAAAAAAATTTCCCACGTGAAAATATAAAACTTTAAACTTCCAGAAAATTACGTTTTTTTTAATAATTAAAATTTCTAGAATCTAATTTAGACCAACCAGTTGTCTGAAAAATACGTTTTAGTGAATTTTCATAGAAAAAATACACTAATGGGGAGATCCCGACTTTTGAATTTTGAAAAAATTTTTGCAAATGAGCGCGAACTAGGACCCCTAGAACCCATATCCGGGGTCAGTTTCAATTTTTATATGTTTATATGTTTATATATATATATATATATATATATATATATATATATATATATATATATATATATATATATATATATATATATATATCACACCGATAACGCAAGAAATAATTGGCCGATTTTGATAAAATTTGGCATGTACCTTTCTTTTGTAAATGGCTTGCTTGGATAAGTTCGTTAGTCAGGAAAATCTGGCGAGGTTTTCCGGGAAATTTTTGAGTTTTCATTCGAAAAAATTTTTTATCTCAAAAAGTAATAAGCCGATTTTAATAAAATTTGGTATGTACCTTCCTTTCGTAAATGGATTTGACAATTTTGTTAATCAGGAAAATCGTACGAGGTTTTCTGGAAAAATTGTGAGTTTTCATTCGAAAAAAAATTTTATCTCAAAGAATAATGGGTCGATTTTGATAAAATTTGGCATGTTCTTTCCTTTTGTAAATGGCTTTGATAAGTTCGTTAATCAGAAAAATCGGACGAGGTTTTCCGGAAAAATTTTGAGTTTTAAATTGAAAAAAAAAATTATCTTAAAAAATAAAAAATCTATGATAACCAAATTTGGTAGGTAGGTTTACGATATAAAAAGTAAACTATACACCAAAATTTAGATTTCTGTGTCACAAGAAAAAAAAGTTATAACAAAATATTTTGTGCCAGATCATTTCTATGAAAATTCACTACCATAACGCACTTGCTGCGTCCAGGCTTTTTAATCTATTGTTACGAAATTGTGTACATAATTTGCATATTTCAAGAGTTCGTTGTTCTAGAAATTAGCTAAGAAAATAAATACCCACAAAACATTTTGTAACGTTATGTAAAATCAAACATTTTCGGTAAATTTAAATATTAGAGGGTAAACTTTGTTTTCCAAGCAGTCGGTCGGAAAAAATAACAAAGATAATTGTATATCCTTGTTATTTTCTCTAGCTGATCCCGTCAGCCATCTTGGTCATTAAACTAGCTTTAAAACTAATAATTTAGTTCAGTCTAGATCAAATTTACCAGGAAGAGAGCCCTGGAATAGACTGGCCGACGTTTGAGCATCCGATTATTATTATTGTTATGTTATTGTCAAGCGTTCGTATATGCAAATTTTTTGTTTCTACTGGGCCTAACCATTTTGCAAAATTAGTAAAAAAAAACGATTCTTGTATTTTTTAAACTAATATATTCATTTTCAACAATGGCCAGTCTCAACTACGAATGGACATATTTATCTGCAAGAATGAACATAAACTATCAATAGTACGCTTCATTTCCATTAGTTCTGGTCGAATAGTTAACAACAAATATAACTTAACGAGACACATGGCACGTGTGTCCAAGCCACGTTAATAGAGCAATAAGCCACGTGCCGGAGCTTTACCACCTAATAGCGCCAGCATTGTCCATCTCGCGAACTCCTTCCTTTGCGTATGTCGTAGATCCGCTATTGCAAAACCCGTTCTCTTCGGTCACCGCTAGCGAACTCAGCCCTTTAAATATGGTTGCATTCTACAGGCCAGCGAAGATTTAAATGTCCGCGGATTCTTTAATGCCTTTACCTGCGTCAGCCACCTTGTGCAGTTATTTCATCTGCACCTGGTTGAAACAAGTCAACATCACTATGCTCCACCCTACGCGCAGCAGTAAAAAGTAAAAAGCAAATAAAGGCGAGCATCTGGCACTGTTGACAATACCTGAATCCTGCCCTTTCGTCGCCCTTAACATAACTTGTCCATTTCAAATCGTGCAGGAGTCCTGCTATTAAATCAGGTAAATAAATATAATAATGTAGGTATGTTCCTGATGCTAGCAGCAAAAACTGCAGCTTGCGTTCGCCATCTGTGCTCGAGCTTTTGTTAAGTTCTTTTCTTTAAAAAGCTAATGAGATTCTAGTTTTGCGAAGAGAATCCTGCTTTTGCTTTTTTTGCCGTAGCGTTATAAATTGCGTCAAGGTTTATATAGGACAGTGTTGCTTGGAACAGTATCGATTTACGGGATCTCTAGTCTGTACCTGAGTGCATTAATGTCAGGAGCAAATAAGAGGAAAGTAACCTAATTTTATCAATATAATTTACATACATTAATATTTCTTGTGCTATACATTTGAATTTTTAATATATAATAATATTTAATGATTGATTTTTGACAACCCAATGTTCACATTTTCGTTTCTTAATATCTGTTTAGTTTAAATAATTGTTTATTTTTGAAACAGTTTTTTTTCGCTGTTTTAAATTTTCATTTTTTTTTTGACACAAAGACCGAAAGGTCAAATACTCTAAGGATGGTATAATACAAAAATCGAGTAAAATCTTCAACAAAATGTAAATTAAACACTTTGCTCTTCTAAGGCTAGATGTATTCTCCCCATAGTTAGAAACGCAGACCGGTTTCGCTCTAATTGGAGGTCGTCAGTGCGCTATACTAATTACAGCGAGAACACACCTATAGAGTAATGCGGCTAAGATAGCCACCCTCCTGGAACATTGTTAGATGTACCCTGTCGTAGATCTCACAATGTTCTAGGAGGCTGACTACCTTAGTGTGTTCCCGCTGTAATTAGTATAGGGCACTGACGAGCTCTAATTAGAGCGAAACAGGTCTACGTTTCTAATGATGGTGACAATATATCTAGCCTTACATATACTGTCTCATTATTAGAGAAGAAAATGGGCTAGGGCTGATAATTTACAAAATTGTAGGTTGATTGTAGACAGTCTCTATTTATAACATTTTGTGTTAATTGGAGCTGCGGTGACAACGTATTACCTGGTTCCGCACCGAGATGGCGACCCTGTCGTACATCTCACAATGTGCTTGGTTCGTGTAAATTAGGGACTAAAGGTGTAATCTAATGTAAAATCTGAAAAATTTTTATGAAATTTTGTTGGTATGTTGCCCCCGTAAATACGTTACTACATACCAAAACCTAACTTTCTAGGTTTATAGTTTATGGGTTCGATCCCAGCGTACTCCTTTCACTTTTTCAGTACAAACTGTAAAATTAACATCAACCGAGGTTCTGGCATTGTATTTGAGCAAGTTGAATGTCTGCACGTTCCGCCCTTCGGAGGGGGCGTAAAGCCGTCGGTCCCGTGTCCATGCGATGTTGGGCACGTTAAAGATCCCTACTCCTTACAGAAAGGCGGGGGTTCGGCAAAATTTCCAGGATAGTGAGGTGAAACTGCTCCCTGGCGTCGGTGATTGGCCATAGTCGCGGAAATAGGCCGACGTTAAAGAAACAAAACACACACACACACACACAGGTTTATAGAAAATTGAGATGCGAATTTGAAGCATTTAATGAAAATTCTTTACCATAACGCACTTGCTGCGTCCCGAAATTTTTAGTTATTTACTTATTTCTACCAACTCGTCACTTTATCAACGAAAACACAAAAACACTAAAAAAAAGTTTTTTTTTGCAATAACCAGTTACGACCAAAGTTTTCGTAATGTTCCAAAACGAATCGATGGTTTAAAAACGAAATACATACTATTATTTTAGATTTTTTATTTTGAGGTTTTGAAAGGAAATGTCTATAAAACTAAGAAGTAGATTTTAAATTAAAAATACACGTGTAACGTCTTATTTGCCTATTTTCCTATACAATTATGTGACAAATTATTGCTTGATTGAGTTTTTAGTAGTTGCTGAAGCGAATTTTTTTACCCCTTTAGTTTTGTTCCTTTTTTGCGCAGTGAACTATTCATCTGTGTTCGATCAATATAATGTAGTATTTGAGAAAGTTATAGGAATCCCTGCTGCTGAGGATTTTTCAATTCCGTTAGGGTACCTCTAGACTCTCATTAAAGGTCCGGTAGTACCTTCTTTCTTGATTAAAAAAGGTGTGTAACATAGCAAATGCCATAACAAGGTAACCGTACATTATTTCTTATGCAGTATTACGAAAACTTCAACATCTGTTGTTCGATGATGTGTGAAAGACGATAATGCATCTTGTGTTATGCGGTAGCCGGTAGTCAACATATTGTCGCGTGCCTATGTCAGCAATTCTTATTACCGACCATACCTAAGGTTCAGCCTCTGCAGACGGTATTGTTCCAGACTCTAGGGCAGCTTCTTACATCTTAGACAGTTGTACGCGGGGTCCGTCGCGTCTGTAGCCAGGTGTACGGTGCTGAGTATAGGGCCCCGCAGTTGCATTGTCCCTGAAAAAAGTCTTTAGGAGAGCATTACGTTCTTTTGTGCAAATTCAAGACGGCTAATCGAAGGGTGGCTAAGAAAAAACAGGGCTCGTTTACCTTTCACCCCGCTAGCTCTGGCTGGCCGTGCTAGTCTCACAGCTTTGTCAGAGTTTCCATTGTGATCCTGCGTCACGGCTGACGGCATTATACACATAAGAACTGGGGGTAGACAGGGTGAATTTCTTTGGGTGCCTTGCTAGTTCTTATAGTCAGCTATAAAGCCATTCTGCATACGCTGAAGGCAAATATATATAACGCACCCCTCATTTGTTGTCATATGTCTTGGTACGAGAGCATCGTTCTTATTAAAACTTGCTTGTGTATGTTGGCTTTCCGTTAAGTGTCGTTACCCTGACCTGCCCCGCATTTGTCCTCCCTGTCGTGTACCCCACGTTTCTTATACCTATATAGCAATTTGAATATAAAAAAAATTGTTCCCAGCCAGTTATGTAAACTGTTTTTAACGATTAAGGTTTACCCATTAATATTCTTTTGTACGTAATAGAAAAGTTACAGTTGGTTCATTAGGATGAGTATGGTAATGGGTTTGATAATTCTTCTACGAGATTCCATTGGTCATCGCTTATAAAAACGCATCAGTCCGTGTGTAATAGGATTGTTAAATGCATGATTTATCATCGGATTAGTTAGGAAAAAGTTATAACTACGACTAGCGCGCATTTTAGTTTCAATTGCAAGGGGATTATTACAACTTACCAACTTACCTACCCTTTTTGCTGTAATTTTTCATCTTGCTAATAATTCATCTTATTCCAGAGTTAAACTTCTGCCTTGATTTCAATAAATGAATGTGGTTATCCTGACTTGGAGAAACGATTTCAATACTAAACACATGCCTAAAGGCTTATTTCGTTTACTTTACAAAAAATGTACTCTTCACAAATTAAACTTTACGGCTATTAGTGAATTTTTATTTTAAAAATTCACTAATAGAGAGGTATCGATGGTGAGACTTTGCAAAAAAAAAATTCAAATGAGCGCGAATTAGGACCCATAGAACCCATATCCGGGGTCAGTTTAAATTTTTATGCTATATATATATATATATATATATATATATATATATATATATATATATATATATATATATATATATATATATATATATATATATATATATATCCAACAGATAACTCAAAATATAAATAACCGATTGCGATGAAGCTCGGTAAGTGCCTTTCTTTTATTAATGGCTTGGATGAGTTCGTTAGCCAGAAAAATCTGACGAGGTTTTCCGGGAAAAATTTGAGTTTTCTTAAAAAAAATTCTCCGAAAATTACAAAGCTATTTTAATGACATGTGGCGGATATGTTGCCTTGGGAAAGGCCTTACTACATACCAAAATTCAACTTTCTAAGTTAATCGAAAATTGAGGTATCCAAGTTTGAAGCATTTAATAAAAATTCACTACCATAACGCACTTGCTGCGTCCCTAACTTTTTTTAAACTTACAGGCAGAAGCTGAGAATTGTCTGTGAAGCATTGTCTTTTACAAGTACATTTATCAAGCGAGAGATAAAAGATCTAGGTATGTGTTAAAACTGCTGCCTTATCATCACAATCTAAATGCCTCTTTTCGTAGTAACCATGACGCTTTGGTCTTCAGCAGTTATTTTCATTTTGTTGTAGCTTCTACACTCCATCAATTGGGCTAGATTTTCCAAAAGCTTTCCTCTTGATCTTACCTCCTTGCCTTTTCCAAGTACGTGTCCTTCATATATTGTTCTCGGAAGGTTTTTATGTCTCAAAAATATGCCGAACAAGTTTTGTCTTCTCCTCTTAATGTATTTTCTTCTTCCGCCTCTTGTAATACACTTTTATTTGTCTCTCTATCGGTGTACCTTGTCTTTGCCATTTTTCTCCACATTCACACTTCAAAAGCTTCTATTCTGTTCATGTCCTGCTTAATCAAAATCTAGCTTTCTCGCCGATACATTACAACACATCATACTTATAACTTTAAAAAACTCTTTCTTAAGTGTAAGTTAAAAAATGGCATATCGACTGCTTGCTTTGCCATCGCTGTCCTTCTCAGTTCTTTGCCACATTTAGCAACATATATAATAAAACTTTTAAGGTACATATATTTAGTTTGAATTCTCTTAATACACCATACAGTTCATTGAGCATCCAGAAATATTCTTTTTTAGTGTATTCTAATAGCCTTGTCACCAGCGTATCATATGCAGTGACACCGTTGTCCGTTTATTTTTATTCCTGTCCTCTTTTCTTTCGGCCTGTTTATTGTATTTTCTAGGAATATGTTAAAACAAATATTAGGATAATCGGTATCCTTTCCCTAAACCTTTTCGTATTTTATTATTTTATCGAATTCTTTTTCAGGTCAAAAAAGCAATACAGTTATCCTCCTCAAGCCCTCTTTCTCCATTTACCCGAAGTGGCAGCACCGGTTCTTTAAATCTTCGGCCGAGGGACTAGAGAAGTGGTGCTGGGCACTTACTTCGATAGATGAAAGGATAATTTCAAACAATATATTCTTATAAAATGTAACTGAAACACGAAAATTGTCTCCATGAGAACAACACACTTGTCACACAAAGACTCAATTCGAAAAAAACATTTTTGAGACTAAGTTTTGTTATTCATCTTTAAAAATATTTATTTTTCTAAGCTGTGTATATAAGACACCCAGGGAATCATTAAAATAGATAGTAATTGGTGAGAGCAATTTATATTTTGAACATCAATTATACGAGATAATGCATCGTACATAAAAGCCTTGCTTTAGAGATCCAATTTTTAACATTAATGTCCAAACCAAAACGCCAAAAAAAAAAACTGACACTGTCACCTACAAATTTACTTGCGAAATACAATTATACAAACACTTGTTTCCCTTTACTAATATTCCTCCTAGATTCACATTACTTAACGTTCCTTCTGTATAATACTTTATGTTTTTACAATTTCTTTGTCCAAAAAACATAGATGAAGTATCTTTGCAATGCATTTTGACATTTTAACTTGACGGATTAGATAACAATTTAAAGCCCATTAGATATCGTGCAATCTAGCTTCAAATTCACCAGTATCAGAATTCTATTTCTAAAATCCACATTAGATACGCTGTTATTTGATACAAAAATATACAGGTCTTCCATTAATAACCAATCTTTGAACCATCGAACTATTCAAATGTCATATATGAAAAAGTTAAAGATTTTTATCTGACTCAGATGTTAAGTGTAATACATCTTAGATATACCTCATCCCGTACGTGTGTGTTATACAATTGGTGTATTTTATGTTATTTATAAAAATTTTCGTGATGTTTAATTGCGCTGAAAGGGGTAAATAAAATAAGTATACATTAATCAAAACCCATTTGACACAATAGTACGTAGTTATTTGCCTTTGCACCCCAATGGTCAATGTGATGTAAAATCGATGTATAGTGCAGGGCGTGAAAGCTATAAAAGCTATAAAGGCTATAAAGGCACGAAAATAAGAGCGTGTAATCATTATTGAGCATTACGCGGTGCCACATCAATGACCATGGGACCAGCCACCGCACTATTGCACACAGTTGTCAGATTTCTCAACAAACATTTTAAATCAGCAATTTTTGTCAATTAAAAATCTGACGATGAGTAATTTTGTCCATCATGAGCTAATAAAAAAATTGTAGGTATAATTTGATGGAACCTTTTAAACGTTCCTAAAAGGTGTAACAAAAAGTCAAGAGGAGATCGTTAAACAAAATGCACAGAATTTAATCAAAGTTTTGAACTGTTTAGTTTTTCGAATTTGATACTTTATATCCTCTAATTAGCTGCATATTTTGTTTATTGTGTTTTTCTCCCTTAAAAATATCAAGTTATAAATTAATTGTCGAAATAAAAAAACTTTTGTTAGCAGTCAAATCTTCCTATCATCTGTATGCAAATTTTATTTTGTATTATTATCCTTAATTTGCATTTTTTACTATTTATATATCTTATATATGTATATATACCATTCTATATATCAAATTAATCCGTGAATTTAACTTATTTATTGTAAAAAGCAATCGGCAAGAAAAAATGAAGTTGCAATTTAATTTAAAAGGTAATCAATAAGAATTTAGTTGTTTCCTTGATGGTTACAAAATTCTGCACAATGTCTATTTAAGCAACTCATGTCTTCACTAATAATGAGAATGATGATAATAATAATAATACCTAATAATAAGTTTATTGCTAAAAAAATATACAACATATTTTATACAAGACATCGGGCGGGTTGTGCTGTGTATTAACGTAACTTAGTTACTTTAACATTCAAAACTGTTAGATAGTCACATTCTGAAATCACTATAAACTTCACATAATAATAAAAAACATTTATTTATCTTAATTGTACAATGTGCTTGAATAAGGCATTTTTTTTTTGAGAATATGTTTCAAATAAAATAGTCGAAAACATCTGCATTCACTGCCATTTTGTATATTGCGCCCAAGAGCTTGTAGTTACAATTTTGACCACTATCAATACTGCTGCAACCAGCTCGTATAATGAACTGAGCTTCAAAATACAGCTTATCCAAATTTACTGCCAAATGTCTCCATTAAATACTGAGATTTCTACTAGCTACTATAATTTTGAAATATACCAAATTAAATATTATCTTCACATTTCTTTCCCGCATCTGTTAATTTATGCGCTATCTTACATAATAGTATGCATCTATAACTGTCTATTACAAACTTTTGTTTACAATTATCTCTTTGTAACACATTATATTAAGATTACAAATTTTATACAGAGCCACATATGATATCAGTTTGACTTTAAATGTTAACTGATAAGGAAGATATGGTAATTGGGACAGCGTCTATAAAACAGTGCCTTATGTGGTTTCGCAATGAACGGAAGACATTTTCTACGCAGAAATATGATTTACCTCACGATTTTTTTTTCAGTCTGTGACTACGTTAATTTTAACTTGATAGTGGGTCAAAGGTGTCACTGTTTATAAATCAAACAACACTAGTAGCAAGTGTTTGCTTCCAAAACCGAGGATTCTGTACAGAAAATGAGCGATTTTTTTTTAGAAATTACCAACTTGGAGTCTCCTGAATGATAAAGACAGCAATAAACATGTTATTAACAGCTATTTGCTGGTAAAACACAACATGTTTCAGTCAAAAGTAAACATGTAAGCAACACATCGTTTGAAAAAACAGCCAGTAAACAATTATCAAAAGCAACAGGGTAGCAAATATAGTTGTAATAAGCCAACAAACTTTTTCAAATAAAATAAGCGAAAAAAATTAAATGAATGAAAGTGGATGAACATAAAACAGACACTCCGTAATATTTTTGAATGGTAAAGTATAATTTGTTGCTAAAATAAATGTGATCTTGAATAAAGAAATGTTTGCCTTCATATGTGCACAAAATATATTAGAACCGTTTTCGATTTGGGCATTTTCCTACTCATTTACTCAATCTCCTTGTTTTCTGGATAAAATAATAAGATAAACTCAAAGTGGAAGTTTCATTTAAGTTTTCTAATGCAACTTAAATTGCGTATATTGCTTATTTTATTAGAACCAAAATTTTTGAATTGCATATTTATGACATTACTAGTATATTAATTCGCAGACTGATTATATTCTAAAAGGTGCCTTAACGATTTTTTAAAATGCCTAAAAAACTTCTTAAATTAGTCCATTTGTCAATCATTTCTAACTAATCAATGCATGTAGGGAGATATCTACAGATGTGACAACAACGCCCACCTAGCACGGAAGTGGACGGTGCACAGACTGCCACTCCTGGTATCTATATCTGCATTTCTCCGGACGCGCTCCGGATCCAGATGTGACTTGCAGGCCGGACTCCGGTCACCTGGACTGTTGACATCGTCACTACCGGGGTGAAAAACAACCCTCCTGTTTCCTTCACATTGCTTGCGATAGATACTCAGATATGCCTATCGAAACATGTCATTATTGCGATCCAAGATTATGCTAGTATTATCCCAGTAATACACAGTCTAGGCGTACTAAGCTCTATAGAAAATATTCGGACAATGAGTTGCCCGCTATTATTATCTACCCTTGCATAACCTTCTTAAGAACACTATTTAGGTACACCCCAAATTAGTAGTGTTCTAATTAGGGGTTTTATGTGTTTTTTAAGTTTTGACAGTCACAGTAAACTAGTTTTTTAGCTAGAGGTGTTCATTGTTATTTTCTTTAAGACAGGAAACGGGGCCATGGGTCAATTATAGTATTTGCTTTCTTCACTTTTTTGCTGATGAAAAAAAATGTTATGGGTAATAACTGTGTAGGGGCACAATCTTAGCTTTTCGTTAACCAAAAGTTTAAGAAGTATTTAATACTAATAATTAATTTTAGTCACTCTTGTAATATTAGCTTAAAGAAGCTTAACACGTGCCTTTATTTGGTTCATAGCTTGGATGAGTTCGTAAGCCGACCCAATCGGCCCAGTTAAAAAAAAAATATCAATTTTCCTGACAAAATGTTCGTGTGTCTAAAAATAATAAAGCTATCTTGATGAAATTTGGGGGACATGTTGCCCTGA
The DNA here is from genome assembly GCA_964006375.1 of Tillus elongatus. Lineage (NCBI taxonomy): Eukaryota > Metazoa > Arthropoda > Insecta > Coleoptera > Cleridae > Tillus > Tillus elongatus. The sequence continues at coordinate 70,886,317 of OZ023267.1, forward strand.
GACAGAATTGACTATTTACAAAAAATAAAGTTTCTAAGTTAATGGAAAATTGAATTATTAAATTTTGAAGCATTTAATGAAGATTCGCTACCATGACTCACTCGCTGCGTCCTGAATTATTACTATCGTCTTAGTTTTTTTTTAGGTTGATGGGTTAATTTTAATGTGGGTTAATGTTTTCCTTCAATTAGTTATATTAGTTTTAGTCAAAGTTGGTGCATTAGACCGGGGGCAAAATGTCTTTCAGCTTACCTGAACACGATCTGTTTATAAAACAAAATAAACGTTATTATTATTATTATTTTGGTTTTTTTTTCAATGCTTGTAAGATAAAATAGGTTTTGCAGTTCTAAAATCATATGAAGCTCTGATAAATATTTTCAAATCATTGCCACAGAAATAGATGTTTTAAAGGCAATAATGTTTGATCCGCTTCAGGAAGTTGTCATTTCAAATTTTTAAATTATAGTTATTAACCAATAACAACGTTTAGAAGCAATTTTAGTATACGACATTCAAAACAAAACATTTAGCTTGGTTTGTCATAAGAAAACCCTGAACGAGGTGAAACAGGTTTTGGGGTCGGTATTGACACAAAAAGTAAAGTTAGCACCTGTCCTCTGGGGCGATGTACCCGGCGAGTTAAAGGCAGAAAAGGTATAAAAGGCATAAAAATATTACAATATAAAGAACTAATGTACGGGGCGTATCCTGTAAATAGCTGGCTGATAAACATTACTAGAGACGTATCTTATTTAGTGTTTAAAATGTTATTAAAACCATGACCTAAGAAGAAATGTGTGCTGCTTTATTTGTATTTTTGAAATTATTTAGCTATTCTTTGTTTGCATTAACTTTAAAAAATATGTTTACGTCAAGCCAAACTCTAAAGCCAAACGTTGTGGATTCGATTTCCAGTAGAAGCTTAATTTCACCTTTTCAGTACATAGTTAATATTAACATTAACTGAGTTTGTGGCATTGTTTTTAAGCATGTGTCATCTTTCGGAGGGGGCGTAAAGCCGCCTGTCTCATGTACCTACCATTCTATATTGGGCACGTTAAATACCTCTACATGTCTTCCAAACATGGGGAGTGTTCGGCAAAATTTCTAGGATGGTGAGGTGTGAAACTACTCCCTGGCGACGGTAATTACATTGACGTGCGGAAATAGACTTATGTTACAGAAATTAAATACAACTACAAAGGAATCTACATCAAACACTGCAATTAATTATTTAAAGCTGTGATGTTGGCAGATGGATACATTTTGGTGTTCTTATGAACAGCATTTTACTAATATTTTTACGGGAACTAAGAATACCAACGTTTAATAGTGGCTGTTATTCAAATGCTCTCCATTTTGGTGTCGTTTCTTTTACTTTTTATTTAAAAGATTCAAGAACAAACATACCTGTTAAATGGAACCATAGCTTAATGCTATATACAGATGATTTGGGACTATGTAGGTATTTTTATTTTATAACAATGTAAGTTTATTGTTTTAAAAATACATTGTTGATGGATGGATACATTTTGCTGTTCTTATGGCAGCTCTTCACCATCTCTTTTTACGAGAGAAGAATACAGACGTTTTAACCTGGCTGTTATTTTGTATTCCATTTTGTTGTCCTTTCTCGTTTAATTTTTATTTAAAAGATTCACGAACAAACATATGTTTAAAGGTTTTGGATACATTTTACTGTTCTTATGACAGCCCTTCACCATTTCTTTTTACGAGAGAAGAATACAGACGTTTTATACGCGTCGTTATTTAGTATTCCATTTTGTTGTCCTTTCTCGTTTACTTTTTAGTGAATTTTCGTTAAAAAAAATTCACTAATAGAGGTATCGATGGTGAGACTTTCGGAAAAGTTCTTCAAATGAGCGCCAATTAGTGCCTCTGGAACCCATTTCCATGGCCAGTTAAAATGTTATATATATATATATATATATATATATATATATATATATATATATATATATATATATATATATATATATATACAGGGTGGGCCAAACTCGATGGCCTATTAGAAGTATTTAGAGCATCAAAAGAGATAGAGATCTGAAATTTGGGTTATTTTTGTAAGTGGTCGCGATCTTTGTTTCGAAAATATTTTTAACAATGCAGTGTTGCCACATCTACCCTAAATAGATACTAACTTTGTTTTTTCAAATGAAACACCCTATATATTATGACATTTTCGGGTCCCCCGGAACATTTACAAAGTTTTTTATACAAATTATTTCTCACCTATCTAGAGCCGTTATGGAGATAAAAAAGAATATTTAGGAAATTTGGCAACTTTCATTCCTCAATGAAAAAACGATTATCACCGCAACCGACATAGCTAGGATTCTGTATTTATGGTTTCTGTTTGTCAATGGGTTAATATATGATGATATGCTGTGATAATTCAATTACTGCATACAGGGTGTTTACAAAATGATGGACTTCTGATAGGACATTGAAGGGCAAGTAACTCGGAAATTTCAAATGGAACACCCTGTATTTTATAATGAAATAAGCAAGATTAATTCATTTCCATTCTAAAAGTGCTGGACGATGTAGTACCTATTCTCAGCGGTTTTCGACTTATAAGCAAAAATAGAAAATATTGCAAGTAAAGTGTTAAATAATACTAATTTTTAGTTCCTCAACCAATTGCTATGTTAAAATCTGATTCATTATTCAACACTAAAAAATCACACCATTGACAGCTGGCTATATTCTCATATAAAATAACAAGACGAAAATAAACATACAAACAAATAAATTAACAAACACAAATAAATAAATAATGAAATGAACATCAATAATTAAATTGCTTGAATCGTCCTCCTTCAACTCTCAAACATTCTATGACTTGTGTCAGAACATGAGTTGTTGCTGCTTCTATCTCACATCCCCCTAGAGATAGTAATGCGCTCGACACTCTATTTTTGAGTTCTTCCTTGGTGTTAATGGGCGTCAGATAAACAATTTGTTTGAATCTACCCCAAAGATAAAAATCCAGTGGGGTGAGATCTGGTGACCTCGGTGGCCAAACCCAAGGACCTCCTCGACGTATCCAACGATCTTCAAACATTCCCACAAGTTCATTTGTCACTTGGTTTGTGCAATGGACTGGAGAACCATCTAGCTGATACCAGCAATCTCGGAGAGTCTCAAGATTTAATTCATCGAGGAAGTCAGATACTGTGGTCCGTAATATCTGAAGATATTTTTCCGAATTTAAATTCTCTTCGTAAAAGCAAAATTTTATTTGGTCGTTCATCATCAAGCAAAAGACATAGAACTAAAATTTATGTTGAAACCCTGTCTCTTTAACGAAGTGTGGATTTTCCGCTGCCCAGTAATGTGAATTTCTTCGATTGAAGATGCCTTCTCTAGTAAACTTGCTTTCGTCCGTCCAAATAATTTTCTTCAGAAAATTTGGATCTTCTTGAGTACGAATTAACATCATTTCACATAAATTTACGCGTTTTTCCAGATCAGTTGGCTCAATGGCTTGAAGTCTTATGAATTTATAATTATGCATTCCATAGTTATGCATTATTCTTTCTATGGATTTATAGGATATTCCTAAGTCTTTCTCGGCGGAATGAAGTGATGCATGAGGAAATGCAGAAAAATATGCTAGGACAATTATTATATTGTCATCGTTACCTGTAACAGGTTTCATTTGGAGTCTTGGATTGCTCATGTGACCGTTATTCAAAAAATTGGCTTGTAACCTCTTGAATTTCTTCCCATTCATCGGAACAATGCCTGGATACTTTTCGTTGAAGTTTCTGCATGTCCTTGAAATAATCTTGTTACACTGGCCATGCATGAAGAACAAGTCCAAAATTTGCTCATTTGTATATGAATTTGCCATTTCCAATAAAAGATCACTAACAATATGTATAACGAACAGAGTTATAAACTGACAGTTTAATTCTGACAATCGATCTTGACAATTTAGAAGCATCGCCTACTGTTTATAACAAATCTATTCAAGGCAAGGCAATATTTTCTATTTTTGCTTATAAGTCCAAAACCGCTGAGAATAGGTACTACATCGCCCAGCACTTTTAGAATGGAAATAAATTAATCTTGCTTATTTCATTATAAAATACAGGGTGTTCCATTTGAAATTTCCGAGTTACTTGCCTTTCAATGTCCTATCAGAAGTCCATCATTTTGTGAACACCCTGTATGCAGTAATTGAATTATCACAGCATATCATCATATATTAACCCATTGACAAACAGAAACCATAAATACAGAATCCTAGCTATGTCGGTTGCGGTGATAATCGTTTTTTCATTGAGGAATGAAAGTTGCCAAATTTCCTAAATATTATTTTTTATCTCCATAACGGCTCTAGATAGGTGAGAAATAACTTGTATAAAAAACTTTGTAAATGTTCCGGGGGACCCGAAAATGTCATAATATATAGGGTGTTTCATTTGAAAAAACAAAGTTAGTATCTATTTAGGGTAGATGTGGCAACACTGCATTGTTAAAAATATTTTCGAAACAAAGATCGCGACCACTTACAAAAATAACCCAAATTTCAGATCTCTATCTCTTTTGATGCTCTCAATACTTCTAATAGGCCATCGAGTTTGGCCCACCCTGTATATGTATGTATGTATGTATGTATGTATCCAACCGATAACTCAAAAAATAATTCAGTGATTTCGACCAAATTTGGGAATTACTCTTATTTTGCTAATGGCTTGGATGAGTTCGTTCATCAAATCTTAACGGCCAATTTTTCTTAATAAAAAATTGAAAAATATTTTTTAAAACGCAATATCTCTCAAATTATCTAAGTGATTGAAACGATTATTTACAACTCAAAAGAACATAGACAGACGTGGTTGTGTACCAATTTTCAAGTCGTTTGATCCTCGACATCACTTCAGATTCTGTAATGCAATATCTACAATGTTGGACAAAGACAAATGACGTTATCTGTATTGCTATGCTATTTAAATAAATCGTAGATAAAAATCTAAACAATGGAAGTTGTCGCAAGATGTCAGCCTGGAGAACGTTGCGAGAGATACGATAGGGACGCCATCTCGGTGCAGGACCAGATAATATGTTGTCACGACAGCTCTAGTTTACACAAAATTGTATAGAGCTGTGTACAATGTACAATCAACTAAGAATTGTGTAAATTGTCAGCCTTGGATCATTTCTTTCCTAATACCGGGACAAAGTTAGCGTCCAAAAGCGCTAAATTTTAGCATGCGAATGTATACTTTAAATAAAAAATGTTCGGGACGCAGCAAGTGCGTTATAGTAGTGAATTTTCATAAAAATTGTGCACTATTAGTAAGATATATTATCAAAAGTAATTCTTAAATTTAAATGTACCTTGGAGATCGCTTTTAGAGTCCGAGTTAGCGATTATTTGGTTTTTCAGAAAAAAATTAATTATTTACAAAGGGAAAGTCCCTGTCAAATTATAAATATGCCAGGTATTTTTCCTTATTAATTGCTTGGATGGTTTTGTTTTAGTCGACCCATCCAGTTTTTGCAAACAATAAACAACAGGAAATGTTTTTTATGTTACGGTAGAAAATTTTCGTAAGAATATTTCAAATCGATAGCTCAATAAATTTCCCATTAAGCCAGAATCTTCAATCTTGAACCACAGTAACACCTATGTACACGCACGTGGGTACTAAATTAAAGAAAAATAACATAATGAACTTCGCGGATAACTACAAATTTGTTTTAAAAACCTTTTTTGTTGTTTATTGTGTGCAAAAACTGGGTGGGTTGACTAAAACAAAACCATCCAAACAATTAATAAGCAAAATACCTGCCATATCTATAATTTGACAGGTACATTCTCTTTGTAAATAATTAATTTTTTCTGAAAAACTTTTGTAACTTTAATGAAATTTGTAACACAATTTTTTTACAGACACTTGGTACTTACATATTATATCTAGTTACTAATAGTGTACAATTCTTATGAAAATTCACTACTATAACGCACTTGCTGCGTCCCGAAATTTTTATTTTAAAGATTCACTCACAAACATATGTTTAAAGATTTTTTTTCAAAAGGAGAGCACAAGAATAGAAAAATGTTGTGAGAGACAATTTATTCAATCACATTGACTAAAGAATGGATATTTTGGGTTGAGGTATCGAAAAAAAAAGACGAAATGCTAAGACGTAATATATTTGAAAATCGATGGTTACATTGTTTGTGAATTATTTACAATAACAGACCTAACTTCAAACTGACGGATTTAATAAGCTAAGAATTTCTCACATACCGTGAAATGGATGCTCTTCTTCATTATACAGAATTTATAATTACTTTTTCACCATAAACATATTGGCATTGTTTCTTTTACCTTATATTAATTAACTAATAATTACTTCCACATCGTCAATACGTGTGGAAGTATGACATCGGCGACAAAAATTTAAAAAATTGTTTTCGCTTAAACGTCGTAAAAAGTGTCAAAACATACAGAAAACATAATTTGGATACGACAGTTTTTTTTGTATGTCGGTATGTATGTCTGTAGCCACGATAACTTTAGAACAAATTGAGATATCGTCTTCAAATTTGTTATACGGTTAGCAACCGACAAATGAACGGTTCGAATTGTTTTTGAATAAAATCATTCCAGGGGGTAGGGGATGAATGTGGGGTGATTTGGTGAAAATTGACATTTTTTCGTTATAACTCGAGTAATATAAGGAACGGTTCGGATTATTTTTGGATGCAATCGCTCCAGAGGGTAGGGGAGAAATGAGGGGTGATTTAGTGAAAATTTACATTTTTTCGTTAAAGCTCGAGTAATATAGCATTTCATGGTTTCTTTGTTAGAGAACGTTCAATTTGATCACTCATCCGGTATTATGTGATGAAATTGAAGTAGGATGTTGAATGCCAGGGCGGTGAGATATGAATTTTGTTTTGAAAGGATATGACATTAGATTATTAAGAGTACGTAGAGTTTAGTTCTTCGTCTTATTCCTTTCATCGTGAAATCCACATTTCATCATGAAGTTATAGTGGGGTTGGGGTGGATAGTGTGAGTTTAGCGCTTGTGTGGTGTCACTAAAATAACAGAATAGCAGAATAACTGGGAAAATTAAAATCGAGGAGAAAGCCAAGAGCTGCACGATTTTTCTTTGTAACATCGGCCCCATATTCATTTAATGAGAAATTATTTCTGAGAAGAATTGATTATCACAGCGATGTGGAAGTTATGTTTCAATTTGCAGCACTATTTGTGAAAGAATATGTAACACCATAATGCACCATCATGCGGGAACTCTTGTAACTTTTGCACAGACCAGTAGCAAGAAATAATCGTTTGTACCTTGTATATACAACTACCAAGCATATGTCGACAAAGCAAGTTTCTTCACCTCATTTCTGAGTATATTTACCCCAAGTTGTCCTGTGAAGGAACTCGTCAAATTAATATAAGAACATAAAGGATTCCGGAATAGGGGCGACCACTATTATAAAACAGTGACCAGCTACACATAGGTAAGACTAGGACATCGACTTATATATTTATTCCTGCACCTGGCCTTTGCTGGACTTCTAACGATTTTATCACGCCAAGATCTGATCTAAGTTCACTTCAACCTCCTGCCTTCATTAATCACGCTTCTGGGTCTTCCCTATTGTGTCTTCATTTGCTGTAGTAACGTCTATGTACCATTACTATTATTTTCAATTCATGCTGGTTTTATCTATTTATTGTATTCATAGTTACCTTTCAAAGAATGAGCAGCTCTTGACAGCAGGCTGTTACAACTGTTTTAATAATTTCTCCATGCATTTTGATAGATACGCCACAGTAACCCGGAGATTTAAAATGAAGCAATAAAAAATGAGACTTCTTAACATTCTTCGCTGGGATTTTGAAAACTGAAAACCAGTTTTTTATATTTCAATAATTGATAGTGTTTCATTAATCAACGCTGATTTGACTAATTCGCAGGCACTTCAAGCGGCATAAAGTCTAATAAATACAGTAAAAGCTATTATGCACCACTAAAACAAGGTCATTCTGACAGCTTTATCATTAAAACATTTTTCCGCAGATTTTTACAATTGGATAAGTTTTAGAGACAATTTTATGGCACTCGTGTGCTCTAACGGTCAGCTAGGGAATGTTTAGAAGTTTCTATATGTAAAATATCGCCCAAGTGGGTCAGCTTTATAAGGTTTACCCAGTCTTGAAGTCACTGACGCAATTGCATGGAGATTAGTTGAAGAATTTGAAAATAAGGACATCATCATTTACAGACATGTGACTGATTTTTTTACCTTACATCCGTGATAAAATAATCAAACGTTGGTCTTAGAATGAAAAAAATATGCACCTAAGGGTCCTACAAGTGTTACGAGAACCTACCGATCAATAGGATACATTAATGACATCTCTTCTACAAACAAAATTCGATGGCGTCACTCGAAACGAATAGGGGGTTTTTTGAAATAGCAAACAAATAATGTAATTCTCAATGTCATCTCTTATGGGTGTCATTTTCTAGAAAAGCTGAACTAATAATTAATTGTTCAATGACTGAGGATTGTAACCTCTGATGAACACTTATAAGTACAATTTGGAGAACCCAATTCGTCATAATACATTTTTCAGACCTGACGATCGTTTCGCTAACAAGGTTAGCCTCATCAGAGCGATATAACAGTTTTTTGGAAAAAAAATCAAGTGTTCGTTAAGACAATTTTTGTATCTCTGAAAATAATACATTCTGATGAATTTTGGTATTCAAGTTGTCTTTATGAAAACTATGTTTTATACCAAAATTGAAATTTTCAGGTTAATAGAAAATTTAATTATTTATATTTAAAAAAAATAATTAAAATTTGTATGTGTTATGTAAAATGTATTTTAACAATCATGTATTTTATACTAGTTTTATACACAAATTTAGGAGCAATAAAAAATCCCATAGATGTAGATACATTTTCTTATACTTTTATTGAACATTAATTTTTTCTGTGTCCATTAACTATAGGTCGAACATTGGCTTTATTTGGAACCATATGTTATATCCTACCACTAAAATACCGATTTAATAAATAATAATGTAAAACTTTTTATTCATTCACCTGCTTCTCTTACGTGCGTACTAATAGCGTCGATAATAGTCAAACATACGCTCTTGCGTCAGTTGGTCAGTGTGTTATCTCCTTTTATATAAAGGTACAGGCCGGGCTAAAATATACTACATAAAAGATCCAAGTACGAGTCTCAGTAAAGGCCTGGCTAACTTCCGCTAGACACTGTATCTTGTAAGTCAATTCTTCACAGTATTAACGCTGAAGATGGAAAAGCCGTCAGCACCTCTTATTATACCTATGTAACTGGAATTGACTTGCGTATGTGTTTGCAGGCCCCCTTGGTTTTAATGCACCTGCAGCTATTGTCTGTCTTTAATTATCATGATTACTTTAATCGCAAAACGCACTTGATAAGCTCGTAATTTATTTTACTGTCTGTTACAAAATGCCCCTAAAAGAATATGTGTAGGTACATCTACATATATAAACTTATCTTCTCATTAAAAATCGCTGTTGACAATAACAGGAAGATTTTTAGAAATTATTTTCGTTGAATTTGACATTTTCTAAACCATCTTAATTTTCATACATATTTATTTATTATTTATTTTTCCCCACGAAAACAATAATAAAAGTAATCTTTTGATGTTGACTTCATTGGCTGGTTCGGCCTCATGTGTTTCTGAAGGATATACTACTTTCTTTCCCAAAAACATGCTATATAATTGACATTTCATAAAATTGTAGAAAAATTCAAATGCTTTGGATTAATTGTTTATAAAAATCAGCTACTTAAAACCGTTCCATACTAAATACAGATGTAAATACTTCTTTTCTGGATTGACAAGTGCTCGATTCCTTATCTACAATTGGTTGTGCTTTTTGCGATGTTGTAAAAGGCGAAAGCAAAAGAAAACAAGCACTTGCGAAGACAGAGAATAAGTTTCTGCATTTGTATTTAGTACACTTCTTTAATTAAAGTTAAAAACTTTACCATATGTACCTATGCATACAGTGAGCAGCAAAATTATGGAATAAATTCATCAAAATTTGAGCGATATCTGTTTTGACGAAATGCTGGGACACGTCAACTCTCGTTTTCAAAACTACACATTTTTGCATACAACTTACGTTTCTCCCGCTCCTGCTTTTCAAGTATGACGTCGATATATTTTTTTAAACACAACCCTCATTTTTTATTTTTTATTTTGATAGATAATTGAATTGTCTACACGGTACCATCAAAATTTTGGTACCTCACATTGTTAAATTTTCGAATTAAGGTCATTTAAATAGTGGAAAACATAAACTCTATTCAAAACAACAATCAAAAGATAACGAATAAGATAAGATTACTTCTTGTAAATCGAATGTTCAAAATTGTATCTACGCGTAGGTACTAATCAATAATACAGAAGAATCAGGTGTACGTCATTGTCAGATGAACGTTATTCTTAATAACATAAATCTCTTTTGAAAGTCATAATTAAGTATGGCACATATAAGTGACACCCAGCGTATAGACATTTTAATCCCTGTTGGATGCGGTGATAAAACGATAACACAGCAAGAAGTGTGCAATTTGTTTAATGCGAAATACCGAGATAGACGTATCAGCCAATCCGCTGTGAGTAAAATCGAGAAGAAATTCAGAGAAACTGAGCATGTTACACACATGCACGTGCAAAGTGCAGGGCATCCTAAGAAAATTGATGAAGGCGTAAAAATTCATATTTTAGTGTGTGTGTGTGTGTGTGTGTGTGTGTGTGTGTGTGTGTGTGTGTGTGTGTGTGTGTGTGTGTGTGTGTGTGTGTGTGTGTGTGTGTGTGTGTGTGTGTGTGTGTGTGTGTGTGTGTGTGTGTGTGTGTGTGTGTGTGTGTGTGTGTGTGTGTGTGTGTGTGTGTGTGTGTGTGTGTGTGTGTGTGTGTGTGTGTGTGTGTGTGTGTGTGTGTGTGTGTGTGTGTGTGTGTGTGTGTGTGTGTGTGTGTGTGTGTGTGTGTGTGTGTGTGTGTGTGTGTGTGTGTGTGTGTGTGTGTGTGTGTGTGTGTGTGTGTGTGTGTGTGTGTGTGTGTGTGTGTGTGTGTGTGTGTGTGTGTGTGTGTGTGTGTGTGTGTGTGTGTGTGTGTGTGTGTGTGTGTGTGTGTGTGTGTGTGTGTGTGTGTGTGTGTGTGTGTGTGTGTGTGTGTGTGTGTGTGTGTGTGTGTGTGTGTGTGTGTGTGTGTGTGTGTGTGTGTGTGTGTGTGTGTGTGTGTGTGTGTGTGTGTGTGTGTGTGTGTGTGTGTGTGTGTGTGTGTGTGTGTGTGTGTGTGTGTGTGTGTGTGTGTGTGTGTGTGTGTGTGTGTGTGTGTGTGTGTGTGTGTGTGTGTGTGTGTGTGTGTGTGTGTGTGTGTGTGTGTGTGTGTGTGTGTGTGTGTGTGTGTGTGTGTGTGTGTGTGTGTGTGTGTGTGTGTGTGTGTGTGTGTGTGTGTGTGTGTGTGTGTGTGTGTGTGTGTGTGTGTGTGTGTGTGTGTGTGTGTGTGTGTGTGTGTGTGTGTGTGTGTGTGTGTGTGTGTGTGTGTGTGTGTGTGTGTGTGTGTGTGTGTGTGTGTGTGTGTGTGTGTGTGTGTGTGTGTGTGTGTGTGTGTGTGTGTGTGTGTGTGTGTGTGTGTGTGTGTGTGTGTGTGTGTGTGTGTGTGTGTGTGTGTGTGTGTGTGTGTGTGTGTGTGTGTGTGTGTGTGTGTGTGTGTGTGTGTGTGTGTGTGTGTGTGTGTGTGTGTGTGTGTGTGTGTGTGTGTGTGTGTGTGTGTGTGTGTGTGTGTGTGTGTGTGTGTGTGTGTGTGTGTGTGTGTGTGTGTGTGTGTGTGTGTGTGTGTGTGTGTGTGTGTGTGTGTGTGTGTGTGTGTGTGTGTGTGTGTGTGTGTGTGTGTGTGTGTGTGTGTGTGTGTGTGTGTGTGTGTGCGCGCGCGCGCGTGCGTGCGTGTGTGTGTGGGGGGGGGGTGCGTGTGTGTGTGCGCGTGCGCGCGTGCGTGCGCGCGCGCGCGCGCGTGAATCCTCATGTTGCATCTCGATCAATTGCAGCAGACAATGAAATTTCGCAGCGATCAGTATTACGTGCATTGAAATTATTAAATTACCATCCTTACATATTACTGCTGCACTAACTTATTAAAGATGACCCTGACCGATGGATGCATTTGTATGAAATAATGCAAGATTTATGCAACCGTAATCCAAACTTTATTCGCCAAATTATTGTTTCGGACGAAGCATCATTTTGGCTAAATGGAACAGTGAATAAACAAAATTACATGTATTGTACTAAAGAGAATTCTCACTGGATGACTGAAGCACATAAAACAACACCCTCGTAAAGTTAACGTGTGGAATCATAGGTCCTTTCTTCTTCGACGAAACTGTCACTCGGCAGCGATATGATAATTTTCTAAGGAAAGAGCTTAATCCTGCTCTTGCTGCAAGTTTTTCAAATTAAGATGATCCTGATTTACCAAGTGGTGATATTTAATTTCATCAAGACGGTGCACCTCCTTCGTGCATTTTCCACGCCCTGTTCCCGAGTTTTCAATTGCCTGCTTTCCTGGCAAGTGGATCAGTAGGCGAGGACCAATAGAGTGGCGTCCCAGGTCCCACGATCTTATGCCCCTAGATTTTTTATATGTGGGTATTTAAAATCAAAAATCTATGTTAACAAACCAAATAACCTATTAAGATTTGAAAAATCGAATTAGGTATGAAATGAGTCGAATTAGTCCTGACGTCATTCGCAATGTACAAGAGGAATGTGTCAACAGATTTACTTATTGTCAAGAAGTCGGTGGACTGCATTCCGAACATTATATTTAAAGGAAACAGTACTTTAATTTGTTGAATTAGAGCCTGTATCTTTTGATTGTTGCTATGAACAGGGTTTATGTTTTCCCCTCTTTAAATTATTTCATTCGAAAAATGTATAATGTGAGGTCTAGAAATTTTGATGGTACCGTGTATACCATTCAATGATCTATCAAAATAAAATAAATTGTCATTTAAAAAAAAGTCGATGACATCAGATTTGAAAAGCAGGAGGGGGAGAAACGTACATTTTATGCAAAAATTTGTGTTTTTGAAAACTTAGAGTTGACGTGTTCGAGCATTTCGTCGAAACACAAATCGCTCGAATTTTATTGAATTTATTCCATGATTTTGGGACTCACTGTACATTGTATTATTTTATGGACTGTGATTTTAGAAATATTGAGTATATGTTTCTACTCGAATGGTGGAACTGTAGGTGACTAACTAATTTTTAATGGATTTGAAATATTTAAAATTTAAACCAGAAGTATTTAAATCACAAATAATCTGAGAGGCATTGTGCAACGTGGTCATCTACGCCATAATGTGTGGCTGGAAAAGTATGGTTAACTTCACTCTAACCCCGTAAAGCACTTACTGCACCAGAATTATTTTTGTTTCCGAGGCATTACATTTTTAAACTACTTGTTTTTTGGAAGACGAAAAAAAAATCTGTCATTTTCAGGTTTTCCATGTTTATTTTGAAGAGTATAGTGTTCCAAGTTGTACTCAGTATTCTAGCTATTTTAACGTTTTGTGGTGCTTTATTTAGAAAATTAGACGTATTAGCATTTTTTAAATTGTGCTTTAAAAATTGGCAAATAGTTGTAAAGTAAGGTAAAGACAAGACGAGCACACATTGATTGAGAGGTTTCAATATGATGTATAGGAAGTATAAAAAAAGCCTGGACGCAGCAAGTGCGTTATGGTAGTGAATTTTCATAGAAATGATCTGGCACAAAATATTTGATTATAACTTTTTTTCTTGTAATATAGAAATCAAAATTTTGGTGTATGGTTTACTTTTTATATCCTACCTACCAAATTTGGTTATCATAGCTTTTTTATTTTTGGAGATAAAATTTTTTTTCGAATTAAAACTCAACATTTTCCCGAAAAACTTCGTCCCATTTTCCTGACTAACGAACTTATCCAAGCCATTTACAAATGGAAGGTACATGCCAAATTTTATCAAAATCGGCCCATTATTTTTTGAGTGTGTGATATATATATATATATATATATATATATATATATATATATATATATATATATATATATATATATATATATATATATATATATATATATAGGGGTCCTAGTTCGCGCTCATATGCAAAAAAATCAAAATTCAAAAGTCGGGATCTCCCTATTAGTGAATTTTTTCTACGAAAATTCACTAAAACTATGGGTATGTGAGTGTAAATGAAATTTTGATGTTATAGTGACGACTTTTAACGAAAGTAAAACTGCGTTTATTACAGCCATGAATATTTGTAAGGTATATCATATCATTTATATATCAATAAAGCAGTAATAATAATAATTTTTCATATAGGCGAAACATTTTTCGGGTCCCTTACCTATAAGCTGTAGTTTTATTACAAATATATGTATCATTATAAATACCCCAAACATAATCCCTTTTGTTGATTATTTGAATTGAATTTAATATATTGGTAATATTGGATGTTATATAGGCATACTTATGATGTAAATGATATGCAACAATTGGCAATTAAACGAGTAAAAGACGCATTTTATCGTTTCCTGTTTAGAAAAGTATTTAATTGAAGTTGCACGTATAATATAATCTACGCTGTAAAAAACAAGAATTATTAACGCCTTAGAATGCAAGCAGGTGTCATCACGTGGGTCACTGTATCTACTTAGAAAATAATAAATAAAAGGTAGTTTTTTTTAAGCCTTGTTGTATATTATACTTGTATGCGTATAAATGAAATTGCATTGTTTACAAACTGCGAAAAAACAAAACTCAGAATCTGTACAAAGCTCATAAAAACTTTAAATTTGTATCATAAAACCGGGGTTAAAGTTGAACGTACCTAGTGCTTACTATATACCAACGGTGCATTAGACCCAGACAGACTAAATAAATCTTATCCCTTGGGAACAATACCCCACGATAACAATAGATCCGAATTCGCTATTCGGATATAATTCACCTTTGTATTTCAATAGAAGAGAAACTTCTACCTTCCTTGGAAGGAAGGGACGAGACCAAAGGGCCTTGGTGCCCTAGTTGGCCAGCTATCGCGTTGTTGCGATCTTATGATAATTGATATTAACTGAATGTGTGGATGATAGGGAGCCGCTGTACTCGATAAAAGACAGCTGCAATATTCTTTTGTCTGATATTACTTAGTTCATACATTTTAAGTCGAACACAAGGACGTTTTTCTTAAAGATGTAGCGTAAACTTGACGTATGGTTGGGTATAAGCGTCATGCAAGCTGTCTATTGTTAAGTTGACTCAATAAATTTAATGTTTACGTACCTATCTGATTTGGTGAGAAATCAGATTTTTTTTTGTTCTCGTTTATTTGCTACACCTGGACAAGAAAGATTCATGCAAAAACTTTACAGATGTTTGTGTTAAAGATTATCTATTACAATCTTACACAAATTTTTAAGCATGTATATGTTTTACATGTAGGGTTGGCAACATTAAACAAGTACTTGTTTAAATTCGTGGTGTAGTTAAGTATCTCTTGACAAAGAGCGTATTTATTTTATCGACTGGCATCGTTCATTTGACATTATCTAATTAGTTTACCTAAGAACTGCCACTTTGCTTACGGTTGTTTTGTTATCATGTATCTTATTAACATACAAACAACCATCTAGTTTAACTAGTTCAACACTAAAGTTGACAGTTCTGAAAAAAACTAATTTAACATTTAAGTTGGTTATTGTGAAAAAAATTGCTCGACTTTCGCGTAGGGCTTCTGCCGTAGATGCGTTCGCGTCTTTGCTAGTGTTCTAATTAATCACACGCCTATACCTGCCGAATTTCAAAGAAAAGTTCCAAAATAAACAATATTCGTAGATAATTAGGAAACTTCTTCAGTTCGGTGTGAAATCGCATATACTATTTTATTTTAGAAAAACCTGGACCCACATTGTAATGGCCTTATCAATTACAATAAAATCTGGCAAAACTGCGCTGAATTGATTAGTTACACTCGCGTACTTTTGAGTAGATACTGGTTGACGTAAACACCATAACGCTTTTTAATAGGCTGAATGAGGCAGGCGGTATTTATGGGGTCGTGGTTTCGAGGCCTGTATTCGGTAGGTCTATTTTTCTTCCCTTAAATGTAAAAGCGCTGGGTTCCGGTGAGTTTTGATGCATGATATTTTTTGTCTGTTTGTATGTAAGCTTGCCCTGTTCTAATTAGACTTTCGGGTTGGAAAGTTATCTGCTGCAGTGTCCTATTAACGTTAAACCTCTATAGGTCTAAATTATTTTGAAAAAACCTCTTATTTTGCATATAGCTTCTGCCGTCGATATTATTACTACAATTTGGGCACGCCCGTGACAACTTACTGTGAAGCTGTGAACAGGATTGTTGGTGGTTGATAATGTATCATTTGTTTGCAAAAGAAAAATAGCGTGGCCCAAAAACTGAATCATGTGGGACGCCTGCATTAATTTTTAATTTATCCGATGTAACACCATCGACATCCAAATGTAAGGAGCGATCTTTCCGAAAACTAGATATCTATAAGCAGTGGTTGGAAGGCAATCCATACGCGGAAGTTTATTGAGGGGTGTCGCATGCCACACTTGTTCAGATGCTTTAGAAACGTTCTGTGAAATTACACGATGTTTCTAAGAGCAGCGCTTCTACGATATATGTGGACTATATCGATTTTGATGGAAGCCGTATGTTGATAACCTTTTTTATGGCTTTAAACAAAACTGAAATTGCACAATGGTTGCCAATATTGGACTTTTCTCCCTTTTATGGACAGGCTGACTTTGAGCTTGTTTCACAATGTTCTCTGGGGCTGGCTACTTTTAGCAAAGTTACTTTGGGTGTGTTTTGTCATTAGTATAACACATTGATAAGTTCTAATAAAAGCTATATGTGTTTCTAATTATGGTCAAAATGCATCTATAGCTCTACACATTTCTACATTGTTCCCGTATTAGGGAAGAAAGTAACAGGGCTTGCCGTTGAAAAATCGTTGATTAGTTGTACACAGTTTAGGCGAACGTCTTTAACCGAATTATTTTAGCTGTGTTTTGATTGTTATTAGTAAAGCACACCAAGATAGCGAAACCTGTATGCGTTTCTAATCATTGTCAAAATACGTCTAGCCTTTCATTTTTGTACATTGTGTTCTGTACTAGTCAAGAAAGGAACAGGAGCGACGATTTAAAAATCGTTGATTGTACACAATCTCTGTGTATAACATTTTCTGTTTATTAGAGCTGTTGAGACAACATATCACCTAGTTACATACGAGATGGCGACTCTGCAATGAATTTTTCGAAGTGTTTTGATTGTCATTAAGATAGCATACTGTAAATGACCCTCATTTACGTAACTATCTCTCTAGATAAATCATATCAATGTAGGCAACTAAATTTTCTTTGTGAAAATTCGCTAACAAAATTTGCGAAAATATTTCCCAAGTAAAATTAAATTAAAAGACTGAGGCTGGACATTGTGGCTGGAAACTGAAACAAAAAGCAGAATCACCCCAAAAATAATAACTGAGAGTTATGCGTTAGTAATAAATTAACTAAATCGAAAGCTAAGCATTTTACATGTCAAAGAACTAGAACAAATATTTTGTGGGTTTATACGATTCGCAAATAGACACACTTTGTCATAAAGAAAATGTCCATTTTAATAAAATAATTGAGTGCAAAAAGTTTCCAAATTGGTCATTTTTAACAAGAATAAAAAAGAATGAATCAGTCTGTGCCCGCGACAGTGTAACGTCGGAGAAAATGAACATAGTAGGGAATTTTCTGTGATCAGGGATACCGTTAAGGTGATAGTTTTCCTGGGAGATTAGATTCGGAAACAGGGTTTCGAAACTAGAGAAAACTGATCTTATTTAGAATTAATCGATTATATTTTAAAGAAGTCGTTTAGTAAATTGTGTCAGAAATAGCAGACCCACAGAGGAAAAGGGAGCCAGAGGGTGAGAAAACAGATTAACCAGCATTTTGTATTTTCTTGACGTAACGTAAGCTAGGTTTTTATTTTTGTTAGTAAACTTTTATCTCCAATAATTTAAAAATTATCGACACATGGCTTACCCTTATTCTTATAAGTAGTTATTGTTATATAATATTTACCTGGAGGGAACCCTAATCCAGGTATAGGGAAAAGTAGATAGAATTTTACCCTGTTTTGTTAGCTATTAATTGTTTAAGGTACCTATCGGGGCGGCAAGGCCGCGGACGAGCCCTGAGGGAACAAAAAAAAAGGTACCTATCGAGTAAATTTTATTCTTATCAAGAAAGTTTTTTATTTCTCGTAGTGTTAAGTAAGGGTGTCAGATTTGGGGTGACTTTTTGGGTAGAAGTAGTGCGAAGAGGAAATTCTAGTAACGAATAACCCTTACTATAAAGGGCAACCGTTACATTTGGTGTATAGTGGTGTGATTTCAAATAAATTAGGTACTGGTGATAATCGATGGGGTTAATTAATATCGGGCATTCCGTAGGGTTTTGGTTTTTTAAAGATATAAGTGACCGGCGCTGGTTATCACATTTTTTAAGGGTGATCTAGCAGGCTAGCCATTACAATACTGACGACTCTTCACTGACACGCTTTAGCGAGAGTAAAACCTGTAATATGTATGCATTTCAATCGAATAATGATCAAAATGCATCTAGCCTTACATAATTGAAATAAGATACTTCACTATTTTGGATATTCCGAGTCAAGGTTATTTTTTAGATTAATATTGTTGGATTGTACAGACACGGTCCAGAAATGATCATTAAACACGTGAAAAAAATGCTGCTGGTCAGAAATAATAGATTCAGATTCATTGTTGTTTATAGCCATTATAACATCAATATGATTGTGTATTGGGTGACACAAAATCTTATATTGATTTTGGATTTGTCGCAATAATGCCCAATTCAATGCCTTGTATACCTATATTTTTCATAGTCTTGCTTTGATCTACCACTGAAAGTATCATAGCCTAGTAGGTTTGCGATTGTAACTATAGAAATGAACTAGTTCTAAGCATATTTTAAAGTATAACGTGTAAAAATTCCAATCAAAATAAGAAACAACTATTATAATTATTCTTCTAATAATAACCTTTAATCCGTTTCTTTTTTTCATGTCTACTCTGAAAGAAACAAAATTATGTACCAAATGAGTATTCTATAGTTCAGCTTAGTAGCTATAATTCTAGTTTCTTGAGGCCATTCGATTTTTTATAACCTGCCAGTAAAATAACAAGTAGTACAGATGGGGTGTAAGAAATATAATTATAGATTATACCCCCGACTTCTGTAGTTACCGGTTAGGCCAACTGTTGCATCTAATTGAAATAAATTGAACGTCTTGTCTTGTTGAAAATAAACCGTAAACCGATCTGTCGTAGAAATAGGTCCCGGACGAGTAAAGACGAAATGTTCCTGTGCAACGACCCGTGAACCCAAAGAAGGCAACAAGTCAGAAGGCACATACCTGAGGAACGCGTGCCGAGTGTCCGTCTTTCTACAGTCTGCTTCTTCACCCATTTCCGTTGTTGCTTGCTTGTTTCCGGAAATTCTACACAAGATCTGATAAACACTAGGGCACACTACACCCTAATCAGAATATCTTCTAGATCTTGGCTTATTTTGTACATGATTATCTCATTAGTTATTGATGAGTGGCTCATTTAAGATGCGAGCTCGTGCGCAACACGAGTCTAAATTTCCTGTTCCTTGTAATATTTTCACACTGCCGTTTTTAATGTATTGGGTAATAAAAAGTGTTTAATTAACGTTTAATTAATAAATTCTTGAGGTACATTTTTAAAAACATAATTCAATAGCCTGTAATTTTTCATCATAGTATGTTAAGTGGAAGAGCTAATAAATTAAAGAGGTCTTGATGCAGCCAGGGGTGTCAAAACTCGCCATTGTCTCTTTCATATGTGGTTTTGTGATTTTTATGAAGGATTTTTGAGTTTTTTTTGTACCTGGGGGGCTCCTTGCTAGTTAATATACCATTTTTTTAAACCTCGATTATTTAATATATCTCTGGACATATTAAAGACGTAAACATATAAAATACATTTTGCTGTTTGTGTTTGGGGAAATGTTCATGTAAGCAATTAAGTTTTTTTTACTTACTTTTTATTTATTTAGTAAAGCTCAAAGTTCCTACATAGGTAAAATGCCCGTGTTTGTCATTGATTTTTTATTTCTAAAAATGGGGATTTAATAGTGGAGTTTTAGACATTTTTTGTGTCACTATTGAAAACAACTTACATTTACATACAGGACAATTATTAATCGTATTTTTTCTTTGGTTGGGATTTGATGTGTCTTTAAATAAAAATTTCAATTCATATAAAACTTGAATCGCAACCAATTCAATGTAGGTATTTCATAAACAAAAGCTTTGTAGGGTACTTAAATCGCTGTAGGCTATGAGAACATCTTTAGCCAATAGGAACCGATGAAATGCCTGGAAGGACACTAAAAATACATTTCTCCTAATAAAATTGCTAAGTTCAGGTAATAAAGGGAACATTATTGTTTGTAAAATCGTCAGCAGGACGACCACGACCTGGAGACTATTACACATTTAAAAAACATTTTATGTGGGCTCGGAGATGCCTCCGGGACATCAACAACAGCAGATGTTCTCCAACACGAGGAGATTTAAAAAACTGACATCATCCGCCCGGATTCAAGATTTCAATTATTTTGCATGCTCTGTTGCCAGTGTAACAAAATACCTACAATTTTACTTAAATGTATTTAACAAAACAAGCTAAAAATATTCTTGATTCTTTATTAGACTGTGTGGCCGGTTTCGCCACACTTAGAATAGTTACAACACATTGCAAACATTTTTACTTAACAAAGTGACATTTAAAAAATCAAAATTTACAAGAGATCAGATAGCCTACTTTATAACAAGCTCTGAACCCTGAATCTGGAAAACTTAACTAGGAAACTAGTACGGTAGCTTTTGTCAGTCGTTTTTAGAGTTCCGAACCAAACTTTGAAACGAAACGCTTATAGCCTAACTCTGCTGCCTGCCTGCCTGTCAAATCTCACAAGTTAGAGGTTTGAAATTAGGCATAGTTAGACCCTGCTATGGCATAATCATGTTATCTAGGTATGGACAAATAATTTGGAATTATGATAGGGGTCAAACAGGCAATAAAAAGAATTAAACCTAGTGACCTATAGAAATCCATCGTTAAAAAATATGGTTAAATTTATTGAGAAAAAAAAAGAATTAAAACTCCGAAACTTGCTGGTTCTACCCATTTATTCGTTAAGTATTAATAGGAAAAGTCTGAAATGAATTTAGCATGTGTATAAGAATATAATATATAATTATTCAACACTGAAGGAAAATTATAGGCCACATTGTAAAGTTTATTGTTCTAAATAAATTACTGGTTAACTGTTGCAAAACTGGTCGCTTAGATTTCAGAAAATGGTAACTAAATTGCACCAATAAGTACCTAGGTATTTAGCATTGAAATATAACTACGATAATAAATAAAAACCTTACGAGTTCACACAATTGCGATTTTTTTCATTTTATTTTGTGAAACTAAATTGTCTGGACTTCCGCGAATGTCCAGCTTTCTATCAATACTTTTCAAATTTCGATGTAGCAACTTTAGTTGTAATGTAATATTGAACGATACATAACCCAACTTTTTCAGTACTTACCTTCATTATTTCAGTACTTCCCTTCAGTACTTTAGTATCAAAGTGCATTGGTTCAAAAGACTCATTGCGCGAGGCCCGTCTTGTACTTGACTAAATTGTTTAAGTTAATCATAATTAAAAAAAACGCTGAAAGGTTCCACCTGGAATCAGTCATAACCTAATGCGAAATCAAATACTATAAAAAGAAATGCACGTCACTTTTCAGCAAACAACCTTTATCTTTACGGCAAAAAAACATAACACAACATTTGTTAATGGAAATAAACATATTAACACTAGCTCTTAGAAAAATTAAAGAAAAATAATTTGGCAACATAGCTTTATTTAAGGTGTATGTAATAGGTGCACCAGCATTTTATGTATGGATGTGGTGGAATTGAGAAAAACCAAGCGCAAGGTGCAAAGGACTGACGATCAAGCCGACCATCGAACTACCTGCCTTATGTCTTCTGTCTGCCACCTGCTTCTTTTCTTAATTGCTTCAACATTGAAATTGCCCTCTGACATGAACTTTCCATTTACCTTTACAGTTCACTACACAAATACTATCGTAATTCTTTAACATTGTACTATCTACTTTTTTAATTATTACGTTTGGTCCTGTATCAAGTCGGAATAACATGATGCTTATTTATTGAACATGACGTAACTGTAATTATATACACAAGTGTTATTACGGCATATATTACTCAAAAACATTCATTTATGTACGTTGTTGGGGTTGTAATGAACTATTTTTATTAAGATCAGTGGCTTTATTAATTAAAAGCTACCGTCATTTGTCATCACGTCTCTCGGCTTTGTATTACCGACTTCTGACGAAAAATCTTTATAAAAAATATATTTAAATGGCCGCCTACTAGAGCTCCTGCAAGCCATATCCAGGGTGGCAGCTTCAATTATATATATATATATATATATATATATATATATATATATATATATATATATATATATATATATATATATATATATATATATATATATATAACTCACTTATTTTATTTAAAACTTGACAGGTGTCTTTTTTAATTAATAGCAAATTTATCAACCCTAATAGGACCAGTTTTTCCGGGGAAAATTCAAATTTGCTTTTGTACAAATTCAAAGTATGTATCGCTAAACACTGATTGGTGAAATTCTGTACATGAGCTGCTCTTTTGAAGGCACCTACCAGAATTTACGTTTGTAGGTTATAATGAAATGATGGATTTAGAATTGAAAAATAAATAACCCACTTACATAATTTTTGTTAAGAATACTAACATTTTTGACTAAAAAAATCCCTTTGGGTTTTTTATCTGTACAGGGTGTAACAACATAGTTTGGGCAAACTTCGGGAAATGTTAAGAGCTCATGAAATTAAGGTGGATAAGTCCAATAAAAAAAACCGGAGAACGCTTCGTTACAGGGTGTTAAAATTTACACAGAAATTAGGTTTTAATTAATAGTTAAAATGGTTTATTCACATTTCTTCAAACCTTTGGCCAGGATTCTAGTAAATATTGCTCATCAATTGGGGTTATCGATAATAAATTATTACATCTAGTGGCAGATATCTGTGGGTTCGATAAAATATATTTTTACACAAGGTGAGGTAATGCTGTGCATGAATTTGAATGAATGTATGTTCTAGGGAAATGGTTAATATTTTTTGTTAAAACTCTAGTAATATAACGTTTCAAAAGTTTATGGGTACAGAAATACAAATATTTTCTTTGTAGTCAAGTCATGGGCCCTGAATAAATTATCACAGCTATGTGGAAGTTACGATTCAATTTGCAGCACTATTTTTTTATTTTTTTGTTAAAACTCTAGTAATATAACGTTTCAAAAGTTTATGGGTACAGAAATACAAATATTTTCTTTGTAGTCAAGTCATGGGCCCTGAATAAATTATCACAGCTATGTGGAAGTTATGATTCAATTTGCAGTACTATTTTTATAACCATTCATGACAAATATTTTTCAGTTTTTGGTTATTATTGACAAGTTTTTTTAATTGGTCCAAGAAAAAATGTTTGCTGCATACTTAATGGGATTTGATGTATTGGTCATTCAGCAATAGGTCCTTTCGATCAACTACCTTAATTCACTGCTTAGCTCTGTAGTTAAATTGTATTTTTCATTGTAATTCTGATAATTCTAGAGAGTTCGGTAAATAGTTGTAATAAATTAATAATGTTTAACTTTAGGACAAACATTTAAGATACCTATTTTCTTTAAAATCAATAACTTATTAGAAAAAGTATTTAAGGAGGTATCACGCCAGTGGCGTGTAAGTTACCCATTTTTTTGAAATTTTGACACCCTGTATCTTGGTAACGACGCGCTTTTAGATTTTTTGATAGGACTTGCCCACCTTAATTTCATTAGTTATATCACCTCCCGAAGTTTGTCCAAACAATTTTGTTACAGCCTGTATAATTTTTATTTACATTTTTACGCAGCGTTGGCCGCCGGTTTGATTAGTATCTGAAATTTTAGAACAGCTGCAATTATAATTTGTTTATAGCCTAAATTTTAGATTAGTAATCTAGTTATTGACCGAAAAACAATGGGTAGGCGTTGTAAACAAAGCTATTGTGAATCCTGTAAATATACAAAATGTTGTATATAAAACGGATGGTCAGGTCAGGTCAGGTCAGGTGCTATATCTTCTCAGTCCTGATATACGGTTGTGAGAGTTGAACTCTTAACCCTAGTCTAGAGAGGAATCTCGAGGCTTTCGAAATGTATTTGTATAGAAGAATGCTCCGCCTATCATGGGTGCAAAGAGCAACAAATGAAGAGGTGCTCAGGCGTATAGGAAAACAAAAGGAACTATTACTGACAATAAAATAACAAAAAACGAGATATATAGGTCATGATAGGAGGTGACAAATATGAATTTCCGAGATTAATAATCGAGGGTTAAATACTGGGAAAAAGATTAGTCGGCTGACGTCAAAATTCAGGCCTAAAGGATGTCGGAAGATGGTTTGGATGCTCATCAATAGACATTTTTAGAGCTGCAGTATCCAGGACTGTGTTAGCCATTTGGATCGCCAACCTTCGTGAGGAGACGGCGGCTTAAGAAGAAGTATATTTACAAATTTACCTTTATTTTGGGTGTTACTTTTTTATACCCAAAAAGCAATATATAAGTAATTTCTAATAAATCGTTTTTTATGTGTTCTGAAATATTATTTTTCCACTCTTAGACGTGAACAATAATAATCTCTAATTGCATTTGTTTTATTTCACGAAGAATTCTAAGACATTTTCCTCTTTGTTTCAGATCCAGCCCTAATTCAAACACCACCATCGGCAATAGCTGGAGCCTGCATTTGTTCAGCAGTGAGAGGTCTCAAATTACCATCATCTGATATTGCAACAGTCGATACATCTAACATGTTAAGGATAAATCCTAGTATTTTGGAAATGCTTGTAACAATGATAGATCAGATTGTAGAAAACTCCAACCAGAAATCCACAGAAAAACCAGCAGCCAAAACGAGTAGCTATGACAGTCCGATATATGGACAACCAGAAACCCCTACAGAAGTTGAGACTGTATATTTTTAATGTATATTTTTTCTGTTACGTTGATCGTTTATGTTATAAGTTTTTACTATATTTGTTTGCAACTAAAAATATTATTTTACTGTTTTATTATCCACACAATCAAATAATTTGGTTTTTACAATTCATCTAGAGTATAATTTAGGTTCTCTGCTATTGTAGACTTTTAAAATACTGTAATATTTTTTATATTAGCCCTAAAAGTTGATTATTCTATTATCAAAGATTACATTTTTTTTTTTGAAGTTTGTAAATTAAAATAAATCATCAGCATTTATGTGATTTTGATATGCTGGAAGATATGTTTGCAAATATTTATAGTACATTGATTGTTATGTTAATTTGATTTTTGCTTCAAAATTTTAAAGTACAGTATACTGTAAAATAACCAAAAATACAGGGGCCATCATGCTCTTAGAATAATGATCTCGTTTATGCCAGTAGCATTTATTTGCTACAATTTTTTCTTAGAGTATTGTTTTTTTTGCCTCTTAACGAGTTGATCTCATATTTATATTATACATGTATTATATAATTCAAATACTTAGACAATTATTATAATCAATAGGAACTTTGCTGTGATTAATTCAAACCAACGCAAAAATTTATTTAATGACGAAACAGTATTGAATATTCATGTCAAAATTATCCGCCTTTCATTTTTTCGATGTTTTTTTTAATAAATTCTTGACAATATTTTTGGTTATTGGTTTGTTATCTAGTCTTTAGTGTTATATTTAGATATTAATGTTCGAAAATCTCAATATTACAATAACGTATATCTCCAGCATTGTAATATTTACGAGATTTGTTATTTATTATTAATTGTATAATATTTAATGTGAAACCAAAGTTTTTATGTTAATTTATTTTAGATAATATTATAGGTTTAAGTTTTTGACAAGTTTTTAGTTGAATGTAAATATTCATGTGTTCTTGATTAAAATATTTTAAAAATAGTTGTGTTTTAATGTTTCCTTCTTTGTGAAAGAGTTTGTTAAAGGCACAGCCTATATGTCCATGAGATATGAGATATTTTAATATTTCGTTACAGAAAAATTTAAAGAAAATAAATAGTTTTGGAATCCTTTTCAAGACGTCCAATTGATGATCTGCTCCTGATATCACTTGACCTGTAGTATCAAGTAGGTACTTTATATGAGGGTATATTAATATCTAGCTGGCCTAAGAGCCTCGTGGTCCAGCGGTAAGAACGTGTGACTATGCGATGGTAATAACTATGAAGTTTTATGAATAAGCTGTCAGAGTTTGACAACTAAAGGTTGAATAGTGGCAAAGCTATAAATTGAAAGAAAAAAAAAACGGCGTGTTAGAAAAGGCTACATTTTAATAAGAAAGTGTTTCGGTCAGGTATTAAATATTTATTTCTGAAAGAGTTATCGGGCAAAGATGTCATTTGAAAGCTGTCATCAAAAACTGGGTTGTGGTATTTAAAAGAGGACGATTATGTTATAGATAAGTTTTGGAGCCCTCTCGTGGACGAGCAGCTAAGGTGACTCAATAGCGGGCGCTTTTACCTCTTTGAATATGCAGGTGATCCGGTCAGAGGAAAACTTGCAGGGACAATCATAGAGCGCATACAACAACTTCGAAACCTGGTAGCAACTGCTGAGAAAAGTCTTGGCGTTAGTCCTGAAAATTACAGAATATTTTACTAGAAAGATTGAGGGTATGGGGTCTCTGGGGGTTAAGGAGTCGCGGGCCAAAGGACTCCAGGGGGCAAGCTGAGGAAGTGGAAATAACAACATAAACTCTCGATGAAGCTTTCCCAAGACCGTCATGCGCGGTAAAAATCCGCATCCTGCACGAGGTGACCCTGCTAATAACTAAACATGACGGATCTAGACAAGGAGGTCTAACTAAACTCCCCCAATCTACGGTGTCACGTGACCCGTGCCTATGGATGGATGGCACCAGGGCGATGGTGTCGTGAACGGAACCTCTGGAGTACCAGGCAACCCTCCAGAGTAACCCGCCTTGCACCACACAGGGGGCTCTGATGGTGTGGACAGTATTTCCCCCATTCTCGTGGGAATAACATGAAGATAATAAACACATATAAAACCAAAACCAATGAGGCTCGAGGAGTGGCTCCGGCTACAGACTTGTGCCTTGAGTCTATCCCGGAAACGGAGACGAGCCAGGGAGCGGCAGCGGACTCTGGAGGTCCCACGACCGGCGTAGATACGGGGGATCAGGGGGTAGCTTCGGCCAGAGACCTGTCCCCGACACCCAAGCTGGAGGCTGGGTCCCACCGGAGGGCGGCGAGCTCCGCGGACTCCTCCACCAGTGAGGACTCTACTGTTAGAGTAGAGGGACTGCCCCGGCAGTCCAAGCGTCTTTCCGGGGCGCAAAGAAAAAAGTTCCGGAGGGCGCAAAAAATGACGGCCGGGACGTGGACGGTCGAGATACCTGTAAAGGCGCAAGAGGGGAGTGCGGGTCAGAAGAGGACGCGCTCGAACTCTAGCACGCCCACTACAGGCAGACGTCCCAAAAGGGCCAGGGTACCTGTAAAGGCGCAAGAGGAGAGTGCGAGTCAGAAGACGCCGCGCTCTGGCTCTAGCACGCCTACTACAGACAGACCTCCCAAAGGAACCAAGGCCGGAACACCGGCGCAGACTGGCTCTTATAGGGAGGCTGCGGAGGGCCTTGGGATGGCGGTGATTGACAGACGCCATCCTGAGGTCACGCTAGACCAGGGGAAGGCGGACCTGATCCAGGCTGCGGTGGTAGCTGCGGTGGACTCTCTTCAGGAAGGGGAGAGCCCGCCTCAGTTCCACCGGACGCGCCTGACGGGGGGCATCCTCTGGATAACCTGTGCCGGTCCGCAGTCGCGGGACCGGCTGGGGAAACGATCTGGGGCCTCGGTCAGATTTGGGAGGGGGCGGACTTGACAGCCGTCGAGCCCAAGGAACTCCCAAAGAGACGCAAGGTCCTCGTACGGATCCCTGACACCGTCCCGCAGGAGACGGAGATCAGCAGACTTAAGATCCAGAACCCTGAACTGGGGACGGACCACTGGTCGGTTCTAAGCAGGAAGGCAGAGGAGAAAGGACAGACGCTCGCCTTCTCGATTGACCAGACATCTTACAGAGCCCTTGAAGGAACCTCCTTCAAGGCATTCTGGGGCATGGGAAGGGTTAGCTTCCGCCCACTGGGGAAGCAACTAAGGCTTAATGGGACTTAGGTTCCTTCAGGTCAACCTCCAACACAGTAGGGCAGCCACGGCAGGACTACTAATGGCTCTGAGGAACACGGATGTGGCCCTCATCCAGGAACCGTACTCCTATAAAGGAGAGATCAAGGGACTCGGCGGAGCTACTGGAAATCTCATCTACAGCAGATCCAGCGAGAACCCGAGGGCCTGCATTTTTGTCAGGGAAGGGATAGAGTTTCTCCCTCTAATGAATTTCTGTTCCAGGGACCTGGCAACGAGCAAAATCCGATGTGGAGGAGCGGATGGGCTGAGGGACATTACTGTCGCGTCAGCCTATCTGCCAGTGGACAGCACGGACCCTCCTCCACCCAACGAATTGGAGCAGCTGATGGTGGGTAGCAGAGCAGGTGGATGGCAGACCATCATCGGCATGGATGCGAATGCGCACCATGAGTTGTGGGGTAGCTCGGACACAAACTCTAGGGGTGAGGCACTTATGAAATTTAATTTAGACATATTGAATAGAGGTAATAAACCGACCTTCGTCACAACACGGCGTGAGGAAGTTTTAGATCTAACAGTTTCCACCCAGTTTCTGGGTGACTTTGTTAAAAGCTGGGCTGTGTCTGGGGAAGTGAGTAGCTCAGACCACAGATACATCCGGTTTGAAATCGCCAAAGTCGAAAGAGAAACGGTATGGTACCGGGACCCCCGCAAGGCGGACTGGGAAGCCTACAGGGCAGACCTAGCTGTGGAACTGCGGGGGGTTAAGAGTACCATAAAAAATTCAATAGACCTCGAGATTGCAGCAGTCCAATTGTGAGACGCAATTACCTCGGCCTATAACGCCAACTGCCCCCTGAAAATGAGGGTGTCCACCAGGAACGTCCCGTGGTGGAACGAAGACCTCAGGCAAAGTAGGACGCAGGTTCGTAAGCTATTTAACGCGGCCAAAAGGTCGGGAGCATGGGATGAATATAGACAGGCCCTATCGACCTATAACAAAAGACTGAGGGACGCCAAGAAGGAGTCGTGGAGGAGGCACTGCGAAGAAGTGGAAAACACGTCCGAGAGTGCTCGACTACACAAGATCCTGTCTAAGGGCCCTCAGACTAACATAGGCTCCCTTAGAACACCCACGGGAGGCTTTACAAGCTCGGGGGAGGAAACTATGGAAATTTTACTCCAGACGCACTTCCCCGGCTGTAACATAATAAACCAATCACTGGGAACACTCAGAAATAGAGGCGCCTTATAGGCGGGCATCTAGAGTAGACTGGACAGTCGCTAAAGAGGTGGTTACCTGGAGCAAAATCAGATGGGCCATTAACAGCTTTAAGCCATACAAATCGCCGGGATTTGATGGAATAATGCCCATCATGCTCCAACAGGGGATAGATATACTGGCGCCGGTGCTTACCCTCATTATGAGGGCCAGCCTGGCTCTGGGGTACATTCCGAGGGCATGGAGACTGGCCAGGGTTGTATTTATTCCTAAACCTGGGCGTCCAACAGACCAGGCAAAGTCCCTGAGGCCAATAAGTCTCATGTCCTTCTTGCTGAAAACAGTGGAAAAACTGCTCGACCGGCACATTAGGGGCGGTGTACTGGAAGCATATCCTCTACACTGCGGACAATATGCATACAGAGCAGGATTCTCAACAGAAACAGCACTGCACCAACTGGTGCTGAAACTGGAGAATACGCTGGAGAACAAGGAGGTGGCGCTGGGGGCCTTCCTAGACATAGAGGGGGCCTTTAGCAACACCTCGTTCGGATCGGTTCTGGCAGCTGCCCGGGAGCGTGGAATAGAGGAGACCTGCTGCAGGTGGATCGGTTCCATGCTCAGGGACAGGGCGGTGTTCACCTCACTCGCGGGAGGGACTCTGCTGGCGGGGGTCGCGGCGGGGTGTCCGCAGGGGAGCGTTCTGTCTCCCTTGCTCTGGTGTCTAGTCGTGGACGGCCTGCTGGGGAGGCTCTCGGGAGGGGGGTATGAGGTACAGGGCTATGCGGACGACATTGTCATCATAGTCCGAGGAAAGGTCACACAGGCAGTGTGGGAGCGTATGCAGACTGCACTGAAAGTGGTGGAAGGGTGGACGGTTGATCAAGGGCTCGGGGTGAGCCCCGAGAAAGCAACCGTCGTGCCGTTTACGAGGAGGAGGAAGTGTGAAAGCCACAGAACTCTCACTCTATACGGTAGGAGCGTTCCAATGGCCAGGGAGGTAAAATATCTTGGGGTCGTATTGGACTCTAAGCTAACCTGGAATGGTCACATTGGAAAAATACTGCGTAAGGCAGTCATGACCTTAGCCGTCACTAGGCGGCTATATGGAAAAACGTGGGGACTAAGACCTAGTATGGCCCACTGGCTGTACACAAGGGTGGTCAGACCATCGTTAACATATGCGGCACTGGTCTGGTGGCCTAAGGTGACACAATCCAGTGCCAAACAAAAACTAGGCAAGATCCAAAGGATGGCTTGCCTAGGCATCACAGGGGCCATGTCTTCAACCCCAACAGCCGCCATGGAGGTGTTGCTGGATCTACCCCCCCTACACTTCGTTATTATGGGAGAGGCCAGGCTAGGACTATACAGACTAGCCTGCAATGGTAGACTGAAGATCAACCCAGGCTTCAGGGGCCACTGCAAAATTCAGGAGATCGTGAAGGAACCCATGCTTGAAATGAGGTCAGACTTCGCGAGCCCGCGAATGTGCAGGGAAAACAACTTCACAGTGGAAATCCCTGATCGCGGGGCATGGCGGGAGGAGACACCGGGCATACCACGGGACGCGCTCGTCTGGTTCACGGACGGATCTGGCGGGGAGCGTGGGACGGGGGCAGGTGTTTACTCGGAAGGACCGAGGGTAAGTCACAGTATTTCCCTCGGAGCCCATGCAACGGTGTTTCAGGCCGAGATGTACGCCATCCTGCACTGTGTGCGGGAGAACAAGAGGAGGGGCTACACCAACAAGCGGATCCTCATAGCCACAGACAGCCAGGCAGCCCTTAAGGCACTAAGTAGCCCACGGGTAAATTCCTGGCTGGTGAGTGAGTGCCGAGACGAGACGAGCGACCTGGCTGGGCAGAATGAGGTGACCCTCATCTGGGTGCCGGGTCACTCGGGGGTCAAAGGCAATGAAGAAGCTGACAGTCTCGCAAAGAGGGGGTCAGCAGAACCATTTATGGGACCAGAACCGGCTCTGGGCGTGTCAAAGAGCACTGCCAGGGGAGCCATTAAGTCCTGGGTCAGAAACCAACACAAGGTGTACTGGGCGGACTGTCCAGGGCTCAGACATGGGAAGTCAATAATTGACGGACCCAGTTCAAAGAGAGCTGTGGAGCTGCTAAACCTTAGCAGAGGACAGCTCAGAAACACAACAGGTCTCTTGACGGGACACATGGCCGTCAAGAAACACCTACATAAAATGGGGCGGTTCGAAGGGGACCTCGCATGCAGACTCTGCGGCGAGGGGGAGGAATCAGCCCAGCACATCTTGTGCGAGTGTATAGCTCTGGACCGGAAAAGACAACTGATCTACGGTCACTCTAGACCGGAGACAGAGCAATATAAAACTTCACCCTACCAATCGCTGTGCAGACTAGTTCAAGGCACAGTGATTTTGGAATGGGTGGAGTAAGACTAGGGGTATGCACAATCAACCAAGGGTTGCGGTGCTATCGGGGCGGCAAGGCCGCGGACGAGCCCTGAGGGAACAAAAAAAAAAAAAAGGGTTGCGGTGCTATCGGGGCGGCAAGGCCGCGTACGAGCCCTGAGGGAAAAAATGGGGTCTCTGCTTCTCCAAGGTACACAAATTGCGGTGCTGGAGAGGTATAACATACCTGGAATCGGCACATTAAAAAAATTGTCAGGAAATCGGTGATCACACTTGCGGTAGTCCGATGAATGTATAACACAAAAACGGAGATCTAAAGCTCTTGATTGCACACCAGAGTGACGAGGCCTGCAATAAGGTATGCCGTTCTGGTGTGGTTGCCAAAACATAGACATAGGAGATCATAACACTAAGGACACTACAAAAGCTTGCCTTGTGTGGCAATTACAGGGGCAATGAGAAAAAGCCACACAATGGATTCTGTTCTACTCCTCACACGACGTCACATAATGGTAATTCAGGAGGAGGCGCGAATAAAGCTTCCATAGAACGAAACAGATTGATATGAAAATACAGACTGTATCGCTCGCCAGCTATGTCCGAGAACTCCTTTTGAGGTTGCTATAATGGATTGAAGGGATACTACAGACAACCAGCTCTACAGTCTTCTTCTGGAAGCCTGGTTTGGCACACGGATGGGACAAAAAGCGTGATGGTTACTGAGGTGGGCATTAATGGCGTGAGACATGCCATTTTGTTTCAGGCGGGCGTCTATATGCACTCTTTGAGTGGGCAAAGAAAACGAGGAGAGAGCTTATCCAAACCAGGGGATCAATTTTATGTCAGAGAGCCAAGCGCCCCTCTAGCAGATCACAAGCTATGAGGTGTCGTCGTCACTAGTTTGGGAATGACGTGAAGAACTCAGAGCACTGGCGAACCAGAATGTATCGCTAGTTGATCTGGGTGGAAATAATAAAAACAAAAAGCTGATGAATTAGCGAGGCAGTGGGCGGCTGTGGAATATGTCCGAAGCCGGTTCCAAAAGACAAAAGCCATAAGGAATTTTACCTGTGGATTCGCAGTCAACATATTGTAATGGGAAAGTATATCAGGATTAAAACAGCAGGGAATTTATTAATACTCCCTGCAACAAAACGAGCACAAATTCTATGATTTAGTTATAGAGCGCAACTTGGGATTATTGTTGGGTACCTGACATGATCTACTACTGTCAGCATACACTTCAAAATCAAGAAATACGAAGAAGACCACTGACTTGTAGATTATGCAAAAAGGAATCTGGAACAGCTATGCACGTCCTGTACAAATACAGCACTATTACCTACTGTACAACAGAAAGCAGTGCTTATTCAGCAAAAGAATAATGATACCGGATGATTTTATTTCACATTTTTTGATAGACGCCTACAAGTTGGTACAGGGTACATTCCTGTGTTACGAGCAGAATTTTTAACAAGGGAAGGAGCCGCTCTCTGTCCCATTTTATTTAAAAATATGATGGACAATTTTGGTCATATACAGCAGTCATACGATCATGTATAATTTTTGGTTGATTGCCTCCTTTTCTCAAAAACAAACATTTATTTTTAATCCTACCTCGCAATTATGAGGAATATTATATAGAGGAGATATGGGCCATAAACACACATTGCCAATATGTTATTTCCTATTATGGGCTACCAAGATCTTGTTCATTTTTATTACATTTGCAAATTGAAAAGTCAAAAAACATTAAACTGGCTATTGCCAAGATAAACTGAATTTTTCATGACCTACCGATTGAAATGAAGTATACATGTTACAAATTTTGACAATGAATATTTAGGATATTTAACATTTAAAGAAGTAAAATATTCACAATTTCAATTTTTCTGTTTGTCTATCCTCCTCACCACCTGATCTGATCAATCGCACAGGGAAGCGGTTTTCACACTGTGAATTTAGACATATATGTATTGGAACAAGTTAAGATCAAGCCTTTAGCCACAAGATTTGGCTTGTAGCTAAGTAACAATTCATATTATATTTTTGAATTATAAACTGATGTTTGCATTACAAACGCAAACAAATAAGAACTTATCACAATTACAATGCACAAAGGAAAGCATCAAAGCAGATAAGGATATTAAAAAATAACAGTAAAAACAAAACGCAAAAAATATATAGACCGAGACAAACAGAGAGGTCAGAGCATATCAGCATCCATATTAGCAGATATTTTTCCTCCTTATTACTTTCACGTCGGTGTATTTACGCGACTTCACCGACGCCATGGAGCAGTTTCACCCCATTATCCTGGAAATTTTGCCTTACAGAAAGGAAGGGATCTTTAACGTGCCCAACATTGCATGGTACATGGGACCGACGGCTTAACGCCCCCCTCGCCCCAAAGGGCTAAACGTGCAGAAATTCAACTTGCTTAAATACAATACAACAATCTCAGTTGATATTAATTTATTGTGTGTACCAACAAATAATTTGACGTTTTTACTGGGAATTGAACCCGAGACCCTTGCATCCAGAAGCACACATTCTTACAATCCCTCGACCACCGAGGCTACCAGGTGATTTTTACAATTATTGTGTAAATATTGCTTGCGGAAAGCATAATTATTAATATACCTCGATGTACTAAGTCCGACAATTATTATTTATCTCAATTAAATACTGATAACAAAAATACAGTTGCCTTCAGCAAAGTTTCTAAAATTCAAATTCTGACGCTATAAATAATACTAAATGCTGCAATTGTTTCGGCATTATCATGTGATTTTTAAGATGTGTAAAAAAATGCTATTGTATAGTTTCTCTTACAAAGTTAATGAATTTTTTATATCTAATATTTTCCATGATTGTTTTATATCCTCCAAAGTTAGGTCATTATTTAAGAGGGGAGACTTTGATCAGTAAGTAAACTACAGATCCACATGAATTGTTCCATTTTCTGCTAATAATATTCGAGGTAGTCTTATACAACCAAATTATTAATTTCCCAACACAAAATAACATTTCAGTTGGCAGACAATCATAATCAACAACATCCGCTCAATTTACCTAATCAGTTCAGTTTAAGAGGGACGGCCGTCCACCTATATGGTTTCATGAAGGTTTTTGGCTGTGCATTTAGTAGTAGCATTTATTTATATTAATTATACAATGCGCTTTGCAAATAAGCGTTGCTTGTGCTTACTAGGGCACAATTTCATTAAGGATGGGTTCCAAATAAAATTACCGAAATGATCTGCATTCACTGTCACTATAAACTTCGCCTTAAGACTTTTAAAAATTTGTATCATGACCAATTATTCTGCAACTAGCCTCCATGTTAAACTTTGCATAAAAATACAAAACTTGTCCAAATTTACTGCCAAATACATCCACCAACTGCTGAAACTTCTACCACTATAATTTTGACATGACACTGACAATATTTTCATTGACAAGTTGAGTTCTACAATTTCAGTGTGAATACGTTAACTTTTTCTTATCATATTTAACAAAGCGTGTTAAAATAGCTGTCACCCGATCAAAAACGTCAGCTATAAAATATGGTGTGCCTCAGAGCTCAGTTTTGGATGCATTATTTTCCTTATATTCATATATAAATCACCTCCCGAATTTTGTAACATTGAGTGCATTCTCTTTGCGGATGATACCACTTTTGTTTGCTCTGATCCTGACATCTGTGATGTTGGATCAAATCTGAACAAAACAATATCAGAGACAGAGGATTGGTTTTTGGTGAATCAGTTGAGTTTAAATAGCACAAAATCAAAACATCTATTATTTTCTCTTAAGCTTTTGGTGAATTACAAGTGCTAAACTGTGGCGGCTCGTGACTTTGGCCTCAAAGGGTAGGTTCAGGGGGGCGAAGTCCCCCTCTGCGCCGCAGACGAAATTTTTCTAAACTTTCAAGGTCACTTCAGTATTTAAATGAAAAATTCATTTGTACAAAAATATAGATTTTCACATAGAATAATTTTCGGAGTAATGACCACGAATACTCGATCAGACGACATAAATAAATAATATTAGTATTATTTACCTTATTTTTGTCACACTGTACACGCACGAGCATGGTAATATAAGACGGCGCGTACTATGAAAATCTGTTTACAGTGGGAGGACCTACAAGCATTTTTTTTTCAAATTCAAGGCCCTTCTCTTTTTTGTATCTAATCTTTTATTATTTTCAAATCAATTCCACTGACCAAAAAGAAACATGAAAAATCCAGCTTTTCAAAGTCTGTAAATGTGACACCTACCGGATCATTTAACAGCAACATAGTAAAAATAAAAATACGTGTCTGACGATCCGACTGAATCTAAATAAACAACGGAAACTAAGATTTGAAGCAGGCTCAGAATTCTGCATCACTTTTGTGGCCATCATAAACACCAACTCAACAGCGTGCTTGCCGTTGCCATGACAACCGTCGCATGTAAGCAATAAGACATCAAGGCAGCATTTGTATAAAAACGATTCTGACTCAGTTCAGTCCTCAGTTGCTCTGCAATAGTCTGTGCTCTGAAACACATAATAAGCTGTGCTTTGGGGCATGTTGTGTAACATTCAATTCGGGAATCAGGGGCTTGCGAATTATACCGTACCATAAAATTCTATAAAAATACATTATCAACTGCGGCGCAAAGTAACCAGACATATTTATGTGGTTGTACCAAATAAATTTGAGTGAAAAAAAATTATGGTGGATTTTGATTTAAAAAGTTTAGCTTAACCGAAAAATATAGGTGAAGCAGCGCTTCACCTGCGTCATCTGACGAGCCGCCACTGTAATACAAAATAAAATATGTTATGCTTGTTGGGGGTGATAATTGGCAGTAAGTTAGTTTGAGATAAATATCGTAATTACATCACCTGAAGGATGTCCAAGGGTTTATATATTCTGCGAAGTCTTGTGTGAAATGTTTCGGAATCTATTCTTGTCTCAACATATTACACATACATACACATTGTTTTGTTATGCACTAATAGTTTGGGGTCACCCCACATTCTGATATGATTTTTGGAGCTGAACACAGGGCAGTCGGAGTTATTGGATGTTTTTGCTATATAGATGACTATTTCTGTGCTTTCAAAAGGCTAAATATCCTCACTTTACCTTGTTTATATTTTTCAGTGCCTTTTACATATAAAAAGAAGGCAATCAAACTAAAGTAGACTAAAATACATAATGATCCAACAAGAAAGAACGACTTGCTGAATGTAGATTATATACGCATGTCTAAAACAGGAAACAGTATTAACTACTGTATACGCTCGATTATTCGTGTGCGGCTTATCCGTGCTGAGAAATCGATCAAAATTTCAAATCAGGAATAGATCGAAATTTCAATTTTTGTCGTTTCCTCTCGCACAAATGTAATAAATATCCCTAATAAAAATCAACGACCATCTAAGTAGGTACTTATTTTGTTCTGATTAATTTCTATTTATCCCTGAACATGCTACTGTCAAGACAACTGCAATGCTGAGAAAGATCTATAGCCGGGAATGTTTATGCTAAGATCATAAATTTTAATTGCCCCTATCTTTTTACACTTAATCTCATTCGTGATTGCATGGGCGCCAGGGCAGAAAGGAACAAAATGAACCTTTCTTGAGAAAGACAGCTGTTAAACATTCTGTATGCACTTTTTTTTCAATTTATGAAGGTTACCAAAATTACTTAGTTCGTCAGTTGATTTTCGATCGCGCAGAGAATCTGTGTGTTCACGGTATATTTCCTATTACATTCAGTATACATACAGCATGTCGCTGAAACGGAAAAGACACGTTTTAACCATAGAACAAAAACTTGGAATCATCATAATTGATCTAGTGCAATTTTTTCATTGAACCTCTATTATTTTGATGTGTGTTCACATATATGTATATACATTTTATTATGTTCGTATTATCTGTTGCTGATCCCCTCCATTAGCCCAAATACTTGAGAGTATACTATACTTTGGAATTAAATTTTACAACAAACTTTATAATAGGATTAAAGCACTCAAATACAAAGTCTTAAAAAATAGTTAAGCTTACCCTAATTTTATTCATTTGAGGGGTACTTTATTTTGTGTTTTAGTGTACAGGGTTGCCGTGTGCTGTCTGATCTCTTTCTTGCATTTGTTTTCATTGTTTTTTGTTTTGGTAAATTTTATTCTCCATTTATTATATACAAGATAAGTTTTATTTGTAGATTTTCAATTTTATTTATACAAGTTTGATCTGTTGTAATTTTATCCATTTTATCTTTACCAAAAAGTTTGTAGAAAATAAAATAATTCAAATTTAAAAGGTAAAAAGAAATTTTATTAACAAATGCATACTCAAAGAGAAAATTATATAATATAAATTAAAATGTTTCAAACATAAAGCAAATTATAATTCTACATACGACATATTACTATGACAAATCTTTATATTCTATAATAACTTATTAGGCTGGAAATGCTGATAATACGATCTGGTGAAGTCAACCATAAGATCAGCTTGACACTCAGGAAGTTCTCCAACATGCTTGCCAGGTGAACCTCCATACTGAGCAAAGGGAGGCACAACTGTCTCAGGAGCAAGAATTGTGTTATCCTCTATCATGCAACAATCTTTCAGAATACATCGACGTCCCTAAAATGTATAAGCAATATAGTTGTTACCTTCTCGAAAACTTAGATGGGTTTAGAAAAACCTAATATAGGTTGATGATAAATTTTAATTCTGCATCCAACTGTATGATAATATTCCATTTAAAAAATGTAGTTTGGGGTCTCTGAAGATAGCATATTGGCAGTTAGATGTTGAACATCATATATAATCTGCTGACACAATATACATATTATTTGTAAGAGCATACATTGTACTTTGCAGGTGAGTAGTTTGTGAGTTTTTAGTAGGAACCCAAACATTCAACTTTAAGTTACCAGTATCAGACCTAAAATTTTCAAAATATCCAAATACTCTAAAACAGTCAAGGTATAATAAATTAATAACAATCCAGGCAAACTATCATGTAGAGTTCGGAAATGTAATAACAAGCATATCATCCCATATAAGGTTAAACCAGAGGTGCCACTTTAATAAAAACATGTTTAAAAAACAGGCATTGGCTAACCCTTCTTAAAAGTAAAATTTCAAAAATTAGCTATGAAACGTATAAAACTTTTAATAACTGGCTGTATGTAACTGTAGTAACTTTTTATTTCAACAGTAAACCTGCAGAGCAATTATTTTGAGCAGATCAGACAGATCAACAGAACACACCACACCAATGTTTAGCTATTAATAAAGTCAATTTGCCTTAGCTTCATTCCAGGTGGTTCCAACATTTTTCAGTTCTTGAAAGATCAAACTAAGCCACACAATTCTTTGCTCTGATTTTCTAAGGGTGTCGCTTATCCATCTCCATTTTCTTGTCGCTATTTCTCAATCATCTGGCCGTTATTTTGTGATATGTAGCAAGTCTCCATTTTGAATTTGGATCACCCAGAAAATGCAAAGTATTCTTCATAAACAATGATTAATGAAGACCTGCAGCTTTGTTTAGTTATTTTCCAGGTTTCACACCTACATAGACACACATATTTTACATTTGTATTCAACAGTCACATTTTCGTTTGTGTGAATATCTTGTACAGTTCCAGACAGACTTTAGTAATCCAAATGCTACATGTGCTTCTCTAATTCGAGTAGCAATATCGTATTGTCCTTTCTTTCTTCTTCACTATACTACCCGGAAATGTAAACTCCTCCATATCTTAACCCTTTAAGCCTTGGTGGGCACATATGTGACCACCTGAAAAAGTCCTGAATGGGCAACCTAAAAGTTCAGTTATTTTTGAACTACAATTATTTCCTTTCATAGAAACAAGTATGTATGTTCGAGTGAGATATGAACAAAAATTTTCTCGCAGAGATGACAATTCGGTGGCTATATATGTAACCACAGTGACATTGATACCATCGATTTTCGTAGGTACATATTAGTAGACGTATTTTTTAAATTATTTTACCACATAAAATAAATGACAAAGAGACAAATGAACAATAGATTGAACGTAAATTATAAATCTTACATGCTGTAAACTATAAAATTAAGTTTCAAACACAAATGAAAACATGTAACGTAAACAATCAGGGGATTATAAGTGTCTACAAATGTAATCACCTTTATGAGAGTAATGCTAACTGAATCTAACATGATGCGCAGTGGACAAGTGGATCCATATTTATCCACTAACTGTTTAGCGCATACAGTTTTGCCAATAAGACTTACTTTGGTATCACATTTATGACCAAAATGACCTTTAAACGAAGTGGCTACATTTTAACCACCTTGCGCTACGGGAATAGAATGCTACAGAGGCTTGAACGTTAAAGGGTTAAAGTGGTCTGCCGTTTATGATGAGTGGGCTATTGTTTGCCTTTTACCCTCTAAGCTAATCTTGGTTGGCTGTAAGAAGCTTACTTGTCTGACATCTCATCAGCTTGAACTGACTCTGCCTTCTATGGCCAGGTCTTTCGTGATTCTGTACACCAGCTCACATGTGTTATTAGTGTCTGCTGCTGTTTGTGCTTGTTGGGGTAGGTCTTCTACCCACTTATCTTTATCTTAACTGCCGATCTCTTGACTTCTTCATTTGTTTGTTGGTATAATATTTTCCCGTCTTTTCCGCTCCTGTATGTGTGGTTTGATAATGTTAGCTTTTGTTTCCTTCCTTTGTTGCATCAATTACCACATCTCACCTCATACCCAATGCTTTCTTTTCTCACACTTCACTTCCAGTGAGTTTTTTGCTGTCTGCTTCCAAAATGTCTGTAAATGATTCCTAGGTTACCTTCACACCACTACTCTTTCAATAAGTTATTGTCTGCATTTCTGGCATCATCTCTGGATTAACAGGTTTTCCGTTTTATATTTCATTTTTTCTGGCTTCCTAAGTCTTCTGTTATCAGTACTCAATTTGATTCTGATCATGCCCACTACTAAATGGTGGTAACTACAAGCTGTATCATGGGTGCATGTAAATATTTTTAAATTTCTCCTGCCTGAAGATATGATCAAGCTGAAACCAACTGCAGAAAAGATAAGTAGATAAGTCAGATGGCTATCCTCTACCCTGTAATCAATTAATTATGCTTGTCCTAATTAAGTAAATAGTTTCATATTAAACATACACTTAGAGGTGATACATATGCAAACTGATTTGTATATATATATATATATATATATATATATATATATATATATATATATATATATATATAT
This sequence comes from Tillus elongatus, assembly GCA_964006375.1. Classification (NCBI taxonomy): domain Eukaryota; kingdom Metazoa; phylum Arthropoda; class Insecta; order Coleoptera; family Cleridae; genus Tillus; species Tillus elongatus. The sequence continues at coordinate 70,927,802 of OZ023267.1, forward strand.
ATATATATATATATATATATAATAATAATAAAATTATTAAAGTATATATAATAAAAGAGGTTTTTGATTTGATGAAATAGTGGGTTTGAGAGTCAAGTTTTCCTCTAGTTTCGAAAGCATCAATTCCGAGCTCCTTAAGTGGTGTGCAATGGAAGTTTGTATTCCTTTAACCATCTTATAAACAATTCCCTTAGCTCTGGATTGTTTCCTTTACAACTTAAATTTTCAAAAGGTATACCATTACATAAAAATTGGTCTACTTTCGTTTTAGAGAACTATAGACTTCTGTCCATCGCAAGTGTATTTTGAAAGATATATGAGAGTCGTCTCTAAGCAGCTTACAGCTTTTCTTATTGGTTTTAATCTTTCAACAAATATCAGCATGACTTCAGGAAGGGACATTCTACAGCAACAGCGGTCATTGAGTTTGTCAATCTCTTAGGCAAATGTTTAGAGAATGGTGAAACATGTCTTAGAGAGTTTCTTGTCCTTACTAAGGCTCTTTATCTGGTGAACCATCAGATTTTAATTGGTAAACTGAGTAGGTATGAAATTAGAGGTATACCGCTGCAGTGGTTTCAGAGTTTCATTTCTTTACGACAGCAAATTGTTGAGCTTGGGGGTGTTCGATTTTCACCAGTGACATTATCTGCAGAGTTCCCCAGGGCTCTGTTTGGGGTCCGTTACTGTATATTATTCATACAAGTGCCATTCCTGGGGATAAACTTGTCATGTACGCTGACGACACTACTTTCCCTGTACATGTTGCTAATCCTGATGAGCTTTCGGTGTCTGCAACTAGACGAGCTAATTAGCTTGCATAATATTTTGGAGATAATGATTTGTTTCTAAAGGCAAAAATCAATGATGATCGGTTTCAATACAACAAGAATTGAAAGTTATTCTAGCTATCTTGTTAGGGTGAATGGCAAAAGTGTCAGTCAGTCCAGTGCAGCTTCAAGAATGACAATTGATAGCAAATTAAGATGGAACCAACATGTCAATGGGTTGTGCCATAGGTGTTCATCTTATTGTTATGTGCTTGGGAGACTGAGGAGTACTGTGGGTTTGTAAACTGTTCGCACATATTATTTTGCTTATTTTCAGTCTGCATTAAGCTATGGTATAGAGGTGTGGGGTGGCTGTTCTGAGGTGCAGAGACTATTAGTTCTTCAGAAAAGGGCTATTAGATTGATATTAAATCTTCCTCAAAATTCAAGTTGAGAATTATTTCACTGAACTTGGCATAATGACAGTTTTTTCAGTTTATACATACAAAGCCTTATTGTACACAAAACTTAACGCGTTTGACTATACACTTCTGGGCGGTAATCATGGGTATTTGACAAGAAGCACGAATTAACTTGAATATCCAATTTACAGATCTTCGACATGAATCTAGTTCATATTATATGCCTATTAAATGTTTCAACAATGCGCACAGACTTTAGAGCACTCAAAATTAGGGATTTTAGGGCAAGGTTCAGGTCTCTTCTCATATGCAGGGCCTACTACAGTTTTGGTGGCAGCTTGTGAATTTTGTGTTTGTGATGAGTACAGCGTCATTTCATTGTTTGTTTTGCTTTTTAAATTTTATCTGTTTCAACGTAGTTTTGTAGGTTTTATTAATTGTTTTATTGTGTGTGACTGATCTTTTGTATTTATGATTACTAGGCTTATACAATTTTGACTGTCAACTCGCTCAATAAATAAATCTAAATCTAATTACTATAATATCAATATCTGCAGGTTTAGGTAGAAATGATTATGTAGGTATACAATGCTCAATGTGCTTACATGTACATCTTTTTTTTAATGATAATGCCTAATACCTATTACAAATTACTGTTAAATGTGTCACCAAAGGTATAAAATATAATCTGCAAAGATAATAGGATGTCCTTGCCCTGGATGGTGTTCCAGAAGTTTATAAATAAATACTAACAGCTCAACTGCCACTGTAACAATTAAACAGCTAAGACTAACATGTCATTTGATGTAACTTACAATCACACAGTTTTTTCCAATGTAAACATATGATCCTACAACTGCAGCATTTACAACTGACTTCTCACCAACAAATACATGGTCACCCATCGACAGTGGAAAGAATGCCACACTAAAACGAAAATTATTAAATAAACTATGACCTTAACAGTAAGAATAAAGTATTGTTACCCTTTGCTAAATTTTTTATAGGGTGGTCGAATAACAGCTTCCTTGCTAATAATACAGTAACGACCAGTACGCACATTTGCTAAGTCTCCTCTTATAATAGCTTCAGCTTGGACAATCACTTTTCCTTGCAGTATTATGTTCTGTGAGCCACACAAAACTGTTTGCCGGCATACTTTGTTACCTGAGGCCTAAAATAGTATTTAAAATGTTAGGTTTTATAGAAAATATTTAAAGTCAAGTTTAATCCAGTTAGTATGTACAGGATCACAATAGTCATTTGGTACAAGTGCGACTCTGATCTATACATTTCCTAAAATACATAATAATTTATTATTATTATAATATATTTGTATTTCATGTTATATTACCCTTTTATGGATAAATAAATTATTATATATATATATATATATATATATATATATATATATATATATATATATATATATATATATATATATATATATATATATATATATATATATATATATATATATATAAGAATAAACTTAATCACTGACTGACTGATCTATCAAAGCACAGCGTGGTTGGCAAGACATCACAAAAATTATTTCTATCATTAATTCGTGGATTAGGCCTCCTGAGGATACCACGCTAAAAAAAAAAAAACGCGCCAGCGACCCTAAGTCCGCAGTCTATATGACAATTATTAGGTCTAGTTGGTGTGAAAACGGGTCAATACACTACATTACATTTTTATTTCTCATAAGCAATTTGCAACAACCATTGCTTCATTGACTGTTGTTATATGTTATTCAAGGTTATAATGTGGTTTTTAAATTATTAAGGCAAGTTAATGTCTCAGAATGTGTATATATGCCTACATGCATACTGCTTTGAAACTCTTAAGATATATTTCATATTTAGCCAGGCGAAAATGCAAAATGTGTGCCTCCATTTTAAACAAAAACAAACACTTCGAAGGGAAGCCCATTTTAAGCCATTTTCTCGGTTATGTTTATCATCGACAGTTGTCAGTAGAAATTGCTTCATTACCATGAAACATTTCGACTTTTCAAAATAGGTTGGATACCATCTGCTATTAGCATACACAGTTGGATTTATCATCAGCAATTCGCAACGGAAAGTGCTTCATTCACTTTTCATACTCATTTAAGGTTGAAAACTAAAATATAAACGAACACTTCGAAGGGAAGCCCATTTTGAGCGATTTTCTCGGTTATGTTTATCATCGACAGTTGTCAGTAGAAATTGCTTCATTACCACGAAACAGTGTGACTTTTCAAAATAATATATTGGATACTGTTTGCTAATAGCATATACAGTTGGATTTATCATCGGCAATTTGCAACGGAAATTGCTTCATGGACTTTACTAAAGTGATTCATTCACCTCACTGTCCAGGAAATTTGGGTCTTTAACGTGCCCAACATCGCATGGGCACGGGACCGACGGCTTTACGCCCCCTGGGAAGGGTGGAACGTTCAGATTACCTTGCTCAATCACAATGGAATAACCTCTGTTGATGTTACTGATGTACTTAAAAAGGGAGGAGGGGAAATCTGGGATCGAACCCAGTACCTTTGGGTCCAGAGGCCCACGTTTTTTCCCCCGGACCACCATGGCTAAAAATGAACTTTCTCCATCTCCGTTTTCCTACTGCTTTCCGCAAAATATGTCAAATATCGATTTATGTAGATGACGAAATATTATAATTTATTTACATTATAAAAACATTTGTTCACCCCTTCATTTCCTTTTACATTTAAAATGACCCTTGGTAATACTCATCTGGCAACAGTGCACATCGTCCAGCGTCCACTTCTGCGTTCCCATTCCACCCGAATTGTTTGTTTACTACTGAGGTGTCTACAACACAGGATTACCTAGAGGTGTTAATATATAAAAATGAACAAACAGCGCTTATTGTGTGAGAACCGCTGGGGACAGGTTCATAGTTGTGAGGACAGGACATCGCCCTAAACTTGCCTTGATGACGAATTGAGAATATTATGTACAGGTTTCCCAGCATTCCTATTCTAATTAAAGCTGCAAGTATCCGTACCAGTAGATCAGTACCAAACAAATACCTTAGCTTTGCAAGTAATTTAACAATACAGAGTAAAATATACTACTTACAGTTTCAACATAATCATTTTTGTTATAATTTATATCTCGTAGCTCCATAATCTTTTCCAAAAATTAATCTGGGCTTTCTATCCTTTTATGTATGTATACCAATGATTATTTCTGCATAAAAACATAAAAATAGTTTTCAAATAAAGTGTATAATCACAGTCTTTATATTTTCAACTTTCAACACAAACTTTGAGTTTCCTAATTTTTTGACATTTGACAACTTTTCTAATCCTAATCATAATGCTAACATGACGTATGTCAAGCTAATGGAACTACCTAACGACTGATGTTAATAGTGCCGACCAATGACATATAGAGTAGAGAGATAACCGGCTGGATGGAAGTGTTACCACTTTGCAGCGTTAGTCTCAAGCAAGGTCACGCCATTGGCGTTTTGTAGGGCCTTGTTGAAGGTATGGAAACGACCAGGGTTAGTAATGGAAAATCTAAAAAAAAATTAATTAACTTATATTATACTGAGCGAATTACTAATGATTAGACCTTTCTGCTCATATTAGCCAATTGAAGAATTTTTTCGGATTTCTTCAAGGACATAATATGGAACATATCCAAATGGAAAATGTAATATCACTTCGAATACCGTTTATACTGTTCTACATACCTTAATGTAATAATCATTTATAGTGTACTCTTCGATTAATAAATAGAAAATGCATGTTACAGTAAGCTTTTTGGCAGATTTACCTTCTTTCTGATACAAAAATCCTACATGAAACCGGTTTTTTTTTGGCATAGAAAGTTAGGTACCTTTTTTTTAGTACTGTGAGATCAAATATCCACATTGCGTAGAAAAAATTCACTAATGAGATCGCGACTTTTGAAAAATTTTCTCAAATGAGCACGAATTAGCTCCCTAGAACACAATTTGTATATGTTTACGCACGCACGCACGCACGCACGCACGCACGCACGCACGCACGCACGCACGCACGCACGCACGCACGCACGCACGCACGCACGCACGCACGCACGCACGCACGCACGCACGCACGCACGCACGCACGCACGCACGCACGCACGCACGCACGCACGCACGCACGCACGCACGCACGCACGCACGCACGCACGCACGCACGCACGCACGCACGCACGCACGCACGCACGCACGCACGCACGCACGCACGCACGCACGCACGCACGCACGCACGCACGCACGCACGCACGCACGCACGCACGCACGCACGCACGCACGCACGCACGCACGCACGCACGCACGCACGCACGCACGCACGCACGCACGCACGCACGCACGCACGCACGCACGCACGCACGCACGCACGCACGCACGCACGCACGCACGCACGCACGCACGCACGCACGCACGCACGCACGCACGCACGCACGCACGCACGCACGCACGCACGCACGCACGCACGCACGCACGCACGCACGCACGCACGCACGCACGCACGCACGCACGCACGCACGCACGCACGCACGCACGCACGCACGCACGCACGCACGCACGCACGCACGCACGCACGCACGCACGCACGCACGCACGCACGCACGCACGCACGCACGCACGCACGCACGCACGCACGCACGCACGCACGCACGCACGCACGCACGCACGCACGCACGCACGCACGCACGCACGCACGCACGCACGCACGCACGCACGCACGCACGCACGCACGCACGCACGCACGCACGCACGCACGCACGCACGCACGCACGCACGCACGCACGCACGCACGCACGCACGCACGCACGCACGCACGCACGCACGCACACACACACACACACACACACACACACACACACACACACACACACACACACACACACACACACACACACACACACACACACACACACACACACACACACACACACACACACACACACACACACACACACACACACACACACACACACACACACACACACACACACACACACACACACACACACACACACACACACACACACACACACACACACACACACACACACACACACACACACACACACACACACACACACACACACACACACACACACACACACACACACACACACACACACACACACACACACACACACACACACACACACACACACACACACACACACACACACACACACACACACACACACACACACACACACACACACACACACACACACACACACACACACACACACACACACACACACACACACACACACACACACACACACACACACACACACACACACACACACACACACACACACACACACACACACACACACACACACACACACACACACACACACACACACACACACACACACACACACACACACACACACACACACACACACACACACACACACACACACACACACACACACACACACACACACACACACACACACACACACACACACACACACACACACACACACACACACACACACACACACACACACACACACACACACACACACACACACACACACACACACACACACACACACACACACACACACACACACACACACACACACACACACACACACACACACACACACACACACACACACACACACACACACACACACACACACACACACACACACACACACACACACACACACACACACACACACACACACACACACACACACACACACACACACACACACACACACACACACACACACACACACACACACACACACACACACACACACACACACACACACACACACACACACACACACACACACACACACACACACACACACACACACACACACACACACACACACACACACACACACACACACACACACACACACACACACACACACACACACACACACACACACACACACACACACACACACACACACACACACACACACACACACACACACACACACACACACACACACACACACACACACACACACACACACACACACACACACACACACACACACACACACACACACACACACACACACACACACACACACACACACACACACACACACACACACACACACACACACACACACACACACACACACACACACACACACACACACACACACACACACACACACACACACACACACACACACACACACACACACACACACACACACACACACACACACACACACACACACACACACACACACACACACACACACACACACACACACACACACACACACACACACACACACACACACACACACACACACACACACACACACACACACACACACACACACACACACACACACACACACACACACACACACACACACACACACACACACACACACACACACACACACACACACACACACACACACACACACACACACACACACACACACACACACACACACACACACACACACACACACACACACACACACACACACACACACACACACACACACACACACACACACACACACACACACACACACACACACACACACACACACACACACACACACACACACACACACACACACACACACACACACACACACACACACACACACACACACACACACACACACACACACACACACACACACACACACACACACACACACACACTAGCAGCTAGAAGTTCGCGATCGTAGGTGCTGTAAGATTTTTGGGCTGAAGTAAGCTTTTTAGAGTAGAAACCTACGGGTTCTAGTGTTTGATCACGTAGTTGTTGGAGGGAAGCGCCTACGGCATAATCAGAAGCATCGACATGGAGAATCAGTGGCAGCGAAGAAGACGGATGAGCTATTAGTGTAGCGTTTTTTAGTGCCTCTTTCAAACGAGTCCACTCGATTTTACGTTTGTCGCGTTTTTTGGGATTCTGGCAGAGGTCGAATAGTGGTTGCTGAATTTCCGCAGCACGTGGAAGAGAACGACGGTAGAAATTTATGAGACCTAGAAATCTTCTGAGTTTTTCAATGGTATCGGGAAGAGGTAGGTCGGTAATAGCTTTGATGCGTTCAGGAAGTGGAAATAATCCAGATTTATTTACACAAAAACCTAAAAATGAAATTTCGGCCACTCCGAATTCACATTTAGATGATTTGATACGGATGCCGTTGTCTTGAAGTGTCTGAAAAAGTTTTGCTAGATGCTCTTGATGTTCTTTTTCAGAGGCTGATGCAACGAGAATATCGTCAAGATAGGAGTAGGCAAAGTCAAGATGTCTTAAAATTGAATGTAAATATCTTTGAAATGTTTGTGCTGAATTACGAAGGCCAAATGGGGATTTAACAAATTCGAATAACCCAAATGAAGTTATGACTGATGTTTTGGGAATATCTTGAGGTGCTACTGGGATGTGATGAAAAGCGCGAATGATATCTAATTTTGAAAAAATACGTTTGCCTTCTAACTGGGCATTAAAATCCTGCAAATTTAGAATGGGATATTTGTCTGGGATTGTTTTAGCGTTTAGTGCTCGGTAATCCCCAAATGGTCTCCATGAGCCATCCTTTTTTTGCACCATGTGGAGGGGGCTTGACCATGGACTTTTGGAGGGTCTACAAATTCCCAAGTCTATCATGTGCTGGAATTCTAGCTTTGCTTAAGCTAGCTTTTCCGGGGGCAATCTTCTAGCTTTTGCAGTGACAGGTGGTCCTTCCGTACTTATAGTATGGAAGAACTCAACCTCTGGAAGGTTGCTAGAAGAAGTTTCCTTAAAAGGGTCAGGAAATTGTTGTAGCAATTTGAAGTACTGGTGTGTCGGGTCTACAAGATGAATTTTAGAATTAATTCCTGGTGGTGGGTTAGCACCGGTCTTAGAGAGGTTTGTCTTTGTATCGATTAAACGTCTATGTTTCATATCCACAAGTAAAGCAAACTCTGCTAGAAAATCAGCGCCTATAATTGGTTGCTTGATATCGGCAAGTGTGAAGGGCCAGCAGAACCTACGGCGTAAACCTAGATCCAAATCTAATAGTTGTTCGCCATAGGTATGAATAGGGGTCCCGTTTGCAGCATACAAGGTACGTTTCGATTGAAATTTCCGTTGGTCGTGAGTGGGTGGAATAACTGAAATATCCGCTCCAGAGTCGATTAGAAATTTCATATTGGAGCGTCTATCAAAAATAAAAAGGCGGCGTGTTAGGTGGCTCTCGTCTCCTGCCGCGTGGAGGGAGTGCCTTATTAGTTTTCCGACACATGTTTTGCTTTAAAATTGCAAAGTTGGATGCAACGTTTGGCCTTGTTGCCAAATCGTTCATGATACCAACACGTGGAGGTTGAGGAATTTGTGTTTATGGAATTTCGAGAAAGCTTGGGTCTTTCTCGGGAGGTAGATCGGGAACGCGTTCGCAATTCGTTGACTGATGCTGTTAGCTTCTCTAATTGCGCTTCTAACTTGGCTAGCTTGTCGGGCTCGCGTGACTGAATTTCAGCCACGTTGTATTTATCTCCGGAATATTCTACGATTTTGTTTGCTATAACCGACAAATTTTCTAGAGAATCGTTGCTCGAAGCCGAAATTGAACGAACGTTGACTGGTAAACGTTGTATAAATAAAATTTTAAGGAAATCATCTCCAATCTGACTACCGGCTAAAAACTTCTTTCGCGTAAAAGTTGCGATGGTTTTCTGTCGCCTAATTCTAATTCTGTTAAAAGTTTATTTATTTTGCGACTATCGGACTCTTCAAATTCTAATAAAAGACGTTTCATTAGATCTGAATAGGGGGTTGATGATAACGGTTGGGTTAAAAAATCTGAAATTGACTCTGCGACATCAGGATCGAGTATAGCGAGTACATGACTGAATTTTGTCTTTTCAGAACTGATCTGCGATATATCGAACCGGGCGTCAACCTGCATTTGCCAGATTTTCACGTTACGTCTCCATATAGGAGGTAATTTTATTGCAACCCTTGCCATGATATTGCTGCTTGAAGAATCTTCGGCCATTGTGAAAGAAATCAGATAATTTTTAAATTAAAAAGGACTGACCTGTTTAGATATTCGTTTTCTGCAGGCATGAGCACGTGCGTGGAAGTTAGGCGACGTCGGCTGGAACATCAGGCTGGGCATCTTCGGCTTGCGGCACGGGGTCACCAATATGGATGTTAATTGCACTTGTTGATATTAAAACCATACGTAAACATTTAATATAACTTTATTACTTCACTAACTGAATACATTTAACTATAAAACAATCACAACAATACATGAGTACATAACAGATAACTGACCGAGCGTGGAGAGACGTGTGATCACTGTCGGTTGGTAGCGAAGAGAGAGAGAGAGAGAGAGAGAGATCCATGGTGTCTCTTATATGGAACCACCGCCACAATAATATATATATATATATATATATATATATATATATATATATATATATATATATATATATATATATATATATATATATATATATATAAACTCTTAAATTAATAAAATTGACACACATATAACTGTTCATCCAGACTGGATTGCACCACCTAAAAAACCGCATTATATGACAACACCGAACAAACAAGAGCATACTAGACATTAATAAGGTTTTTTAGATTAAGTGCGATCCATATCAAAAGTACCGAACGCACTTGACAGATCAAAGAAGAGAGTCGCTGCATACTTGTTCTTATCAACTTCTTTACTAATATATTTCAAAAATTCAATGGCAGCCTTTTCTGTTCACCTACCCGAACGACACCCATGTTGGCTGTCCGCAAAAATGTTGTACTTGTTGATAAACCACAAAATACGATTATACACCACCCTTTCAATTACTTTTGTAATGATAGTCAAATTTGTTATGTGTATATAATGTTCAATTAGAAATAGGTCACCAGCTTTGAAAAGCGAAATTACCTTGCCTATCTTTACTGCATCTGGACATTGGCCCTGCACATCGGATACATTTATTATATAGGTCAATGGCTCAGCTATCTGTTCAGCAACAGCCTTGACAATGTTAGTAGGTATACAGTCCACCCCTACCGAACCAGTATACTTTAACCCTGACATTATCATATTCATTTCAGTGGCAGTTATTGGAACATAGTGAAATGGGTTTAAAACCATGTCACTGCATGAGCAAAATTACTGCTACTGTTACTGTGACCATTAAAACATTTCTTGTCAATCATCTGCGCTGTTTTGACAAAAAAAAAGCATATTCATTACCAATGACTTTAGGATCTTTAACAAGTTCAACGTTAATTTTAAGTTGTATGTCGCATAAAGTTTTCTCCTTTCCCGTTTCTTGCTTAACCAACTGCCATATTTTTTACGTACGTTGGAAACCTTCATTTTTAATAAGGTTGTCAAATTATGGTTTTTAGCTTATTTTAATGGTGTTTTTGTAATCTTTCTTCAGTTTTTCATATTGAGTTTTAATTGATAAACTTCCAATTCAATGATTTCCTTAGTTATCCATGGACTAGATTTGAAATAGTTCTTTTTACTAGTTTTTATACATCTCCCGACATATGTTGTCTACGCAAGATTTTAACTTAACCAAAAATTCATAATAAGCTACATTTACATCGTTAGCCGTTAAACTAAGTCAGAACTACAAGTGTCGAGATAATCAGCAAGTTGCTGTGTATGATGTGTATGATTCAAGATCTACAAAAGGCATGAAGTATCTCAATTAGGAATGAATCAATGCAGTTATTAACGCACGTAAATTGGAAGACAAACTATAAATAATCAGTTCGTTATTTGCAAACCAAGTGATTTGTCTCTCTGAATATTGACGTATTTAAGACAAGTACAGAACTAAGTATGAAATACAATGTTTTTTTCGGATGCGAATTAATAACTTGTTCATTTCAGATATATTTACTGCCCTCTGAATATTATGGCTTTAGTATAATATTTCCTTATGGAATATTATTATGAAGTTCAGGCACGTTATCAAATAAGGCACTCTTTCTTGGGACAGTACATTCTTTTGTTTCAAATCTCTCAAAATGTGTTTGAGGGATATAACTCTCTTTTTATACCTTTTGAGTTTCTGTGTCAGCACCCGAATGTTCTTCTTGAGTTCTTTTATTTTCTTGAAGTGGTTGTTTCCTTATTTTTTCTTGGTGTATCACACGGCATCTGTGTGAGGACGAAGTATCATGCGCTGGAGTAGTTACAGAAGTAGATGCTGAAGTAGAAGGTCCAGCAGTATCTTGTGGATATATCTTCTTTCGCTGTAAAAGATAATCTGGTTATGAGACTTAATTTTCTCCTCTTTGTAGTTTCTATAGGATATTAATAAGGATGATGATAACCCCAAAAGTGTAACAAGATTTCCTTAATTTGAATACAGTTACATGAGACAAAAGCTCCCTATTTGCAAAAGGTGCATAGGAGATAGGAGCTCGTCTACAATATGTATATTCAAATTTTTGACTAGCGGATATGACTAGTATCGACTACACCACGATGCCAACAACAGTGTCTAGATACAAAGTTTTTACATGTTTTCCATAACCACTTCAATAATTGTCAAGAGAATAATGCAAATGAGTTGTCCTGTCTCCTATCAAGCTGAATATTTGTAAAATACAGGGTATTTCGCATAATAACCAGCACAGAGCAGTGGTATGTAGGGTAACATAAAATATGGTGATTTAACGCAACGTATATACAGGTTCTCGAGTGTTACTGTAAAACGTGCTTATTTTTAGAGCTCGTCCTTCAAGATTCAAGTTTCTGAATGGGGACCCTACGATTAGAAAATCTTCTTCGGTATTCTTCAACACTTTTTCTGCAGTTTCCTCCACAGAAACACTAACAGCATGCCAACTTCCTCACTAAATGAAAACTTTCCGGTCATTTTCAAAACAATCCGCAAACAATTGCTAAAATTAAATAACTTTATTTCCTGATTGTCAAGTTTGAGGTATAATTTCATAGGTAACTATTGAATTTTCGATGATTTTAAGTAACATTGATAAAATATACGTCTTAGTTATTAGGGCTTTTCTTGAAAACGACAAAGTTTTTTGAAAATAAGCAAGAGTAAAAAAAGTTTTAAGATTAAATTAGCCATAAAATAGAATAATAATATTTTTAATCCGTAGACAGGTAAATAAATTCTGCCACATGTTAAGGGTGCATCACCCCTATTCAACCCTGTAAAATACTTCAACTGAACTCGTTTAATTCTCTTGATACACTCAGAACATGTACCCAAATGTGGCTTTTCTTAGTTGAAGTGTTATGAAATATTGAATTTTTGGAAATTTAAAACCCCATTTTTAAAAGCCTATAACTTCTCAGGGGTGCAACTTAATATAATAGGGGCAAGTTGCGTTAAATGTGAATATTTTAGGTTCCCCTACATGACCCTGCTCTGTGTCGGTTCTTATGCGAAACAGCCTCTATAGTACGAGGGTAATGAGAAACACATTTGCCCACTAATCTAGTAGAACTGGTCCATTGTGCAATGTTTTGAACAGAGTCTACTTTCCAATTTTTTGTAAGTTTCATGCTGCCAAGCTAAACATCAAGCCTTTGCGGATCCTTGTGAGTAAATCTGAAATTCTGAAAATTGAATGGTAATATATATATATATATATATATATATATATATATATATATATATATATATATATATATATATATATATATATATATATATATATATATATATATATATATATATATATATATATATATATATATATATATATATATATATATAGTGTGTGTGTGTGTGTGTGTGTGTGTGTGTGTGTGTTTGTTTTGAATGACTAATAAACTATTAGAACTAGTTCAGAAGTTTCATATGGGGAACATGTATTTTGGAGCTGAGATAATGAAAATGATGAAGAATATCCTAAAAGAATAAGTCATTTGTTGTGTACGTACACTTTGCTCTAATGTGGAGATACGTTCATCTTCCGGAAAATCAAGTGAAAATCCAGAAGCAATAAGAATTGTGGATTTCCTTGCTCATTTTCGCAATTCACGTCTCAAAAGGCCTGCGCCTGGAAATTTTCATGAAAATTGGTCAGCTCCAGAGAAATGTGTAATGCACGCCAATGGTAAAGGAATGAAATGTTGAACACATGCTGATTTAAAAAAATGGTAATCAGAATGAAAATATCGTGGAAATTCGTGAGAAATGGTCAAATTCCTTGACATATACTTATTGCAACTATATACTGAAAACACAGTCATAACTTACGTAAATGAGAAATATTCGGTAAATAATCCAAAATTTCCAAAGTGGCAATGAATGAACTTACATGTGAAGTGCAATTCCCGGATCTTTCTGGAAATTTTGATTCTTGCAACCGTAAGCTGCACGCACAGTCATTTTAGCTTGATTTAAATACTGAAACGTTGAATTCTCTTTCCACTCAAAATAACATAAATTACTCACGTGGCACCCGAAACTGCTTACGTCCCAAAACATGGCCGACGTTCCATTTTGCCTAACATTTTCTCTGCATTATATAAATGCACGTTACTCATTGGTGCCGACTGTACATGAGTAGTTTAAATGAGCTACCCATATAGATATTTTTTGGTTAAAATAAGTTTTTTCTGTGGTCTCGATTCCCGAAGCCAACAACATACAGCCTATGTTCGCACTTATATAATATCTATATGGCCTGGATTTTATCTACGAAAGAGAAAAGTGCTTTTAAACACAAAAGTTTCAATGAGCATAATATGTGCTCAGAGCTTTGGTTTTTGAGATACAGGGTGTTAAATTTTTACGAAAGATTAAGAATTTCTGCAATCTTTATAAATTTATTTATTTTACACACTGAAATCATTCGACATTTTTCACAGTAACAATACTAAATGAGCTCTACAACTGGATACCTACTGCTTATATTGAAACGTTATTAATATAAGCAGTAGCCGAGATCTGGGCATAGTGTTACCTTTTTAAAAATATTTTCTAGGCCACTGATATAAAAACATGATTCCTTGTCTAATTTCAATCAAAAAGTTTTCCTGCATTTTTTTGTAGTATGCACAGTTTTTAAAGTATTCTACGATGGATTACTGGGGTATCCACAAACCAAGTGACCAGAGAGTATTGGAGCACCATTCATCTGCATCCAACTTCCATCTCGTATATCCTAGTCCTAGAGGTATGTTTTCCAGCAATTCGTTGTAGAATTTTTGAAAATAGTGCAAGACACGAAATATTATGGGGAACCTTTTGATAAAAGTTAAACAAGGAATCAAGCAGACCAATCAACATTGTTTAATTAGATTACAGTCAATTTAAGAAATATTACTTTTTTAAAAAGGTAGCACACTATGCAACCTTTGGCACGGGATTAAAAAACATCACTGAGGGTTCAAAGTTATAGAGCTCATATTGTGAGAAATCTAGAATTATTCTAACGAGTCCATAAACAACTTTTTTTCTTGAACAAGTATTGGAATGGGCAATGTCTAACTTAAATAATGCCGTCAGGTTTTTCTCTCTAACTCATACAAGAGCTTCACAATACATTTCTATATTTGGCAACGCCGATCACTTCTTCGAATAAATACTGATTCCATACTTTTATAATTTACTGTAGCCCAAGCGCGTTTATTTGGTTCGTGCTTTTGTGTTTGTATATTACGTCAGAAGAAAATAGTTGTTTATATAATAAGTACTGTACGGTGACTCCACAGTATAATTTTATAATGCTGTGGTAACTCGATCCGTGTTAGTGACGCCACAGCATAAGAAACAATTGTTTATTATTTATTATACTGTGGTGACGTCGTGGTGTTAGCAGCGAAGTTGTAGGTATTACACAAAAAAAGTTGTATCTCCTTAACAAGTCAACAGATCAAAATAAAGTAAACGCCATTGCGTTTGTGACAATTATTTATAATAGAAAAAGGTATAAACTTAATAATTTAATTTTTTAATCCAATTATCCAATGCTTAGATGATCCTGAAAATCTCCGCTTTTCGTAAAAATTTAACACTTTACTGTATCTCAAAAACTAAAGCTCTGAGACTATACGTTCATCAAAACTTTAAGTGAATATTGGAACCTGTGATGAGCACTGTTAAGGCCACTTGAAGAACCCAATTCACCACAACACATTTTTAAAGGTCTGACGATCGTTTCACAAACAAAGTTAGCGTGATTAAAGGATAAAAATGTCTAAACACTTAACTACTAAAAATTGTGTTTTTATTAGGTGTCAGGTAAAAGACCGCACCGTAGAGAGTTGGATCACAAACATACTTTCTACGTTTATGTCTTTGTTCACACTTTCCCCCGTAGTTTCGGCACATTTTAATCAAAAGTCATTGCGAATAGCGAACTATTAACAGGTGGCGGAGCCCTTTTCAAACCAACTTGGTTGTTTATGGCTTTAGAAATATAAGTAGCTATTCTCGATTCTCGTAGTAGGCGTCTAGTTTCACTGGTTGTCTGACATTTTTATAAGCTTCAGGTTTTCACTTTTCTGTTTAAATTTATTTAAGGAATCGCTACTAACATCTTCATATACAAAATCTGGGTATTATATACATGAAACTGGAACCTATACGATTATATACGTTGTTAATTAATCACATACTGAAACATTCACAATATATGTAAATGCTTTTTTGTTGTTAAATAATTGCATAGTAGGTATATAGGTATTTATTAATAAGAGAACGCATTAAAACATAGTAAAGAAATTATTTTTTAAAACATTGCTTTTGCACAAATTTTCAACCAATGCCTGCGATTTATATATACCTATATATATATATATATATATATATATATATATATATATATATATATATATATATATATATATATATATATATATATATATATATATATTGTCATCATCTATGGACAGAGGATAAAAGATTAAGCTAAATAGATTGTAAAAAAATCTCCATATATAAGCTACGAGCTATTAGGCTACCGGCTTTACATGTAAGATAATATAATATATGCACGTTATTATTTACATGTACATGCCTGTGGTCTGTTGTGCTGTTATGTATTGTGCATCTTATCTTTTATCCCT
Organism: Tillus elongatus; assembly: GCA_964006375.1. Lineage (NCBI taxonomy): Eukaryota > Metazoa > Arthropoda > Insecta > Coleoptera > Cleridae > Tillus > Tillus elongatus. The sequence continues at coordinate 70,945,067 of OZ023267.1, forward strand.
ATTCCTTACTCTGTGGATTCATATTTTCAGATTCAGAGTAAATAGTAAATGACAATTGACAACCGACAATGAATAGGTTATATTTTGTATTTAAATAATGTATCCTATTATTATTTCCATTTCTAATAAACAATATGCTGTTTATTTGCTAGTTAAACACTCTTTGTTTAATTGACTTGCAAAACAGTGGCACGTAAAATTCTAATGAATGAAAAGTTGATGCCAGTCGCCAGCATATTTGATACACAAATGAATTAAATTTAACTTAAAGGAAAGTGTCTTATTATTGATTACAATTCGGCACAAAAGAAGGAATGCATTTTCTTGTTTATTTGCTAGACACTGGATAATCCTAACATGCATTTCTCTTATTATACTATTATTTTTCATAAATTTCTGGTATCCTAGCAAGCCTGGTAAGTATCTATTGTAAATGTAAATAGAACTATAAATGTTCTTTGTTCACCATTCATTAAACATAGTTCCAATTGTCAATTATTACTGAATAATAATACGCTCATGTCCATATAAATTTCAATTAATTGCAATTTGTTGATTTGACTTTATTTTTAGTGAAAGATAAAAAACAAAAAATGTAATAGCGATGGTTTAAACACTGAAGTCTAATAAGAGTCATAATATCTGCTCTTATTTTTATTTTAATTCGGGAGGAAGTGTGGATCAATTTACTGTAAAAATTTATGTATTTCTTAATATTATATCCTGTGTTTATTTTTGTATTTGATGTTAGCCACACTTTATTATTTAACAAATAACTACAATGTTGTATCACAGGTTATCCAGCCTAATTTTTTTATAAGTTAGTAGGGGTTTATAGGACAAGAATTGATCTGTATGCTAAAAGTTAAATATAAACATAGACTGTTACAAGTTGGTTTTACAAAGTACCCTTGAGATTTACTCTTTTCACAGCTGCCTCTCAGCTTTTTATGGTCTAGCCAGAGGAAAAGTCTAGTCACCAGTATTAGGTACAACATGCTTTAACTAAGGCATTAAGATATATATATATATATATATATATATATATATATATATATATATATATATATATATATATATTTCAAAAATTTCTTGTTCATACCTCCCAAGGAAGTTACGGGACCTGGGGCGAATAGGGGTGCCGTGCGGGGTAGGCAGTGTTAATATATATATATATATATATATATATATATATATATATATATATATATATATATATATATATATATATATATATATATATATATATATTATACCTATGGTAAAGGTTTACTTTCGGGCGCGGGTTTGATTTTTCTGAAATTTTGTATAGAGACGTGTTCTAGGGTGTAGATGACAAAAATCACAATAAAAATGAGGGCAGAAGCCAACTTTTGGATTTATTTGGAAATTTTTGTAGCAAAAACGTAAATTATACTCACTTTTGTGACATGTTTTTGTCATATTTTACACATTTTTGGGGGTCGTTAGTTTTATATTAAGCTAAAGAAGGGTGTATTCCACTATTTTAATTCATTTTCACATAGCTAGTGCACCCCCTTAACTGTTTACGTGCCTGAAAATTTCCCTTCTTTTCATCGCATAACCGATCCTAAGTTGAAGTTGTCATTTGACATATAAAGTCCACTTAATGTCATACATTTTGAAGTTTGACATTATTGCAAAAAGGAAAGTTTTTTATTAAAATTGTTCAAAAACGAAACGTGAAAACCATGAAATGTGAATATGTTTTTTATTAAAATTGTTCAAAAACAAAACGTGAAAACCATGAAATGTGAATAATGTTTAGTGAAATAAGGTACTAAAGTGTTATATGGGTATATTTATATTGATCATGTGGAACCAGATATACCCCAAAGCATGCCGCAAAAGTGAGTATAACCTACATTTTTCCAACAAAAATTTCCAAATAACTTCAAAAGTTGGCTTCTGGCCTCATTTTTATTGTGATTTTCGCCATCTACACCCTAAAACACGTCTATATACACCATTTCATAAAAATCAAACATGCACCCCGAAAGTAAACCTTTACCATATATATATATATATATATATATATATATATATATATATATATATATATATATATATATATATATATATATATATATATATATATATATATATATATATATATATATATATATATATATATATATATATATATATATATATATATATATATCTAAAAGTTATCCCCCTTTTCTGTGTGAAATATAGCATGGAATGGAAATGTTCCCGTCAGTTTTGGGTGTCCTTTTGTAATAATTCTGTCAAGAGGTGCCTGGGAAGTGTTCTTGAAAATTGTCCGAACATAAAACCTGACTGTATTTTTCTGTCTTGCAAATTAAGTGCCCTAGAATTTGTTTAGGATATCAACATCAATAAAACTTCATCAGAACTGCTTGTCAAAATTTGAAAAAAAAAAATAACATGACAAATCAGCTCAGACCGTTATTTTAAAATTCATGGGCACCTCAGATTTGACCAAATTAATCTTTGACCAGTATAATATGGAATTTTAGTTATGATATGTTTTTGGTCTTTTCACTAAGTTTAGTTATTAAACTTGAAATATTGTTTCAGTTATCAGGAATCATCATCATACATCGAATTCTAAACTTCCAATTTTTCATAACCTACAAGAACAAGAGGCAAAGTTGACACATTCAGTTCAGAATGTCACGAAATCAAGTATTGATGAGAAGTACTGTGAGACAATACATGTTGGATTAGTGTGTTCTGGACATAGGTCAAATTTATATTTACATACAACATTAAAATCTATTTATTTTTATAGAGAAAATCCAATCCACTTCCACATTATTGTTGATAAAATTTCAGAAACAGTTTTGAAAACGCTTTTTAAAACATGGAATGTTCCTAAAGGTAATTACTTTTATTATCATGTTTACAGATATTTTTAATGTTGCTTTAATCTAGCTTATCAGACATTTTGCAATTAAATTTTTTATTGCACGTTATTTTAACATTCAAGGTTGTTTAGAACATAGGAATATTAGCTTTCATATAATAGTAATAGCTTAATAATGATAAGGATATATATTAGGCATCCCATAGGTTTTACTTCAAATAAAGAGATATTTGAGGGATATTATATATATTTTTTTCACTATACATAATAGGTACTTACCTACCAGAAAGTTTTGTTGTAGCTAAGCTTCAAAAAAGTTGGCTAAAAGAGTGGTCACAACTTTCTAACTCTCGAAAAATTTCTTCAAATGAGCACAGTGTTGGCACAATTTAAATCAACTGACTAAAATCATGATTTAAATCACTTGATTACAAAAAAGTGTGGACGCAGCAAGTGTGTTATGGCAGTGAATTTTAATACCAAATATGTGTATTTTTTTAAGAAAGCAGGCATCAAATTTGGTCACCGGTATAACCTATATAGTAGAAACAATGTGCCATGTTTCATCAAAATAACTTTATTGTTTGAAAATGCACAAAAATTTCCGAAAATATACTTAAAGTGTTCCCGAAAAAACTGGTTTCTTGGTCAACCTTATAGGTTAATAGCAAATTGAGCTATCATAACGCACTGGGTACATTTTTCTACCCCTTAAAAACCTTATGGGAAAATTAACAAATTGTTCACTGAGTGACTTCCCAATAGCATACGTCTACTTTATTCATTTCTATTACTTCCTCCATGTTTGGGGAAAAAATGGGGTGCCTCAAGGCTCAATTTTAACCCCAATTCGTTTTCAACGCATTCATCAATGATCCTAACAGCATAATCTTTGTTCCAAAACTATTCTATGCAGACGATTTAAAAATATATCTTCCTGTAAATTCTAACGGCTGTCAACTTCTCCAGAACAACATTGATCTTATTAACGCCTGGTGTCTTAATAACGGCTTACCACTTAATATTTCCAAATGTAAAGTCAGGACTTTCATGAATAAAGCTGAACCACTTGAGTTTAACTACCATGTAAATAATACCACTATTTGTCGTCTCTCAACTATTGTAGACTTGGGAGCAACCTTTGATTCCCAGCTTGGGTTCAGTGAGCACGTAAGTAATATTTTGTCATCATCAGTGAAATGCTTGAGTTTTGTAATCCGAAACAGCAAATTATTTTCTGATGATGCTACTTTATTCATCTTATATAACTTCTTTGTCTGATCAAGATTAGAATATGCTAGTCTATGTTGGTCTCCTTTTTACTCTTTTTATAAAACTCTCTTGGAGTCAGTACTACGTAAAGTAAGTACTTATTTTTCTTCAGTGAATACAATTATCCAGAATGGGGTTTTTTCCGTAGTTCGTTATTAGATAGATTCCAGTTCGACTCTCTAGAAAAAAGACGAGTAATACAAGCAATAGCTTTTTTGCATAAGCTCATCCATGGTAACATTGACTGTCCATAACTTCTTTCCGTGATATACTTCCGTCCAAGACCCTCACGCATACTCGAAATGCAAATACATTTGCTCTTCCTTAATCAAATCTTCTGTTTATTTTATGTGTCATCTTTGTAACAACTATCCAGCAGACTTATTCAGTACTTCTAATTTACACTGCTTTCTTCTAAGCTTCAGAGGTTCTCTACCTAATACTGAGGTCACTTTTCTTTTCATTTTTGTTATTTTAGTTTTTAGGCTTTCATGTGTTTAATTTTGTTTACATTAGTAGTTGGGTTTATATACCTGTTAATGTATTTAAATAAATGAATAAAATGAAAGAAATAACTTCATTATTTTGTAAATTGATGACTTTGGAGAAAAAGCCTGAAACAGGTTAACGTTTATTTTTAAATGTGCATTTCCTGAGATATTTGTTTTATTCGTGACTAAATTGAAGTAGGTAATTGAATCTTAATAGTGTAAAGAAATATTTGGAATATTACAACAAAATACTACAATATGTAAACTGTTGTTCCTATGTGGCTTTTAAAGTTTTTCCATAAGAAATCTAATAAATTTTGCTATCCAATTGATCTATCTACCTTCTACCTAAGAAACATTTAAAAAGTATTTTTTAATATGGTTATTGCCAAGCAGACATCAAAATTTATTGTGAGATATGATGTTTATATTTAAACAAAAACTGTCCTATAAATAAGAGAAGGTCTTACCAAGAATGAAGACGGAATAATATTGGTCAGTGGAAGTATTAGTAAAGATCATACAAGTGTTTTTCTAATTGAAAATTTGAAGAAAGTTTGGAAGTGATAGTTTCAAAGGTTTTTTGACATTTTTATTTGGACATTTATATTAAAAATTATTTCCGGGCTGTTTTGCCATGGTTGAACTCACTTAGTGGGTCGCTAGATATTTTGCAAACCATAGCTGCACTGAATGGACTGCATCTGTCAATAAAAAATAAATAAATGAATATCACACTGTAATTTTTTGTATAGGGTATGCTACAAATACACTATTGTGCAAACTAATGTGAACATTGGGAATTTCTGTATTATTTCAACATGGCAACACTGCTGTCATAATTAATTCTGACAGATCTTTCTCGACATGTCTGTCATTCTGAATTCAGTTATTGTCTATATTAGTCGTTTTGCTGATTATTGTGACTAAGTTGCACATATTTTTGTGATTTTGGGAGAAATAGCACGTTTTAGTTAGTTCTTCGTGTTTGTTGCACCATGGACATTACGCCAAGGAAAAGAGAAAGGATAATTACACTTAGTGAGCAAACATCCATGACGCAAAGAGACATTGCTAGTAAGTGTTCCGTGAGCTTATAGGAGCTGTAAATAAGATAATTAAAAAAGAAAGGGAGACTGCATCAGTTGAAGTTCAGCGGAAGGGGAAATGTGGGGGAAAAAGAAACAAACTCCGCACCCCGAAGTATTATACTTGTGCGGGCGTAGCTTTTTTTTTTTTTTTTGTTCCCTCAGGGCTCGTCCGCGGCCTTGCCGCCCCGATAGCACCGCAGCGGGCGTAGCTTACGTACACATATAGACATAAGATGTGGGAGAAACAGAAAGAGAACTTCCCGAGATGAATCATTTCTTTTGAGAAATACAATAAAATTTCACAGACGCCTTTTGGAGGGAGAAAGAACAGTTTTGAGATCTCACAAAAAACAGCTTCTGACGGAGGCTATAATGAAAAAAAAGACTGGACGCAGCAAGTGCGTTATGGTAGTGAATTTTTATAGAAATGGTCTAACATCCAACAGTTTTTTAAATTAAATGCTTGTATCTATTTTATCTTGTAACATACATATCTAAATTTTGGTATATATTAACTTTTTGTAGAGTAAACATACATGCTAAATTTGGGTACCGTAGCTTTGTTATTTTCCAAGATAAAATTTTTTTCCGAAAGAAAACCCAACATTTTCCTGGAAATTATATTATATATATATATATATATATATATATATATATATATATATATATATATATATATATATATATATATATATATATATATATATATATATATATATATATATATATATATATATATATATATATATATATATATATATAACCATATGGAAATTAAAACTGACCCCGGATATGGGTTCAACGGGTCCTAGTTCACACTCATTTAAAGAAATTAAAAAAAAATGTAATAGGATCTCCTGATTTTCGTAGAAAATATTAACCAAAAAACTGATTTGTGCAAAAAAGTATGCTCATTGGACAGAAGAACACTGTTCTCAGAAGAGACACAGTTTTTGGTGCATCAAGATTCGGGCGAAAAGGTGCGGATGAAAAATCAATTGCAGCTCACTAGGTCCAGACAGTGAAACATCCAGTCAAAAAGATGTTTTGAGGCTGTTTTTAACATATGGGAACAGGAAAACTTATGCCTATCAAAGGCATGATGAACAGTGAAAGATATAAAGAGATCTTAGATACGTGTTTGTCTAGCGAACTGGAAAAAGTTATAGCAGTTGGCGAATCCACCTTCCAGCAAGATTCAGCACCATATCATAATAACATGTTACCAAGAAGATGGTGAAATATTTCAAGGACAAAAAGATTACGCTTCTAGACTGACCTGAAAACTAACCGGACATTAATCTTATTAAGAACTTGTGGTGTATATGCAAGACCAAATTGCTAAAAATGGATTCTACAACATAAAAAATGTTCGGGACGCAAAAGTGCATTATAGTAGTGAATTTTCATAAGAATTGTACACAATTAGTAAGGTATATTATTAAAACTTATTCTTTAAATTTAAATGGACCTGGGAGACCGGTTTTAGAGGTCCCAGCTAGCGTTTACTTAAATAACTTTCTATTTTCTATGGAACTAGAAAATTATACTTTGGTAGAGATATATGTAAGTACTGCAAGTCTCGTTAAAAAAATTGTGTTACAAATTTCATTAAAGTTACAAAAGTTTTCTAGAAAAAAAAAATTTACAAAGGGAATGTACCTGCCAAATCATAAATATTGCAGGTATTTTTCCTTTTAATTGCTTGGATGGTTTTGTTTTAGTCAACCTAATCGAACTAGTTTTGCAAACAACACAACAAAACACATGTTTTAAAACCAACCTGTAGTTATCCACGAAGCTCATTATGTTATTTTTTTTTAATTCAGCACCTAGGTTGCGTTTACATAGGTATTACCATGGTTCAAGATTGAAGATTAATAGGAAATTGAGTTATCGGATTTCAAATATTTTTACAAAAACTCTCTACCATAATGTGTTTGCTGCACCCAGACCCTTTTCAACACTTATTTATTGTTGCTGTATCCACACTTTTTGAAACTGATGAAATATTGTAGCTCTCTATGTAAGACTGACAAACAAGGCTGCCTAAATTTCATTTTTGGAAAAATATTTCAAACAAATGAAATGAGGTAACAGTTTAAACCTAAATTGAAAATCTTGGTTCGCTGATTTGTCGCAGAGGTTTCCCTTCCCCTTCTGCATGCATACAACCACCCTCAATGCACAAACAAAAACATTGAAAACAAGAACAGTTTCTTGGGTACAACCGGCAAGAAAGTTCAGGACCTGCGGTAAATATACGGGTTCTGGGCGGGATATACATAATTTTAAGGAGGTATAGCTGTAAAATGGGATAAAGGCAGCTTATAGAGGTCCAACTAAGCTGTTTTTTGCACTTTTCGCTCACATTTACTTTTTATCTTCTTCCCCGCCCAACACCCCTATTCACTCCTGGTCCCGTAACTTTCTTGAGGGCTGTTTGCAAGAAATATTTCCTCTGCTTTGTGCATCCAGAAGGAGATTTAAGCATGTTCCTGATTTTTTTAAATCTAAAAAGCCCCCGTGTGCTAACCTGAAATTTACCGAAAAAATTAATGTTTATTTACAAAATGAATGTACCTGCCAAATTATAAACGTGGTAGGTATTTTTCCTTATTAATCGCTTGGATGATCCGTTTTAGTCCACTCAATCGAAACAGTTTCTGCAAACAAAATAACAAAAATGGTTTTTTAAAACAAATTTAGCATTGCTTGTGATGCTCATTGTGTGTTTTTTTTTTAAAATTTAGTACCCACGCTGCTTTTATATAGGTTTTAGTATGTATCAAAACTGAAGATTCTAGTTTAATAGGAAATCGAATTAACACCATTTGCAATATGCTACCATAATGCACTTGCTGCACCTAAACCCTTTTCAACATTTATTTACTATTGCTGTATCCGTACTTTTTGAAAATGAAATAAATAAATATAAACAATACAAAATTTTGAAATTAACATTTTAATAATTTACACATCTGTTTATTGGTATACTTTAAACTACTGCATGATATTATGTAGTTTCATTTACCTCAAATTTTCCATATACGACATGAACAGTAAATAATAATGAAAATTCACTAAAAACTAAAAGTAAACAATAAGTACCTTATTCCAAGATTCCAAGGTATTAGCTGAGTCTTATTATTTGTTTATGACGTCTGTAAACAAAGAAGAAGAAGATAACCTTTAATTCACTCCCCTCCCTACTGTCAGTTGCAAAATAACAAATGAGAATGACAAATAGCTAACTGGTCAGATTTAACTACAAGAGGGCGATGGGTTTTAAATACCTTGAAGAACGGGAAGCTTAATATTTATACTTAATAAAACGTTCTTCTAGATTGCCTTTAAACAAATTGAATTACTTTCATTAAAATTCTTATTTATTACTATATATTTTCCTGATATCTTCAAATTCAGATGACAGTTTTGGCAAATGGCAACCCTGCTGATTGCTTATTCTGACATATTTTTCTAACCTGTTCGTTTGAAGTTTAATTTGGAGCATTTGTTTGCAATAGCAGCGTAACCCTGATATATCTGTCTGACCTTGTCTAACATTATAGACACCCATTCAGAGGTAATTTCAGCTTATATCGTAAACTATTTATTTTTTATTTGGTTAAAACTCAGAATTTACTCAACCGATTAAGTTCAAATTTAGCAGAGAGGACCAATGATACGATATTTACGTGCGTGTAAAGTTTTAGTTTCATACTTCTAGTAATTTAAAAGATATTGGGTTTTCAAACAGTTTTTCACATTTTTTTCTAAAGTATGCAAGTGTCAAAACTATCTTAACGAACTCATCCAAGCTATTGACAAAGTGAAGGAAATTGCCAAATTTGGTTTCGATTGGTGAAGTATTTTTTGAGTTATCGGTTGGATACATACATATATATATATATAAATTTTTCAACTGACCTTGGATTTGGGTTCTAGTGCCCCTAATTCGCGCTCATTTGAGGAAATTTTCCAAAAATCTTACCATCGATACCTGTCTATTAGTGAATTTTCTTAATGAAAATTCACTAAAAAAGATGATTGACACTGTCATTCAGGTGTGGTTTCGAGATGACAAAATCAAGGGGAATTTCAAAAATTAATTGAGTCTTTGCCAGAATGTGTTGAAGCTGTAATAAATGCCAAAGAGGGACATATACCCAATTGAATAATACTAAAAGCTTTATAAACTAGTACCGTTTGTATTTTTGTCTTTCAATAATTGATATTTAATGTAAATCTGGCTGTGTCCACATTAATTTGCACAATACTGTATAGCATTAATTTTGTTTGTAGAATCTAACCAAGTAAAAATATTTATTTATTTAAAATAACAAAATTGGTGATCAGGTCCGGTATAACCAGAAGCGACGGATTAAAAAAATAAATGTTTTAATCGAAAAGAGCACCATGGAAAACGTAGGTATACAGAATTTTAAAAATGCATTCGAAATATTTTGAAAATACAGTTGTGGTGGTTGCGATACATACTATAACAACTTTTATGATTTTTAAATATGTCTTTTTTTTTTTTAGTGAACGTTACATTCTATGATATACACAGTTATCTACTTGATGTGAGATGGGTACCAAACGTTCATTATTCTGGCATATATGGCCTACTCAAACTAGTCTTTCCAAAGATAATTTCCACTAGTGTTACTAAAAGGCTTATAGTTCTGGATACTGACTTAATATTTGTTGGTGATATTTTGGAGTTATGGAAGCTGTTTGAAAATTTTGGCAGCAGTCAAGTACGTATTCATAATAATTTGATCATCACTTAGCATACTTTTTGGAGTTATAGTTTGAATTTTAAAATTAGTTTTTGCATGGAAATCTATAAACTTTTATATTTGATTATAACTTTTAACCCTTTCAAAACGGAATCTGTTTTTTCAGGAACGAGAATATTTTACCTTAAAATTGTGTTAAGGGTAGCTCACTTACTTCCAATTTATAAAAACACACCATTGGGCCTTTTTGTCTCATCAGTGTTTTTCGCTGGGACAAAAAGGCGCCATCAGTACTGAAAGTCAATAGTATGACAAATCAATATTTTTATTCCAACTTTATGAGCTCCCAATTTTTGTTTTTGTTTGCCATCTGTCACACATCTGAAACAGCTATTGCAATTATTATTTTTAAACGTGCTATACCTATATATGATAGGATATGGCCCCCTATCCTATTTCTGTGCTTAAAGAAGAATCTTTCAATGAGAGCAATTAAAACATGTACTTAATCATATCGAGAACTATTTATATTAACATTAAAGAGACTATTGAATTTAAAACTTATCTAATGTGAAGGATTAATCTGATGCATTTTAAGGGGTTTGTTATTATAAGGCCTGAATTTACTTTAAAACAGCTGTAAGTCTCCAGTAACATGGAGCCGATTTCTCTTTTTAGCTGGCAACGTTGCTACAGCACTAAATCCACGTTCAGATAAATAGGACGATGGGAATGCTATCAGAAATCGCTGAACAATCGACCATAATCATGGGTACAGTTGCGAAATCAGCTTCTGCAGTCAAAATTCTTGGCAGCCATTCTTGAATTTAATTTTTAATTCCTCATTTATTGTCAGTTCTATAAGTTATTCTTCCAACTAAGATGATCCAGCTGCATTGACCTTTGAAAAAGGATCCCAGTCTGGTACGTTCATGTAAAATGTTCTGGAATCCTTGAAATCACCGTGGACATTTTCCAAGTGTTGATACTAAATAAGCAAGTCGTCGTTGTTCAATATACTGCCGAGAAATTAGGGAAGTTGTTGAATTCCCCTCTGCCGATATTTCCTTTGTATAATAGCAGATTGGCTGTGAAAACAGCAATAGTATTTTTGTTGTTGTATTAATCAGTTCTTTGTTGTTGTATTAATCAGTTCTTTGCTACATTTACCATCACCCATAATAATACTCCCAAGGTACGTGAACGATTCTATTTGTTTAACTTGTTGACCGTTTAGCTTTATATTTATTTTCAGAGTACTATTCGTAGTTATCTTCATTACTTTCGATTTCGTCACATTATTTTTTAATATAATTCTTCTTAGCACAGTATCCAGTACACTGAGCATCCTTTGCAATTCCTTTTCTGTTTCTTCTGACAACGCCCTGCCTGTCTGTGTATCTTGTGCAAGGTCCATTCTTACTGTATTTTTCTTCAGTATATTGATTGTGTCTTCCATGAATAAACTGAACAATTATTATAGTGATGTTTTTGATTTTCTCGACTGCAAAATAAGATAATAAAAATAAGGAACACTTCGTATATTTATAAAATAAGTTTTGTATAAGTTTTCTAATTAGATATATAGGGTCAGCCACTTGTGCGAATTAAAAAAAAAACCTTAAGTTAGGCCCTACACTTTACATTAATAAACTTTTTTATAACCTTGTAGTTAAAAATGAGACTAAATGTGGATTTTAATGCTTAATGTATTCTTTCTTTATGTTCCGCATTCTAGTGTATTTTTTGATGACTATATTTGCTGTTTTTTATTTTTTTTACTCTTGTATACAACTGACTATAAGTATTTATGTTAGTGGTCATGTTTTTGCTTGCCATTTTTACCTAATTTTTAAATTAAATGTAATTATTTATAACTTTTAATATAAGGGTAAATCAATAATATATTATTCTTATGAAAATTCACTACCATAACGCAGTTACTGCCTCTCGATTTTTTTTAGAATAACAACTTTATACCGAATCAGTTTCAAGTTTAATGATACATTTGCCTACAACAAACTGCGATGCTATAATAAAACAACGTTAAAGGAGAGGAAGTTTTGCGAAGACTTACTGTGTGTTGCGATTTTTTGTTCTGCTAAGTCAAGACTTCCCATGTATTTATTGTAAAAAATTATTCCATCGGGACAAAAAAGTTTATTTATTTCTCCATCCTTTAGCTTTCTTCTAGTTACACCCACGGAGGTCGAGTGCCAATTTAACATTACCAAAACATCTTTGGTATCTGTCCACTTCACAGCAATTGTACCTGAATCATTTACATTACAAGAAAGTCGAAATTTCCCCTCAGCATCTAGTTGACTTCAAATTTTGGAACATTTTTCCTGTTGCACATATAGGTTCCAACACAAGTTGAGCATATTCATTAGTTCGACACAAACACAAACATACATCAGGTGATCGAATTGTGTTACAAAGCTTTCTCACCACACGTTCTCCATTACTGCATCGAGTTTCTTTCCACAGTAAGTGTTAAAGTTATATATGTACCCAGTCATTGAATCGCCTCTTTGCCATATTTTGATTCCTCTTTTCATAGGTTTCAACGGCATGTATTGTTTTAACGACGAGCGACGTTTGAATTTCACCATCGTTTCATCTATTGATTGGTGAGAACTATCACTTCTTGCTTTCTGGACTGTCTTTTTCCGACACTCTACAATTTCGTCAACATAATATGTCTTGGAGCAATCGGCAGTTTTTTCAGGGTTTTGAAATACAGTTTGGACAGTAGAAACATCCACCTATCTTGTTCAATTGCCTATTTTATAACACGATTGCAAAGAGATTCGATTATTAGTCCAATAATTTGAAAACGTCGCTACTCTGTTATATGACATTACTAATGTACACCCAAGGACGATCATAATATCATACATGCCTGTGTCCTGGGTATTTTGCTTAGAATATGTGTTTTTGTTTAGTAGGTGTATCCTTTTGTTGGTACAGTCAGCTATATACATGAACAGGCTCCTGGGAAAAATCTTCATGAAAACATGCTCAGTAGAGGCTCTGTCAACATCCAAAAGAACTGTGCCATTTTGTTCTTCTGGCGTTTCGAAGCTTGGATAAAAAATATTAGTTGATGTATGTCAGTTGATAATGCCAGGCACATATATCTCTCATCCGGCTGAGTAGCATCAGGTTTTTGTTAGATGTCTCGGGTTCTTCAGGTTCCGACAACGAATCCGACTCTTTAGCATCTTCATGACTATTCTTTTTTTTCGAAGTAGATGAACGATTCTTCTCTTCAACGTCATTATCACTACTTTCTCCTCTGCCTGAATTGGCCTCATAATCTGATTCGTCCATCGAATGGTTCAGTTCCTGAATCACTTAGACCACTCAGGGCTAATTCTTCATTGTATATTTACTATGCTGTAATAAACAATAAACAATAAACGATAAACGACAAACGGCAAATAATAAACGTTAAACTATAAACGATCAATGATAAACGATAAAAAATGAACATTTAACAATAGACAATATACGACATACAATATACAATAGACGATACCCAATAGACAACAAACAGACAACAGACTACAGACAACAAAGAACAGAGAACAGAGAACGGAGAACGGACAACAGACAACAGACAACTGACAATAGACAATAGACAGTAGACAATAAACAATAAACAATTTCCAACTGCCTAAAATTTGAAAAAGCCTTTTTGATTATTTATTTTTATTTGTAAAGTATGATACTTGAATTAAGAAAGTGTTTTCATTAGATAACTATGTTACACACTGATAATACCCATGATCATCATCATTGGAGAGGCGCCGTAGGTAAAAAGTAAATTCATTGGCAACATTGTCATTGTCAGTCGGCAGGCGCACGTCATGTCGTAGTATTTCACCACGTTTTTTTATTCGTTAACGTAGCATTGTACCTAATTTTATTATATGATTCTTTATATTCTTTTGTCAACAATCTGAGGGATAGCTTCAATATATTCGAGTCGCAAGCAGTTACCTTGTGTAAAAATAAAAATTATCTGCTTGATATCAGGAGAGTAAAGGAATAAAGTTTCTTTTTGACGAGACAAGGGAAGGCGATGTCGAGTTTAACGGAAGATTTAATTTTCACATTCAGGTTTTCCTTCCATTGATAGACAAACTCAAAATGGAAATTTCGAGGACGCGCAAGGCATATGTAGGGGTTCAAGCAAAGTTTGGATTTTTATATCATTACTCTGTTATCAGTACGGCCGAAATCAAAGAAAAATGTGCAGGTTTGGTAAACATTTATAAAAATTACAATGATGCCCAATTAGAAGCCTAGATCCTTCAAATAAAAGATCTTGGTCTGTCATTGTTAAGGCGTCTCGTCTGGAGGATTAGACCTCCAAAATTTACATATTTCTTAGTAACCGTCTTTGTTATGATATCTACCATTTGTACAATGTAATTTTAGACATGATTAGGAATAACCCAACAAGGGTCATTTCTTACCTACAATTGGCAGTACGTCTGCTACCCTATATCAGGTAGATAGAGTAGAAATATTCAATATTCATTCAAAGCAGTTCTTCTTTAGACTCGACACAAGCAGCACGCTTGTCATAGCATATTCATTCAAAGCAGTTCTTCTTTAGACTCGACACAAGCAGCACGCTTGTCATAGCATAAGCATTAATCATTTCGTAGAGTTCTCATGTACTCTAAAGCATACCATATTATAAGTAATTTTGTATAAGTTTACAGTTTGTTATTAAACGTTGAGTTGTTACTAAATTCAGCGTTTAATTTAACAAAACATAATCAGGTCCTTCGAGCTATCAAGAAACAAAAACATATAAAATGTGGTACATCAGTACAAAACGTAATTAAACAGTCATGAAATGGGCTCCTGGATTTCCTGAAAGAATTAAAGAATCAAAACATTGATGACGTTTTTCCCAACTTAACAATTATGTTAAGAATTTTCGCTTGTAAGGCGGTTACGAATTTAATGGGCCAGATATCATTTTCGACAGTCAATAGGGTCAAAAACTATTGCAGATCAACTTTCTCCCATCAAAAACTAAACGCTTTAGCAATAATGTACATCAAAAATGAACTTCTAAACGAAATAAACTTTGATGATGCCATAAATGTTTTTGCTCAAGCCCAAAACTCTTTTCAATACTTTTTTTTGTAATAAAAAAAAATCTACTAATGCACTGTTATGTTATTGTGGTTGTAAGCTTGTCAGTTTACTATATTTATTTTTTATAAATAATAATGATAGATATTATTGAAAAATTGCTGTTTTTATTTTGTTAGTTCACATAAATCGGGGGCGCAAAATTTTAACGGGTTTCGGGCGTCTGCCTTAATACGTCACTGCATGTGACATTCAAATAATGTTGTCAGAAAGTTATTATGTCTCAGAATGTATTCAAGCAATTTTGCCTTTCTCCCCTTAATTTCTTTCGGTAAGCATTTTTCTCTCCCACCTCTTCTACTACACTTTGATTAATTTTATTATCGGTGTACCTTGTCTGTGTAATTTTTCTCCGTTTAAACATTTTAAAAACTTCTGTTCCCTTCATGTCATGTTTACTCAGAGTCCAGCTTTTCGACTCAATCATTCAGACAAGATTACCGAAAAATGTTTATTAACGAGAAGCGTAGCGTATTGTGTCTATTTAACACTGGCTTTGCCACCTTCTTTTTCAATTCTTTGCTACATTTACCAACACCCATAATAATACTCCCAAGGTACGTGAACGATTCTATTTGTTTAACTTGTTGACCGTTTAGCTTTATATTTATTTTCATAGTACTATTCATAGTTATCTTCATTACTTTTGATTTCGTCATATTGTTTAACCCCTCCAAAAATTACGATTTGTCAAACTCTCGGCGATAAAACCTCCTTGTTTGAGCTGAATATTTTTCCCCAAGCCATGTTTTCATGTTGGGGAACAGAAAGAAGTCGCAGGGAACCAGGTTGGGCGAGTACGGTGGGTAAGGCAGCAATTCGTAGCGTAGCTCATGAAATTTGGCTGTGACAATTCCGGATGAATGTGCTGGTGCGTTATCATGGTGAAACAGCACTTTTTTTAGCCAAATGGGGTCATATCTCCTTCAATTTCTTATCGAGTCGGTATAATAATTCACTGTAGTACTGCCCCGTAATCATTCTTCCTTTCTGCAAACAGTCCATATGGATGATTCCTTTCGAATCTCAAGAAATCGTGGCAATGACCTTTCCGGCCGATGGGACCGTCTTTGCCTTCTTTGCAATAGATTCACCTAGAAAAATCCATTGTTTTGACTGTTGCTTGGTCTCTGCCGTATAATTATGTATTAAGGTTCCATCAACGGTGACGACTCTACGCAAAAACTGCAAATTTTGCTTAAAGAGGTCCAAATACTGCTTCGACATTGACAGCTGTATCCGTTTATTGTCCACCGTAAACAATCGCGGCACA
Organism: Tillus elongatus; assembly: GCA_964006375.1. NCBI lineage: Eukaryota > Metazoa > Arthropoda > Insecta > Coleoptera > Cleridae > Tillus > Tillus elongatus. The sequence goes on from OZ023267.1 coordinate 70,961,995, forward strand.
CATCGGGCCGACACTTTTTTCATACCTAATTTATCATGTAAAATATTGATTGCCGTTCCGTTTGAAACGCCTACGGCCTTTGCTGCTTCGCGCACTTTAGTTCGTCGATCAGCGAGAATCATGTCGTGGACCTTTTCAACGATTTCCTCGGTGACCATGTCTGCTGGGCGGCCTGGCTATCAAAAATAGGATGTACGACCACGTTAAAATTCATTGAACCAATATCTCGCTCATAGACAGTGAAGGGCCCCCATATAAAGCATCCAACTTCGCTTTTATTTCTTCACATGTTTTTCCATCCAAAAATAAAAAGCGAATTACGGTCGATATTGCACCTTCACTATTTTATCGAGAAACACAAAACGTATGTAATACAACTGACTGCCAAATAAAAACTAACCAATGAATCAATCTTAACTTAGTATGGTGTCGTTTTTTTTTTTTTTGGGGTTAAGGAGTCGCGGGCCAAAGGACTCCAGGGGGCAAGCTGAGGAAGTGGAAATAACAACATAAACTCCCGATGAAGCTTTCCCCAAGACCGTCATGCGCGGTAAAAATCCGCATCCTGCACGAGGTGACCCTGCTAATAACTAAACATGACGGATCTAGACAAGGAGGTCGAACTAAACTCCCCCAATCTACGGTGTCACGTGACCCGTGCCTATGGATGGATGGCACCAGGGCGATGGTGTCGTGAACGGAACCTCTGGAGTACCAGGCAACCCTCCAGAGTAACCCGCCTTGCACCACACAGGGGGTTCTGATGGTGTGGACAGTATTTCCCCCATTCTCGTGGGAACAACATGAAGATTATAAATACATATAAAACCAAAACCAATGAGGCTCGAGGAGTGGCTCCGGCTACAGACTTGAGCCTTGAGTCTATCCCGGAAACGGAGACGAGCCAGGGTGCGGCAGCGGACTCTGGAGGTCCCACGACCGGCGTAGATACGGGGGATCAGGGGGTAGCTTCGGCCAGAGACCTGTCCCCGACACCCAAGCTGGAGGCTGGGTCCCACCGGAGGGCGGCGAGCTCCGCGGACTCCGGGGGCCCCTCCACCAGTGAGGACTCTACTGTTAGAGTAGAGGGACTGCCCCGGCAGTCCAAGCGTCTTTCCGGGGCGCAAAGAAAGAAGCTCCGGAGGGCGCAAAAAATGGCGGCCGGGACCTGGACGGTCGAGAAACCTGTAAAGGCGCAAGAGGGGAGTGCGGGTCAGAAGAGGACGCGCTCGAACTCTAGCACGCCCACTACAGACAGACGTTCCAAAAGGGCCAGGGTGCCTGTAAAGGCGCAAGAGGAGAGTGCGAGTCGGAAGACGCCGCGCTCTGGCTCTAGCACGCCTACTACAGACAGACCTCCCAAAGGAACTAAGGCCGGAACACCGGCGCAGACTGGCTCTTACAGGGAGGCTGCGGAGGGCCTCGGGATGGCGGTGATTGACAGACGCCATCCTGAGGTCACGCTAGACCAGGGGAAGGCGGACCTGATCCAGGCTGCGGTGGTAGCTGCAGTGGACTCTCTTCAGGAAGGGGAGAGCCCGCCTCAGTTCCACCGGACGCGCCTGACGGGGGGCATCCTCTGGATAACCTGTGCCGGCCCGCAGTCGCGGGACTGGCTGCGGAAAACGATCGGGGGCCTCGGTCAGATTTGGGAGGGGGCGGACTTGACAGCCGTCGAGCCCAAGGAACTCCCAAAGAGACGCAAGGTCCTCGTACGGATCCCTGACACCGTCCCGCAGGAGACGGTGATCAGCAGACTTAAGATCCAGAACCCTGAACTGGGGACGCAACACTGGTCGGTTCTAAGCAGGAAGGCAGAGGAGAAAGGACAGACGCTCGCCTTCTCGATCGACCCGACATCTTACAGAGCCCTTGAAGGAACCTCCTTCAAGGCATTCTGGGGCATGGGAAGGGTTAGCTTCCGTCCACTGGGGAAGCAATTAAGGGTTAATGGGACTTAGGTTCCTTCAGGTCAACCTCCAACACAGTAGGGCAGCCACGGCCGGACTACTAATGGCTCTGAGGAACACGGATGTGGCCCTCATCCAGGAACCGTACTCCTACAAAGGAGAGATCAAGGGACTCGGCGGAGCTAATGGAAAGCTCATCTACAGCAGGTCCAGCGAGAATCCGAGGGCCTGCATTTTTGTCAGGGAAGGGATAGAGTTTCTCCCTCTAATGAATTTCTGTTCCAGGGACCTGGCAACGATCAAAATCCGATGTGGAGGAGCGGATGGGCTGAGGGACATTACTGTCGCGTCAGCCTATCTGCCAGGGGACAGCACGGACCCTCCTCCACCCAACGAATTGGAGCAGCTGATGGTGGGTAGCAGAGCAGGTGGATGGCAGACCATCATCGGCATGGATGCGAATGCGCACCATGAGTTGTGGGGTAGCTCGGACACAAACTCTAGGGGTGAGGCACTTTTACAATTCTTTATGAAATTTAATTTAGACATATTGAATAGAGGTAATAAACCGACATTCGTCACAACACGGCGTGAGGAAGTTTTAGACCTAACAGTTTCCACCCAGTTTCTGGGTGACTTTGTTAAAAGCTGGGCTGTGTCTGGGGAAGTGAGTAGCTCAGACCACAGATACATCCGGTTTGAAATCGCCAAAGTCGAAAGAGAAACGGTATGGTACCGGGACCCCCGCAAGGCGGACTGGGAAGCCTACAGGGCAGACCTAGCTGTGGAACTGCGGGGGGTTGAGAGGGCCATAAGGGATTCAATAGACCTCGAGATTGCAGCAGTCCAATTGCGAGACGCAATTACCTCGGCCTATAACGCCAACTGCCCCCTGAAAATGAGGGTGTCCACCAGGAACGTCCCATGGTGGAACGAGGACCTCAGGCAAAGGAGGACGCAGGTTCGTAAGCTGTTTAACGCGGCCAAAAGGTCGGGAGCATGGGATGAATATAGACAGGCCCTATCGACCTATAACAAAAGACTGAGGGACGCCAAGAAGGAGTCGTGGAGGAGGCACTGCGAAGAAGTGGAAAACACGTCCGAGAGTGCTCGACTACACAAGATCCTGTCAATGGGCCCTCAGACTAACATAGGCTCCCTTAGAACACCCACGGGAGGCTTTACAAGCTCGGGGGAGGAAACTATGGAAATTTTACTCCAGACGCACTTCCCCGGCTGTAACATAATAAACCAATCACCTCCGGACTGGGAACACTCAGAAATAGAGGCGCCTTATAGGCGGGCATCTAGAGTAGACTGGACAGTCGCTAAAGAGGTGGTTACCTGGAGCAAAATCAGATGGGCCATTAACAGCTTTAAGCCATACAAATCGCCGGGATTTGATGGAATAATGCCCATCATGCTCCAACAGGGGATAGATATACTGGCGCCGGTGCTTACCCTCATTATGAGGGCCAGCCTGGCTCTGGGGTACATTCCGAGGGCATGGAGACTGGCCAGGGTTGTATTTATTCCTAAACCTGGGCGTCCAACAGACCAGGCAAAGTCCCTGAGGCCAATAAGTCTCATGTCCTTCTTGCTGAAAACAGTGGAAAAACTGCTCGACCGGCACATTAGGGGCGGTGTACTGGAAGCATATCCTCTACACTGCGGACAATATGCATACAGAGCAGGATTCTCAACAGAAACAGCACTGCACCAACTGGTGCTGAAACTGGAGAATACGCTGGAGAACAAGGAGGTGGCGCTGGGGGGCCTTCCTAGACATAGAGGGGGCCTTTAGCAACACCTCGTTCGGATCGGTTCTGGCAGCTGCCCGGGAGCGTGGAATAGAGGAGACCTGCTGCAGGTGGATCGGTTCCATGCTCAGGGACAGGGCGGTGTTCACCTCACTCGCGGGAGGGACTCTGCTGGCGGGGGTCGCGGCGGGGTGTCCGCAGGGGAGCGTTCTGTCTCCCTTGCTCTGGTGTCTAGTCGTGGACGGCCTGCTGGGGAGGCTCTCGGGAGGGGGGTATGAGGTACAGGGCTATGCGGACGACATTGTCATCATAGTCCGAGGAAAGGTCACACAGGCAGTGTGGGAGCGTATGCAGACTGCACTGAAAGTGGTGGAAGGGTGGACGGTTGATCAAGGGCTCGGGGTGAGCCCCGAGAAAGCAACCGTCGTGCCGTTTACGAGGAGGAGGAAGTGTGAAAGCCACAGAACTCTCACTCTATACGGTAGGAGCGTTCCAATGGCCAGGGAGGTAAAATATCTTGGGGTCGTATTGGACTCTTAAGCTAACCTGGAATGGTCACATTGGAAAAATACTGCGTAAGGCAGTCATGACCTTAGCCGTCACTAGGCGGCTATATGGAAAAACGTGGGGACTAAGACCTAGTATGGCCCACTGGCTGTACACAAGGGTGGTCAGACCATCGTTAACATATGCGGCACTGGTCTGGTGGCCTAAGGTGACACAATCCAGTGCCAAACAAAAACTAGGCAAGATCCAAAGGATGGCTTGCCTAGGCATCACAGGGGCCATGTCTTCAACCCCAACAGCCGCCATGGAGGTGTTGCTGGATCTACCCCCCCTACACTTCGTTATTATGGGAGAGGCCAGGCTAGGACTATACAGACTAGCCTGCAATGGTAGACTGAAGATCAACCCAGGCTTCAGGGGCCACTGCAAAATCCAGGAGATCGTGAAGGAACCCATGCTTGAAATGAGGTCAGACTTCGCGAGCCCGCGAATGTGCAGGGAAAACAACTTCACAGTGGAAATCCCTGATCGCGGGGCATGGCGGGAGGAGACACCGGGCATACCACGGGACGCGCTCGTCTGGTTCACGGACGGATCTGGCGGGGAGCGTGGGACGGGGGCAGGTGTTTACTCGGAAGGACCGAGGGTGAGTCACAGTATTTCCCTCGGAGCCCATGCAACGGTGTTTCAGGCCGAGATGTACGCCATCCTGCACTGTGTGCGGGAGAACAAGAGGAGGGGCTACACCAACAAGCGGATCCTCATAGCCACAGACAGCCAGGCAGCCCTTAAGGCACTAAGTAGCCCACGGGTAAATTCCTGGCTGGTGAGTGAGTGCCGAGACGAGACGAGCGACCTGGCTGGGCAGAATGAGGTGACCCTCATCTGGGTGCCGGGTCACTCGGGGGTCAAAGGCAATGAAGTAGCTGACAGTCTCGCAAAGAGGGGGTCAGCAGAACCATTTATGGGACCAGAACCGGCTCTGGGCGTGTCAAAGAGCACTGCCAGGGGAGCCATTAAGTCCTGGGTCAGAAACCAACACAAGGTGTACTGGGCGGACTGTCCAGGGCTCAGACATGGGAAGTCAATAATTGACGGACCCAGTTCAAAGAGAGCTGTGGAGCTGCTAAACCTTAGCAGAGGACAGCTCAGAAACACAACAGGTCTCTTGACGGGACACATGGCCGTCAAGAAACACCTACATAAAATGGGGCGGTTCGAAGGGGACCTCGCATGCAGACTCTGCGGCGAGGGGGAGGAATCAGCCCAGCACATCTTGTGCGAGTGTATAGCTCTGGACCGGAAAAGACAACTGATCTACGGTCACTCTAGACCGGAGACAGAGCAATATAAAACTTCACCCTACCAATCGCTGTGCAGACTAGTTCAAGGCACAGTGATTTTGGAATGGGTGGAGTAAGACTAGGGGTATGCACAATCAACCAAGGGTTGCGGTGCTATCGGGGCGGCAAGGCCGCGGACGAGCCCTGAGGGAACAAAAAAAAAAAAAAAAATGGTGTCGTTTTACGGATGTCAGTACACGACAATGTTGCCAACTTCCCTCAGCAACGCCACCTGTTCTTAAACACTGGTTCTTATTGATCGACTCCCGCATCTATCTTCCTTATTTGAATATACTAATTAATATAACATGTTTAAGATTTCATAATATTCTGTTTTGCATCACCACTTATAAAGCACATCTGTGATATTATCCGTTACAATCACGCATGGCGTTGTTGGATTTCCAAAAGATAATTTTTTAAGACTTTTTTTAAATTTTAGGCTTTAGGATTAGTTGAAAATCAAAGTGACTACTACTTAGGAAAACTAGCAAGAAGCAATCCATGGCCTGCAGTTGGTAGAGGGTGAGTAAATATTACATTATGTTAATAGTGTTAAATATTGTAATTTGTAAATTTTTAATCATCTAAATTCTGAATGGTATAGCTGTGTATGAAATATGAATATATATATATATATATATATATATATATATATATATATATATATATATATATTATATATATATATATATATATATATATATATATATATATATATATATATATATATATATATATATATATATATAAACACACACACAGTAACACTCTGCTAATCCCAATCAATTGTATCTGGCTCAATGCGGATTAGTGCAGCAAAGGAATAATAAATGTTAAAACATTTATTATAACTAGTAGTAGTAGTGGTAGTAGCAATGGTGGGGAGGCTAACGCCAGGCAAGTAGGCCGCAATGGGCCCTTTTTGCCAACAGCAGCCATGCACTACCCCTCCTCGGTTCCGTCACCAAACCTCATCGACATCGAAATAAAGGCCATGAAGGTCTTCCATTGGACGGATGGTATATATAGATGGCACATCCTACATCTTGCTGATTTTTTGACCCGGCTGAATTTATTTTTAGGTTAGTGGTGTAAGGTTCTAGATATTGGTTTATTATGCATTTGTTTATGCTTGGAATGTTGGTATACATTGGAATAATTACTTTAGGTTTTACAAACTGGAAGTCAAGAATCACGGTTTCTTTTGGAATCCACCCAGAGCTATAAATTTCCAGGGAAGCCTCAAATAATGGTGGAGTATTTTTGTGAGACCGTATTTATTTGTAAGGTGGTTAACACAAATTTTTTGAATTTTGTCGGAAAAAGCATCCTTTTGGGTGCTAAAATTTTTGATCGAAAACTTACAAGCTAAATAAAATCTTCTAATATGCATAGGCTGTTCTTAATACCAAAGTTTTTAATTTCGCTAATGAGGAGATCTCTGTTTATATATATATACATATATATATATATATATATATATATATATATATATATATATATATATATATATATATATATATATATATATATATATATATATATATATATATATATATATATATATATATATATATATATATATATATATATATATATATATTGGACCGATCTTGATCAAATTTGGTGAGTACCTTCCTTTTGCAAGTGGCTTGGATAAGTTCGTTAGCGAGGAAAATCGGACCAGGTTTTCCCGGAAAATTTTGTGTTTTCTTTCTAAAAAAATTCATATCTCCGTAAATAACAAAGTAAGGGCAACCGTGGTACGCGTGTTTGTATTATAAAGAGTGAACTCTGTACCAAAATTTAGGTCTCTAGCTTTAAAGACAACCAAGTTATGGGTAGTTAAAGAAACAAATTTTGTAGTTTTCCTCAAAACGTCAAACTCGCAATTTTAAACGTCAAAATTGGCAATGTTTAGGCAAAGAACGTGAAACAAATACCGATTGTGAAAAGAAAATGTTGCAAGAAGAGTGTTCTGCAAACCCTTAAGTTTCATATACAACCGTCATCGCCCTTCATTTTACTGAAATATTTGCGAAATATTCATTTCAAATACACCCTTTCTTTGATGCTTTGGCTGTCAGTTCAGTTAAGTTGATGCCTTTTTGGATATTTATTTGTAGGTTTAGTGAAGTTTATGGTTTAACGGTCTATAATTTTTTTTAGCTAATTTTCGTAGAACAAATTCGTTACTGCATTTTTTATCGAAATATGATGCGTTTATAAGAAATTTTTATATATTTTCAAACCATAAGTAATTTTGATAAAAATATAGTACGTTGTTTCTACTACATAGGCTATATCGATAATCAGATTGATGCCTGCTCGCATTTGCTATTAAAAACATTTTTATGGAAATTCACTTCCATAACACATTTGCTGCATCCAGAGTTTTGAAAAATGTTTATATGTTTTCAAACAATAAATTTATTTCGATGAAATATGATACATTGTTTCTACTATATAGGCAACCAAGTTTGATGCATGCTTCCATCAAATAAAGACATTTGCTATAAAAAATATTTAAAAGAAAATTCGCTACCATAACGCACTTGCTGCGTCCAGAGATTTTTTATTGACTAAAGAGAGAATTGTGTCAAATTTATTTTGTTAAATAAAAAATTATAACACATTTAAATCACAAATTCCATAATTTGAACTGCTGATATAAAATGCAGAGAGGGTCTATTTCAAATAAATTTTCTGTAACTGTTTTAGTCAAATGAAGAACAATAGCTGTTGAAACAGAACTGTAAGACCCTGTTAAGCACACTTCTTGCAATGTTTATTGTCCAAAACACGCCTTCGTTTTAGAACCTTTGTTTAACAATCACTAATTTTGACGTTTCAAATCAGAAGTTTGACGTTTCTAGAAGAAAAATCATAAAAATTTTCAATCAGTGGTTGTTAATATAGTTTAACAGTGTTTTCAAATATTTAACCGACAAAAATACAGCATTTAACAAACGTCAGTGAACTACCAGCGAGGAATATAGTTTCACCAATAACTTTTCACTTTGACACAAAATAATGTGACACTATGCAAATGCGGTAAAAGTTTCTTCGAGTTTCAAAAGTGTTGGAATGTTTAATTTCCCTCCTACTTGTGTATTTAAGCCTTAGTGTAATCTTTTACATTTAATTGTTACTCATATTTAGATGCATAGATACCTTTATTTCATAGATACCAGTTACACAATTATTATGTTCCTAGTTTGTAATATTGTCATAAAATTACATGTCTATCAATTAATGCACAAAATTGTAAACTATAGCACACAAGGTATACATAAAAATAAGTAAGATATAAAAACTATTTACATACTAAAATCAAAATATAATATTAAAAAAAATCACAAGAACTCATCAAGGAAGTAACATCCCTTCTGAAGAAGGTAATCTTTCAAAGGTTAGAAAAAAATACTAAATGTGTTTAAACCTCTAATTTGACTAGGCAGGTCATTATAAAAATGACAAGCATTACAAAAACATGTTTCTGGTAAAAGGCGGTTGAATGAGCATCAAGTAGCAAAACGTGGCATCTTGTATCATAAGCATGTATTACTCTGTTTCGAGAAAAAGTGGCAAGGTTACTATAAATAAAGCAACCTAAGCCGAATGAGTTCCTAGACTGGTTACCCATCTAGGATCTCGTCTCGTCCGATGTTGCTTAATTTCAAATTTCAACCAATAACATCGACATCCAAACTGCACCACAAAAGTTGTAGTATTATTCTAATTAACTTTTGTCACCAGTCTGTGTCTAGCTAATATCTACTTGTCTTAATGATGTAAATATGTTTATGTTTCAGTTTCAACACTGGTGTTATGCTATATGACCTGCTGAACATGAGAAAGGTAAACTGGCTAAATTTATGGCCTAATGTAACAAAACAAGTAGCTTCTACTTATGGGACAACTGGCTTGGGTGATCAGGATGTCATCAACGCAGTGATAAAATACAATCCTGAGATAGTTTACATAGTGCCTTGTTATTGGAATACACAACTGAGTGATCACAGTTTGAGTCATGAGTGTTATAGAAGTAATAAGGTTAAGGTAATTGTTTGGTTTGGTATGTTTTTATTATATTTTGGAAATCAATTTAACTGGAGTTTTGTTTTGTAACACAGATCGAGATTTTTTAGCTAGTAGGTACGTAAGTTATGTGGATTATTTAATTTTAGAAACTCCTATAAGTAGTGACACTTTTCCATTGATACAAAAAGATGAACCTGCACAGCGTTTAATTAGCTATTAAGTAATAGTGGACTTTCCCTAGACTAGGTCTACAATGAATAGATAATTATTTAGTTAGTGCGAGCTCAGTCTCCTTTACGTTAACTTCTCCACCATTATAGTTTTTTAATGAAATAAAAGTTGAAATGCAGTCTAAAAGAAAACAAGTTGTTTTAGATAATTGTGCAAGAGGAAAGTAGAAACGTACTGTACCAGCTCTTTAGTAAAAGGTGGAAGTGTTGAATTAATTGAGATCTGGAATGTTATTGATTAATGCTTCATATAAATATGTTCTAAATGAATCGAGCATATAAGCAATTCATTAATTGTTATTGCCCTTACTTGGTGAAACCGTTCCTTCACTAATGTTTGTTTTCTTCTCTGTAACCGGTATCACTGTTGAGCTCAAATAAGAACGAAACATAGTATGTGTTTCTATTAATAATCGTAATATATCTCTTTACATTATTTGTATAATTATCTTATAGGACATTAGTAACAGGGCTGATGAATTTAAAGTATCGTTAGTGGTTGTATGGCAGCACCTATTGTACAGAATTTGTACTGGAGCCGTCTTAACAACAAAGTTCTTTGTTGAGCTTTAGATGTCAGCAGTTCAATACAGCTCACAGTTCTTTCAGAATTTGGCATCTTTTAATGGTGTTAGGTTACTAGGCTCCAAGTATGGCAGTTCTTTCATTTTATTAAGTTTTTGCCAGCTCTTGGTGTATCTGGCGTATCCTCTTCAATACATATTCTTCTATCTTTTTCACAGGTTTAGGTTTTAATTTTGTAATTGGAGGTGCATCTTTAAACTTTTCCTCAACACAATAAGGGCTATCGACCTCTGCAAAATGGGGAAGAAAATCATTCAAATTCTTTGCTAAAACATGCTCTATATTTCGCATGTACTTGGGAGTTTAAAATAAATACAGCTAATGGTATGCAATACATAAGATCTTGAAAATTCTTACCATAGTCTGAACTATGAAAAAACTGTTGTATTAGGAACACAACCAAAACTGTGCGACATCTCACAAGCTTGGAGACACATTACATCTAAAAATCTTTGCTAAAACATGCTATGTATTTCGCATATACTTTGACACTTCTTCAGGAGCCTAAATAAATACAGCTAATGGTATACAATACATAAAAATCTTAAAACTTCTTACAGAAAGCTGAACTATGAAGAAACTGTCGGGTTAGCAACCTAAAAAAACTTTCTCCAGTTTGATGATGCTGTCAAATAGCAAAATCAATGACAGAGAAGAAAACAAGCATTTGTGAAGCCAGAGAAATACCCTCTATGACTGCATTGACCATATAAGATGTTAAAATTCGGAAAAAAGAAATTCGAGATGTAGTAGAGTTATGTACTTCAAGAGCATGAAAAGTAACTAGCCAAACGTGTGACACTGATTAACAGCGAAGGGGAATTGACTCTGCAGTTGAAAGATACAAAACAAAAACGTGGACCACTAAACACCAGTGAACTTATCGAAAAAACTCTTGAGCCTTTTGCAAAATTCAAGCCCAAAGGGATTCAAAAATAGGCTTAATTTGAAAAAACATACAAATCACTAACGAAGTTGCCTCTGTAGATATCCAAATTGCCTAATCTTATCCCAGAAGATTTAATGGCATTATAGATGACAAAGGTTATGTTGCTGGGCAAGTGTTTAATGCTGATGATCTGACACTTTTTTTGGAAGAAAATGCACACTTTTACATATGTTTGCAGCTCACAAAAACAGCCACCAGGTGTTAAAGCTGCTAAAGGCAGAGTAACAGTTTCACATTGTTGCAATGCAGCAGGGCACTTAACTAAATGTAAGCTACTTTACAACTCTGCAAATCTTAGAGTTCTGAAAGGCAAAAATTTAGAGTGTCTGCCAGTGTTTTCGGAATCAAATAGAACAGTCTGGGTAATAACCAATTTTTTTTTAAAGTAAATAACAGCTTAATCTTGAGGAGGCTTGAAACATTGATGGTGAAGGATTTGAAGACTTGAAGAAGTTGGGGAATTAATCGATGGCTATACCGAACCTTTCACTTCTTAAAGGAACTGGTGATGTTGTCGAGAGATGACGACTTCACTCAAGTGTCAAATTCCGTAGCACGTTGTCCATTCTAGCACCATAAATTAGGCAGCTGTTGGCTTAACTGTCTAATTGATTGTTGTTGCCCTTACTTGGTGAAACTGTCCCATACTAAATACAGACTTGAAGACTACTACTCTGGCTTCACTATCAATATTGAACTGGTTTTGCCACTTTTTAACATCATCAGACAGTAAAACGGTGGAACTGGTCACAGACAAGATAACAAACACTTGTGAAGCTAGAGAAGTAGTAGTAGCAATGGTGAAAATAGGCGAGTAGGCCACATCAGGTTGTTTTTGCCAATCCAGCAACCAGCAGCCATGCCCCTCGATCCCATCACCAAACCTCCTCGACCTCAAAATAAAGGTAATGATGGTCTTCCATTGGACGGAACTTACTTACTCTGTAGAGTCCTTGATCCAAACATTTCTGTTCAAGAACTCCCAAAAACCTCACATTCACACAGGTAGCGGCAATATGTTTCTTTAGTCTCACCGCATTCCTCAAAAATGGGATCGCTCTCGACACCTTCCCATATAAGGTGTCTTCTGAGACTACAGTGGCCTGTTAGTACCCTGATGATACGGCAAAGTGGAGTGCGACTTCTACCAACAACAACAATAATAATAATAAGTCTAGTTTCTATCTGGCCCCTCACAAAGTCCTTTGCCTGTCTACAGCCACTGACCGACCTCCATTGCTTCTCCATAATCTCCTCAGTCCATTTAGCTAGGGGGTCGGAGACCTTCCTACTTATGTCTATAGCAGGCCATAGAACGGCCGCTGGGAACCAAGCCTTGTGAGGTCAGTTGCCACCTCATTCCCCGCCACGCCATAGTATCCCGGGACCAACATAAGTTGTAAATTTTTTGTCCTGGCCAACTCCCCAAGAGCTTCAGCGCACTCCTGAACCAGCATTGATAGAATCCTGGGCACACAGACCTCCCGGAGGGCCACCTGACTCTTCGAGCAAATGTATACACATTCTTGGGGGTCGTCCTCAACATCCTGTCAAATAGCTTTAGACAGGGTAGGGTATACCTCCGTTTCGAATACTGTGGTATATGCGCCCAGAGCATAAGTCTCGTGCACCCCCAGGCCATCCATGTATATTCACACCCCGGAGGTGTGCTGCTCCTCTAGCCCTGATCCGTCAGTAAAACAAACCAGACTAGCAGGCTGGAAAGCAACCTCATTATCCCTCCATTGATAGTTCCTGGGGATTCTGAGGTTATATGTCTTAGTCAGTCTAATATGATCCTCTGCATTTCGTACCTTGATGGTGGATATTGGAATTTCTCTTTTCACCTCCTTGGCAACTTTTTCATGTCCTCTGATTACTCCCTCACCACACCAGTGTCCAGAGTCTGGCATTCTGATATGTGACGCCATAGCCCCCCTTCTAAAACAGATGGGAAGCACCGGCAGCATCAGCAAGACCTCTAGGTGTCCTCATAGACTTGGTGATATCCAGAGTTGCCAACCTTTGAAGTTTGGCCAGCTTCCGGGTAGCAGTTTGATTCACACCGCCAGCGAAGTAGTCTCTACATCTGTATTTAGTAAATCTTATTAATTTCATAAAGTCCTCAGATGTCATTCTTATTCTTGCACATTTTTAAAATTATTGTAGCTGATTTTCTGTAATAAATTTTTGCTTTGGGGTCAACACAATTTTGATGTCCCTGCATTTCTTTGCTATTGTTAACACTTTAGTAATGAAAAGTACTAAATTCCGCAACTATCATAGTTCAAACGAGGGCTCACCATTATCTTAAGATTATCATTCAGTGGTACCAGACTTTGTGCTTGAAAACACCAGATTTGTTTTTTACAGACTTGATTTGAGTGTTCTAAAACTTGACATTTGTATCTAGGTTGTACATTGGAACTCACCAAAGAAAATGAATGTTATAAATAAGGATGGTGCTTATTTTCAAACAATTTATACAACATTCTCAGAATATAATGGGAATCTTCTTAGAAGGCAGCTTTACGAGTGCCAAGGCTTTTCGAAAGTGGTGACAGTAAGTATTTGTAATATTTATTCATTAATTTCTAAAATCGTGTATAATGGGGCTAAGAGTGAACGCACTGGGTAATATTGAACAAAAACGTAATTTATCAAACTTTGACGATTGATCTTAAATGGTAGGCAACTTTCATTACCCGAACTTGTTGGAGGTGCTGCATAACTTCCCCATGATATTGTTGGTTACACCTGCATTCATCAGAAAATAATTTTAACCTTGTTAAACGCAGAGTTGCCAGCAGGTGAGTTGTTATAGATTTTATTGACATCTACCAAACCTCTTCATATCTAAGTGAGTATTGAGGATATTAATATAGTCCAATGAAATAAATTCTTTTAAGTAACCGTAACCACAATTCTGCATGATAGAATTTTGAATAAATTTATTATTTGTATAGTTCTGGTTGAAAATGTAAACAATGTTATTTTGTTGGATTATATCGAATTTTGCCTTGGGTACACGTGCACCGGCTAGGCACAGCACTATGGCCCCCAATTGATGGAGAAGGCTTTGTAAACAGTTGTTGTTGGCAGCCTGCCTTTTAGCCAAGCTACAGTTTGGTGTTCCAAAAACAACTTCATATGAAAAAAAATAAAGGGATGCACTCTGATAAACTTGGAACACCATTACAGCAAATGACGAAAAACTTATTGTTGGTGCACTCCTAACTGCAGCAGATTTTCGTATACCATTTAATCAAATTATTTATGTGATTTTGTACCATAATATTTAAACAGTAAGGGCGTTTGTGGGCAGAGTTTCATGATAATCAACCGAGCAAAGACTGGTGTGGATTTTTTTGAAGCAAAACCCTGAAGTTTCAAAACTAAACAGCCAAAATATTAAACACTGCCGGCACTGCTTACAACCGGAAGTAACAGGGAACTATTTTGAGCATGTTATGTCTACTCTTGAAGGAATTCCTCCACAGTTATCAACTATGATGAAACGATTGTGATTGATGATATGGGATGTGAAAAAGTCTTTGTCAGTAGAAAACAAAACCGGCTAGCAAAGTGAACGATTTTTCAAAATCGATTATGTTTTCTGCATCAGCTGACGGAACTCTGCTCCATCCTTACATTGTATATAAATCAAAATGTCTGTATCCAGATTGGATCGAGGGAGGACCTGACGGTGCTTTTTACAACCGGTCAACCTCTGGTTGGTTCAACTCGGATATTTTCAAAGACTGGTTTTTCCAAATAGTGTTGCCCTATTTTAGAAGTGAAAAAAGCTGTCATAGCAGACAAGTCACATTTCCTACAGGGTGGTAAAAGCTTCTGAGAATAATAATATTTCTTTTGTATTACTTCCCAAGTATAACACTCACTTATGCCAACCTCCAGTCGTGACAGTATTCTATCCAACGAAGGTGGCTTGAAGCAAAACAATGATTGACTGGAAACTAAAAAATTTTGAGACTCAGCAAGTGCATTCTGGTAGTGAATTTTTATAAGATTAAGAGTTTGTCGAGCTAGCCTTAGGTATACTGAAAATAATACAAATAGTGCTGCAAATTGAATCATAACTTCCACATAGCTGTGATAATCTCGTCTCCTCAGAAAGAGACACTCTCGTGAAATGAATTTAGGGTCCATGACTTGATGACAAAGAAAATAATAATAATAACATATTTATTGTATTACAAGACGAGGTCTTATTACAAGGGTTTGACACTCCTAAAAGCTATCCACTTTGAAGTAAGCAAAATTACCTGCATAAGAGATGAAGTGTGTTTCAAAAACAGTAATAACAATAAAAATAATAAATCCCGGATAGCATAATTAAAAAACATTTGGAATAAGTAAATTTAATTCTAAAAAAATAATTAACTCACCGTTATTTAACCAACCAAATAATAAAAATAATCTAGCCAGTTATTTGTTCCTTTAAAAATATCTCAGCTTCAAAAGGTTAATTACCAAATAGGCTATACTTTTCAGACATGCAATATCCAAGGCATCGAACGTGGCCACTAAGCCGTCTAAGTTTTGTAAGTAAATTTTAGACGAGATTTATTGGACAGGGAATTTGAGCAATTACCCTTATCAGAAACATTGGCACGGCAAAGCTAAGATAACTACTCAGCTCACGAGATACACCAAAGCTACTATAAAATTGCGAATATGTAACTGAAACGCCCCACATCTATATGAAACAACCAGCTCTCAAAATCGTCCATCAACTTTTTCTTTTTTAGTCTCAGTGATGAAGGAGAGAGTAATACCCACTGCAGACTTGCACTAAACAATTCACACAACTTCTGAAATTGTGAAGCCCAGTTATATTTGGGATCGGCCCCCTGAAGTGCACATAATCTTTTGAAGCAAACATATGGATATCTATGAGCGTCCATACTCAACAGTTTCTCCAGCCAAGTTAAGCAACTCTGAAATACCATCAGAGATCGGCGGATAGTTCCTGTCTCCAGTCTTACCATGTAATTGGGAGTGTTTAGCGGAAGCCCCTTAATATCCACCAGTATGTCTACCAAACTGGCAAATCTACTGAGTTAGCACTCAATAACCTCGTCGAGAAAATCACAATCGGATTGTTATTACCTCGTTGCAGGGGGAGGTGGTAAGCTTCAGGGTTGCGAGGGTGTGCCCTCAGGGGGGAGTTCTATCCCCCCCGCTGAGGTCCCTCTTTGTGGACGATTTGCTGGCAATTCTCTGGCTGTGGGAGGTTGAGGTCCAGGCTTATGCTGATGATCTTGTCATAATGGTTAGAGGTAAATCTAAAGAGGAACTTGCAAGTACTCTTCAAGAGGCACTAAATGTAGCGAATGATTGGTGTCGGAGGGAAGAGATGTCTGTGAACCCCCGCAAAACGATCATTGTTCCCTTTAGTAGAAGAAGAAGGCTAAACAGATTAAAACCACCTATTCTTATGGGGGAAACGATTCCATTTACGGAACAAGCAAAGTATCTGGGGGTTACCCTAGATAAGAAGCTCAACTGGGACGTACAGTTAGAGAATGTAATCCGCAGGGCTAAACTGTCCCTGTGGACATGCCATAGAATCTGTGGAAATAACTGGGGAACAAACCCCCAACAGATGTACTGGCTCTATATAGTGGTTATCAGACCAATGATAACGTATGGAGCCATAGTTTGGTGGCCCAAGGCACTTCGTGGTATCGCGAGGGCCAAACTGGCTCATCTACAGAGACAAGCTTGTCTGATGATAACGGGAGCGATAAGCACCGCACCATCAGCCGCTCTGGAGGGCCTCCTTAATATTCCACCTCTTCACATATGGCTGGAGAGGGTGGCGAGGTGGACAACGTACAGACTAAAACAAACGGCCGACAGCATGCCAAAGGAAGTCAGTCTGGGAGGGTCCGGACTCCTCGATGACATTGAGGGTCAAGGGATTCTGGGAATGGTCTCAGACTTGATGCGTACAAAGATCAGTAGAGATCTGTCTTTCAAGACCGTCCTCCCGGAAACGGAGGACTGGGAAAGAAATCAAATGACTCTATTGAGAGCCGATCTCTGCTGGTATGCTGACGGCTCCAAAACCAATATGGGAGTAGGAGCCGTATGGCCCACTCACATTCAAACCTAACCTAACCTACTTCAATTTATATGTAGGCACAAAAAGTTGCTATCAAGAATGCGTTATCACAAGACATATTTTGCTGAGGTTTTTTTGGGGCACCTTAATCTAAATGACTTTTTATTACCTACGCAAACCTTTAACAACATTTTTATCTTGTAATGGATGCTGGTGAGGCCCAACTCACGCATTAAGAATTTCTCAGGAAATGCATTGGTCATATTTCAAAAATTCATATCTTCTAAACAAATAGACAGAATTTCAAAAATAAAAAAAGCAATGAATAGAGAATCGAAAACTCTTTTCAAGGCGCTATCACATTACCCCTATTCCCATTTGAAAAAAAAATAGAGATGACCCCCCACTTACGAGGGTAAAGTTTGGGCTATATTTTTTGCTTCAAAAGTTGTCCCCCTCACAAGCAAACTTGATTGCTTCAGGTTTTTTTCAACAAAATCTTTTCTTGGCAGTTATGGCTGCCAGCTCATTTTCAATGGGCCACCCTATATATTAATCTGCAGTTATGCATTGAATAAAATAGTGTAAATTGTAAATCAATTTATTTTGTTAATCTAAGTTGACAATGGATTTCCATCAACTATAGGGCTCCACAATATATGAAATCACATAATAATAATCCCATTTATCATTATTGATTATGCAATGCAAATATCACAAAGTTCTAAACTTATGTGACTTTGATGCAAAATAGTAGGTTGCTTAATTTAACCAGGTCAGCATTTTCTGCTGCCAAAAGATGTTACATAAGTGACTTTTATTTATATTGTTTTGTGTTTTTAGGAACCATCAGCAGATGTTTGTTCAGAATTTCGTAAAGCACAGACTAGTCCATGGAGAACACTTCTTTTCTTTAGGGAATTTAAGTATACACCTGTTCAACATGATATTACCTTGGTGGTGCAGCTTTCATATGATAGATTACAAATGTTAGAAGAGTTAGTTAAGTATTGGAGAGGTAAAAATATTTTGTTTTGATAAGTTAGTAAAAGAGTGGATGGCTAGGAATATAATTGTAACCTTAATAGTGAATGCTTATTTTATTTAAAATTTATACACAAGAGAATTCATTAAACTTTTAACTATAAAGGAAAATTAGGTGGCTAGTCAGCGAAGAGCTAAATATTAGCTCTTGTATTTGTATTTACCCGTCGTGGCTCACGATATCATAATCAAGTTGGGATGGTTCAAATGTAGTGGCTAGCTACAGGGGTACGAGGTAAGCGTCAAAATTTACTAGCCTGACAGATCCAGGCTCCAATAGCCTGTCAAATGTTGGTAAGACATTGGTTCACGTTTTATTAGCCTTGGAAAAAAATGGATTTTATGTCAATTAGTTTTCTTATAACTGACACTTGTTCATCATGACATCATAAGTCACGAAAATTGAGCATAGAGCTGTTATTAAATTTCTTACTCTAGAAGATCTTCCACTTCAAAGCATCAAAGATCGGCTGGATGGGGTGTACGCGGAAAATTCTCCATCTTATTCTCTAGTAAAAGATTGGTCAAAAAGGTTTGCAATAGGGTAGGAATCCTTGGAAGATGACGCAGGGACAGGAAGGACGTTGGAAGTGGTGATGGACAACAAGATTGCCCTTGTTGAGGATCTCGTATTAATAATAATAATAATTATCATTTTCAAAAAATGTTGAAAACCATATAAAAAATATCAACGCTTGAAAGTTCACAAACATTGAATGAAAAGAAAGTCAAAATTCAGTACAATTACAAGGCAAAAATAAAATACATACAAACAGAACTACACACAAAGCACAAAGTGCAGAAACATGGCCAGGCTTGAAACCGATCAGCAAATGGCTTCCAAACCCCCGGCCAAATGATATGGTTCAATTAGCAACAGCCTATCATACAACTTTCTTTCAAAAATTGAATAAGTGTTACATTCCTTGAGTTCTGAAGGAACTTTATTGCAGAATCGAATCCTAGCATACAGTACCTGTTTCTCATATAAGCCCAAACGTGTTCAGGGTAATTATAACGTTGTGGGTTGTTGTTGTAATTTGTAACAATGACATGAATTACTTTAGGTACCTTTATTTGCTTATAAAGATACAACGTGAAACAATATTCTGTAATGCTAACTAGGATGATTAAAGATACGATACAGCTTCTTGAAACTTGAAACATGAGTACCTAATAATCAGTGGAAACGGGAAAACTGTTCTATTCCGTTGACACTTGACTTATGTGACAATGACATTTGACATATCAGAATATTCCACAACTACCAACAGTGTTGGCCGTTATGACAGCTCTCCACCTTCTTGGATATATTTACTTGATAAATTGAAATGATGTCAATATTTTAGTTACAAATTGAGTCTATCTGGCGGTCTAACTGTTCTCGGAGCGCTCATTAAGGTAGGCACATCATTTGAGGAATCAGGGCAAGAAATGTTTACATCAGGTGGAGAAGGTAAGGTTGACACTTGACTTATGTGACAATGACATTTGACATATCAGAATATTCCACAACTACCAACAGTGTTGGCCGTTATGACAGCTCTCCACCTTCTTGGATATATTTACTTGATAAATTGAAATGATGTCAATATTTTAGTTACAAATTGAGTCTATCTGGCGGTCTAACTGTTCTCGGAGCGCTCATTAGGGTAGGCACATCATTTGAGGAATCAGGGCAAGAAATGTTTACATCAGGTGGAGAAGGTAAGCTAGTTATGCTTTGTGGCGCTTCCGAGAAATCACTATTTTAATTTACTGATTAATAATATTCATTAATCCACTTATAGCAGACGTTATTGGATATGTCAACAAATATAACACAAAAAATATGCAGTCAAAATAATATAAAACATGACCCTATAAAGGGCAAACAAGTCAAAATAACGAGTATTAATAGTCACTTAAAACTAGACAATTGAACACAGTGAAAATATATATAAAATGCACTACCTTACACACACCCACAAACAGCATATAAACAACAAATTAACTATATATATATATATATATATATATATATATATATATATATATATATATATATATATATATATATATATATATATACACCCTGTTCAAACATTTTATTAATTAGCTCTGACAATGGGTCCAGATAAGGGATTCATCTTGGGATGGACCTAAGTGAACATTGCAATGCGTTACTGATGAGGATGCGAACAGTGAGTTTTGGAGTGTCTGGTTTATATGTCTTTTCCAAATTCTTTTATCTTCTAATTCTATTAAATAATGCAACTCTCCCAATTTATTTTTTACATAACCAAATTCTTACTTGCTACTATATAAATAACCTCGTGCTGCAATTCTCTCCCCTTCTTTAATGTCTCTGATTCTGTCTATTTTAGTGTTTTGTATGTTACTTTTCAATTCTGGTTTAAGATAATATAATTGTGATCAGATTTTCCTGTTAAACATTAAATATGAAGGACTAACATTTGTGGTCGAGTGAGGTGTCTTTCTGTAAAGTAAAAGAGAGTTTGACAGTCGCCTTCCTCTGTCTTTAATATTATTGCCCTTTAAGGCTCTCAAAGCTTGTTTAAATGTCTGCAAGACCATTAGTTGGAGGATGGCAAGGTGCACTAAATTTACGTATGATACAATTTTCTTGCATAAATTTCTTAAATTCATAAGAAGTAAATGTTATACCAACATCAACTAACTCATAGTATGTTTTATGATTTGCGATACTGGTTATATCTTGTCACATAAGATGTCGTACGTGTCTGCTCCCATATAATGAAGTAGATATGCTGCTTTTTTGTCGGTTGTAAACCTGAAAACTTGGAATGCGCCTTCTAGACGCATGGGCCAACGATCAAATTTATTGCTGTTATCATAAGACTCAATTGAAAATAATGTATTTACAATTGTTTGTGTCAGTTCAGTCATTTCGCAGTTAGTTTTCGAACTTGAACTGTAATGTTTTGAAATACATGTAGGTATGCCGCAACTGTAGCCAGTGTATGTAGTGCTTGTGCTTCCCTTCTTCTTAACAAAGTCTGTATGCTTATATACACATGTACTTGTACTATGAGATCGCAACCGTCCTTGTTGCCAATTTATTGTGGGTTGTACAATGTATTGTAATTAGTAATACGGCATGAATCACCTTAGGTACCTTTATTTGGTTATAAAGATACAACTTAAGACACTATTCTGTAATGCTAACTAGGATAATTAAAGATACGATACAGCTTCTTGAAACTTGAAACATGAGTACCTAATAATTAGCAGAAACTTGAAACATGAGTACCTAATAATCGGCAAAAATGGGAGAACTGTTCCATTGACACTTGACTTATGTGACAATGACATTTGACATATCAGAATAGTCCACAACTACCAACAGTGTTGCCGGTTATGACATATAAATATCGGACCTAGTATTGTAGCAGTTCTGTTCTGCATGCTCCTCTACAATATCCCTATGTTTGAACATACACACTAGAACTTCATATACATAAACTGCTGTTGCTGCCAGAACACCTAGCTTTTTGCAAGCTCCCCTACAAGAATCCCTTAAATTCAAGCATAATAAAGTTATTATCACCTTTTTCTGTATCAGAAAAAACTCTGTTGAAGTCCACATTGCCGCCAGAGAAAATCATACCATACCTCAAATTAAAAAAAATTAGCATGGTATAAAGTTTTCATTGCGCTGGATTCCAGATATTTATTTAAAATTCTTATTGTAGAACAAGCACGCCTCAACTTTTGCATAACTCTTCTATATGAGCAGACCAACTCAAGACGCCATCGACATGAATAACCAGCAATATGGCAGATGTGAACGCTACCAACTGACCACCTAAAACTGCTTTTTTGGGAGTAATAAATCCACATTGTTTAGTTTGCCTCTTTATTTAAAGTACTAACATTGATGAAACTGAAATTATGCCAATATTTGTTTACTTACCGCTGTATCTTTAAAATTTTCTCTCATCTCATGGGTAGAGTTCTGACATTGGGCTAGCATTCTTGTGTTGATATTCCTTCTTTGCATAAGTTTTTTTCTGTTAATCCAGAGTATTAGAAACTTCGTTAAAATATTTTATTGAGTTTTTATTGATTTTATTGGTTTAATTGACAAGAATATAGCCTTATTTGATGATATTATTATTATTTTGTTTCTTTTTTAAATGGGTCAAATCAATCAGACTATATAAATACAAGCTATTATGTTTTATTTCTGGTTATTAAATTCGTTAGAAAAAACATAACTATATCAAAAATTATTATTGATCGTTATCTATAATTTACACAAATCAACATCTTATTTGAACAATGAATTAAATAAACTATGCTCTATTAATTTGGCCTTTATCAACATCTCCCCCTTAATGTTCTAAACATACATTAAGTTCATCAATGTGACTGAAATTCTTAAAATTTATCACAATATATAAAAGTCTGCACATTTATAATGATAATACTTACAAGATCGACTTACTGGTTAGTGTCTCTAATTGATTCTTCCTTTAGATGTGTATTACTATTCGCCATTGGATCTCCTGTTTGGATTTTATAATTGCCACCATCTCATTGGGCCAATCAATTGGTATCGGGCTTAATTTGGATAGCCCTTTGTGTGGAATTTTTTTTTCCACTTTGACTGTTATTGCTGATTATTTGCCATCTTATATTAAGACGGTTTTAAAGACAGAGTGCTAGTTACACTTATACTTCCCCGGTTTACACACTAAATATTATTTTCTGCGTCGGCAGTGTTCAATTTACCTTGGTGCTATCTGTGATCGACTGCCCAATTCACCTTGTGAGTTTCTGCTCGAGTGTTCAGTGCCGAATGTTGAAAGCTGAATGCTGAGTCATTAATTGCCCTTGCATTGCCGCCGTTTTGCTTAACCATCTACACCTTTTCTCACTAAAAAATCTCCTTCTGACTGCAGCTGTGTAAAACAAAGTTCAACAGCCTTGCATCTACCATTGTCCAACTTCTTTATTAGTTGCACTTACAGAGAAAAAAAAAACATCCCCGCGTTTCACTGCTAACAAACACTCTGTGTGTCTTTTCAGAATTTATTTTTACTGACGAAAAAAAATTATTTTTAACTTAAATATACTGTGACTATATCTATTTTACATCTACCTATTCACTAGGATCAAAATAAAAATTATTTCCTTCAAGCAAAGCACTATAAATAAAAACAAGGCATTGTTCTGTGTTCTTTATTCTCTTAATTCTTATGATATTTCTTATTTAACCCATAATATTCAAGATTCAAAATATTAGGATGCATACATTTAATATACACGGCTCGTTTTTCTCCACAATAAAAGGTTTCTATTTTTCTGGCATATTTGCCATTTTAGCAATATATATATATATATATATATATATATATATATATATATATATATATATATATATATATATATATATATATATATATATATATATATATATATATATATATATAAAATAGGTTCCTCGTTTTGGCAGGCTGAATACTCTTTCTAATACTTTTTCTAAGATTGATATTGTGGGGGTCAGAGTCTCGAATCATCGGGCTCCTCTTAATGTTTTTGTTGTTTATATATCTCCCAATACTGCGATTAATAACTACTGCCTCCTGTTTGAAGCTCTAGAGTCCCCATGTGTAACATATGATCATGAGACATTCTTAGTTGGCGACTTCAAGATATCTTAATGTGCTTCTTGTCAACAAGACAACACCTACACTCGTGTATCTGCTTGTAAAAATGTTTGTAATCTCTTCCCGAAACAATTTAATTTTGTCGGGACAATTAACAATAGATTGGTTTTGTTTACAGACATTTGCTTTGTGGAGGAGGCTCTTGATTCACTCGTGATTCCTGATGGCCATCATCCCCACTTAATCATAGAGTTTCAGGTCAAAGGTTTAGTGATCATAACCCCAATAACTGATAACACTGGGCATAAATCGTATGATTTTGAACATCACAATTTTCTCGGATTATACGCAAAGCTTGTGCTGGGGGGGGGGGGGGGGGTGGGGGTATGCATGAGCTCCAGGATGTTTATTCTATGATATACTCTTTGTATTGTAGAATTTACAAGTTATTTCATATTTATATTCCCACTATTACTCCTAGTGTATGTAATCGGTATCCTCCTTGGTTTTCTAAAGAAATGAAGGTCAGTATCAAATATAAATATTCATTATGGTAAGTTGAAGTAGTCTGGAAATGTAGAGTTGCTGAATAAATGTATGGAGCTAAGACAAAAAGTTGAGCATGACAATCATCTTTCTCAAGTGAACTACTTCCAGAGGCTTGAAGGATAGGTTAGGTCTAGAGATGTGTCGTTATTAATGTAACATTATTTTGTAACATTATTTTATCGCCACATTATAACTCGTTCTTATTTAACAAAATAACATGTTCTTTGTTGCTCTCGTTGTGTAGTTAGTACTATGGTATTGGTTACAGGAGTGAAACCAGAAAGAAATTAACGAATTGCCAAATTAATCTATATTACCCATTATGTGTGTATGTCATTATTACATAGCAATATTAAGTTATATTGGAGAGGCATAAAAACAACAGAACATTTCATTACATATAAATAAAATAATATAAAATATTTACCTATTAGAAACATAAGCTTGTATATTCAATACTATTTTTTTGTCACACTGTTCTTATAGTAACAAGTAACAAGAAACAAGTAACATCATAATATCATTGCTAGGTCAAGTTAAATAATATGTACGATATATAAATATATATTGATATAACGATATTGTGATTATTAATTTAGGTATCTCATTTTTAAGTAGCATTCCAAAATAATGTTATTTTGGAATGTTACTGATTTGTAATGAAACGGTCTGTAACATTACACAAATGTGTAACAGTTATGCCCATCTCTAGATCTAATACTAAAAAGTTCTGGAACTGGTTTTCTAGTCATCAAATTTTTTTTAATAATAATTATTCATTTAACCAGCAGCAGGCAGTTGATAGTTTTGCGTCTTAATTGGCTAAATGAGCCTCAGTGGTTCAGTGGTAAGAACGTGTGCCTCTGAACGGAAGGGTACTGGTACTCGATTCCAGGGTTCTCCTGTTACTTTTTTTAGTACATACTGTACAATTAACATCAACCGAGGCTGTGACATTGTATTTGAGCAAGTTGAATGTCTGCATGTTCCGCCCTTTGGAGGGGGCTGTCGGCCCCGTGTCCATGCGGTGTTGGGCAGGTGAAAGATTGCTACCCTCCTTAGATAAAGGCAGGGGTTCGGCAAAATTTCCAGGATAGTGAGGTGAAACTGCTCCCTGGCGTCGGTGATTGGGCATAGTAGCGGAAATAGACCAACGTTAAAGAAACAAAACACATACACATAATTGGCAAAATATTCTGGTTTAACCTCCATTCTTCACCTATAGCCCCCAGCTTAGTTTCTAGTGACATCACAGTGTTTTTTGTTGATTACTTTACAAATGATGAAATCATTGCAGCTGCTAAAAGAATTAAGACATGTATGTCTTGTGGACCCGATCTAGTTCCTGGCTTCTTGGTGTGCGACTGCTTATATGCTTTCTTGACTCCAGCTAAAAATATTTTTAAATTAATTTTTATATCTGGCACATTCTCTACGATTTGGAAGTTGTCACGAGTTTTTCCTACCTTCAAGGCGGGGGATAATAGTGATCATCAAACTATCAACCAATAATCATACTGTGTGTCTTCTGTAAGATTTTTGCGGCCTGTCTTTTTCAGCGAATATTGGTTCACATCAAGAACACACTCCATTTCTCAGCATGGTTTTATTCCGGGGAGATTGACTGCCATGAATTTAGTTGACATTACACAGTTCACTGCATTCACTGTTGACCGCTCTTCATAGGTTGATGTAGTGTATATTGATCTATCTAAGGCACTAGATTGTCTAAAGAATTCTGTTCTAATTGACATGATGAGGGCTATCGGATTTTCTAGAGCTTACTTGGCCTGTTTAGATCTTACCTGAATCGAGGGCAATTTGTTGAGGTCAGGGACTTTAAATCTAATGTCTATAACATAACTTCCGAAAATGCCGCAGGGTTCCATACTCGGTCCACTACTGTTTAGTATATTTATCAACCCTGTTAAACATGTTTTACATGTTCCTTTTTTAATGTGTGCAGATGACTTAAAGATTTTGCAAGTGGCCGAGTGGATGACTGTTTAGCTCCAGAAGTGTCTTGATGTCCCTGATGAATGGTGCTGTTAGAGCAATTTTTCTATGAATGTGTTGTGTAATACCCTTTACTCGAAATAAGCAGCTAATTAATTTCAGTTACAATTTAGGGGGGCTTACACTTAGTCACTCCAGGACAATTAGAGACATTGGAATTGTTTTTGATGGTACTCTATCTTTTAAATCACATTATGAACAGACTGTTAGTTCTGCTTACAAAACTCTTGGGTTTCTAATAAGGAACAGCAAAAACTTCTTTTGTTGTCTGATACGTCCTGACTTGAATATGGCGCGGTTGTGTAGGCTCCCACTTATGAGATATATGTGGAAATTTCTTAGCTTTCGAGAAGATGGTTGATATTCTCATACTGGTTTAATTTGGCTTTTAAGCTGTTGGATTGTGTATGAATAAATAAACAAATATATAATTGTGGTTAAAAACATGTAAAATAAAAAGAAAACTAGGCATGCACCTCCTACTGTTACTCTTTTTAATAGTGATAAGGATGCTCAAGTCATTGAGCTCCTAAGGAGCAACCATCACTGGTCTTTTTTTTTTTTTTTTTCCCTCAGGGCTCGTCCGCGGCCTTGCCGCCCCGATAGCACCGCAACCCTTGGTTGATTGTGCATACCCCTAGTCTTACTCCACCCATTCCAAAATCACTGTGCCTTGAACTAGTCTGCACAGCGATTGGTAGGGTGAAGTTTTATATTGCTCTGTCTCCGGTCTAGAGTGACCGTAGATCAGTTGTCTTTTCCGGTCCAGAGCTATACACTCGCACAAGATGTGCTGGGCTGATTCCTCCCCCTCGCCGCAGAGTCTGCATGCGAGGTCCCCTTCGAACCGCCCCATTTTATGTAGGTGTTTCTTGACGGCCATGTGTCCCGTCAAGAGACCTGTTGTGTTTCTGAGCTGTCCTCTGCTAAGGTTTAGCAGCTCCACAGCTCTCTTTGAACTGGGTCCGTCAATTATTGACTTCCCATGTCTGAGCCCTGGACAGTCCGCCCAGTACACCTTGTGTTGGTTTCTGACCCAGGACTTAATGGCTCCCCTGGCAGTGCTCTTTGACACGCCCAGACCCGGTTCTGGTCCCATAAATGGTTCTGCTGACCCTCTCTTCGCGAGACTGTCAGCTTCTTCATTGCCTTTGACCCCCGAGTGACCCGGCACCCAGATGAGGGTCACCTCATTCTGCCCAGCCAGGTCGCTCGTCTCGTCTCGGCACTCACTCACCAGCCAGGAATTTACCCGTGGGCTACTTAGTGCCTTAAGGGCTGCCTGGCTGTCTGTGGCTATGAGGATCCGCTTGTTGGTGTAGCCCCTCCTCTTGTTCTCCCGCACACAGTGCAGGATGGCGTACATCTCGGCCTGAAACACCGTTGCATGGGCTCCGAGGGAAATACTGTGACTTACCCTCGGTCCTTCCGAGTAAACACCTGCCCCCGTCCCACGCTCCCCGCCAGATCCGTCCGTGAACCAGACGAGCGCGTCCCGTGGTATGCCCGGCGTCTCCTCCCGCCATGCCCCGCGATCAGGGATTTCCACTGTGAAGTTGTTTTCCCTGCACATTCGCGGGCTCGCGAAGTCTGACCTCATTTCAAGCATGGGTTCCTTCACGATCTCCTGAATTTTGCAGTGGCCCCTGAAGCCTGGGTTGATCTTCAGTCTACCATTGCAGGCTAGTCTGTATAGTCCTAGCCTGGCCTCTCCCATAATAACTAAGTGTAGGGGGGGTAGATCCAGCAACACCTCCATGGCGGCTGTTGGGGTTGAAGACATGGCCCCTGTGATGCCTAGGCAAGCCATCCTTTGGATCTTGCCTAGTTTTTGTTTGGCACTGGATTGTGTCACCTTAGGCCACCAGACCAGTGCCGCATATGTTAACGATGGTCTGACCACCCTTGTGTACAGCCAGTGGGCCATACTAGGTCTTAGTCCCCACGTTTTTCCATATAGCGGCCTAGTGACGGCTAAGGTCATGACTGCCTTACGCAGTATTTTTCCAATGTGACCATTCCAGGTTAGCTTAGAGTCCAATACGACCCCAAGATATTTTACCTCCCTGGCCATTGGAACGCTCCTACCGTATAGAGTGAGAGTTCTGTGGCTTTCACACTTCCTCCTCCTCGTAAACGGCACGACGGTTGCTTTCTCGGGGCTCACCCCGAGCCCTTGATCAACCGTCCACCCTTCCACCACTTTCAGTGCAGTCTGCATACGCTCCCACACTGCCTGTGTGACCTTTCCTCGGACTATGATGACAATGTCGTCCGCATAGCCCTGTACCTCATACCCCCCTCCCGAGAGCCTCCCCAGCATGCCGTCCACGACTAGACACCAGAGCAAGGGAGACAGAACGCTCCCCTGCGGACACCCCGCCGCGACCCCCGCCAGCAGAGTCCCTCCCGCGAGTGAGGTGAACACCGCCCTGTCCCTGAGCATGGAACCGATCCACCTGCAGCAGGTCTCCTCTATTCCACGCTCCCGGGCAGCTGCCAGAACCGATCCGAACGAGGTGTTGCTAAAGGCCCCCTCTATGTCTAGGAAGGCCCCCAGCGCCACCTCCTTGTTCTCCAGCGTATTCTCCAGTTTCAGCACCAGTTGGTGCAGTGCTGTTTCTGTTGAGAATCCTGCTCTGTATGCATATTGTCCGCAGTGTAGAGGATATGCTTCCAGTACACCGCCCCTAATGTGCCGGTCGAGCAGTTTTTCCACTGTTTTCAGCAAGAAGGACATGAGACTTATTGGCCTCAGGGACTTTGCCTGGTCTGTTGGACGCCCAGGTTTAGGAATAAATACAACCCTGGCCAGTCTCCATGCCCTCGGAATGTACCCCA
The DNA here is from genome assembly GCA_964006375.1 of Tillus elongatus. Lineage (NCBI taxonomy): Eukaryota > Metazoa > Arthropoda > Insecta > Coleoptera > Cleridae > Tillus > Tillus elongatus. Next base: position 70,991,503 of record OZ023267.1, read on the forward strand.
GAGCCAGGCTGGCCCTCATAATGAGGGTAAGCACCGGCGCCAGTATATCTATCCCCTGTTGGAGCATGATGGGCATTATTCCATCAAATCCCGGCGATTTGTATGGCTTAAAGCTGTTAATGGCCCATCTGATTTTGCTCCAGGTAACCACCTCTTTAGCGACTGTCCAGTCTACTCTAGATGCCCGCCTATAAGGCGCCTCTATTTCTGAGTGTTCCCAGTCCGGAGGTGATTGGTTTATTATGTTACAGCCGGGGAAGTGCGTCTGGAGTAAAATTTCCATAGTTTCCTCCCCCGAGCTTGTAAAGCCTCCCGTGGGTGTTCTAAGGGAGCCTATGTTAGTCTGAGGGCCCTTAGACAGGATCTTGTGTAGTCGAGCACTCTCGGACGTGTTTTCCACTTCTTCGCAGTGCCTCCTCCACGACTCCTTCTTGGCGTCCCTCAGTCTTTTGTTATAGGTCGATAGGGCCTGTCTATATTCATCCCATGCTCCCGACCTTTTGGCCGCGTTAAACAGCTTACGAACCTGCGTCCTCCTTTGCCTGAGGTCCTCGTTCCACCATGGGACGTTCCTGGTGGACACCCTCATTTTCAGGGGGCAGTTGGCGTTATAGGCCGAGGTAATTGCGTCTCGCAATTGGACTGCTGCAATCTCGAGGTCTCTTGAATCCCTTATGGCCCTCTCAACCCCCCGCAGTTCCACAGCTAGGTCTGCCCTGTAGGCTTCCCAGTCCGCCTTGCGGGGGTCCCGGTACCATACCGTTTCTCTTTCGACTTTGGCGATTTCAAACCGGATGTATCTGTGGTCTGAGCTACTCACTTCCCCAGACACAGCCCAACTTTTAACAAAGTCACCCAGAAACTGGGTGGAAACTGTTAGGTCTAAAACTTCCTCACGCCGTGTTGTGACGAATGTCGGTATATTACCTCTATTCAATATGTCTAAATTAAATTTCATAAAGAATTGTAAAAGTGCCTCACCCCTAGAGTTTGTGTCCGAGCTACCCCACAACTCATGGTGCGCATTCGCATCCATGCCGATGATGGTCTGCCATCCACCTGCTCTGCTACCCACCATCAGCTGCTCCAATTCGTTGGGTGGAGGAGGGTCCGTGCTGTCCCCTGGCAGATAGGCTGACGCGACAGTAATGTCCCTCAGCCCATCCGCTCCTCCACATCGGATTTTGATCGTTGCCAGGTCCCTGGAACAGAAATTCATTAGAGGGAGAAACTCTATCCCTTCCCTGACAAAAATGCAAGCCCTCGGATTCTCGCTGGACCTGCTGTAGATGAGCTTTCCAGTAGCTCCGCCGAGTCCCTTGATCTCTCCTTTGTAGGAGTACGGTTCCTGGATGAGGGCCACATCCGTGTTCCTCAGAGCCATTAGTAGTCCGGCCGTGGCTGCCCTACTGTGTTGGAGGTTGACCTGAAGGAACCTAAGTCCCATTAACCCTTAATTGCTTCCCCAGTGGGCGGAAGCTAACCCTTCCCATGCCCCAGAATGCCTTGAAGGAGGTTCCTTCAAGGGCTCTGTAAGATGTCGGGTCGATCGAGAAGGCGAGCGTCTGTCCTTTCTCCTCTGCCTTCCTGCTTAGAACCGACCAGTGTTGCGTCCCCAGTTCAGGGTTCTGGATCTTAAGTCTGCTGATCACCGTCTCCTGCGGGACGGTGTCAGGGATCCGTACGAGGACCTTGCGTCTCTTTGGGAGTTCCTTGGGCTCGACGGCTGTCAAGTCCGCCCCCTCCCAAATCTGACCGAGGCCCCCGATCGTTTTCCGCAGCCAGTCCCGCGACTGCGGGCCGGCACAGGTTGTCCAGAGGATGCCCCCCGTCAGGCGCGGTCGGTGGAACTGAGGCGGGCTCTCCCCTTCCTGAAGAGAGTCCACTGCAGCTACCACCGCAGCCTGGATCAGGTCCGCCTTCCCCTGGTCTAGCGTGACCTCAGGATGGCGTCTGTCAATCACCGCCATCCCGAGGCCCTCCGCAGCCTCCCTGTAAGAGCCAGTCTGCGCCGGTTTTGGTTCCTTTGGGAGGTCTGTCTGTAGTAGGCGTGCTAGAGCCAGAGCGCGGCGTCTTCCGACCCGCACTCTCCTCTTGCGCCTTTACAGGCACCCTGGCCCTTTTGGAACGTCTGTCTGTAGTGGGCGTGCTAGAGTTCGAGCGCGTCCTCTTCTGACCCGCACTCCCCTCTTGCGCCTTTACAGGTTTCTCGACCGTCCAGGTCCCGGCCGCCATTTTTTGCGCCCTCCGGAGCTTCTTTCTTTGCGCCCCGGAAAGACGCTTGGACTGCCGGGGCAGTCCCTCTACTCTAACAGTAGAGTCCTCACTGGTGGAGGGGCCCCCGGAGTCCGCGGAGCTCGCCGCCCTCCGGTGGGACCCAGCCTCCAGCTTGGGTGTCGGGGACAGGTCTCTGGCCGAAGCTACCCCCTGATCCCCCGTATCTACGCCGGTCGTGGGACCTCCAGAGTCCGCTGCCGCCCCCTGGCTCGTCTCCGTTTCCAGGATAGACTCAAGGCACAAGTCTGTAGCCGGAGCCACTCCTCGAGCCTCATTGGTTTTGGTTTTGTATGTGTTTATGATCTTCATGTTGTTCCCACGAGAATGGGGGAAATACTGTCCACACCATCAGAACCCTCTGTGTGGTGCAAGGCGGGTTACTCTGGAGGGTTGCCTGGTACTCCAGAGGTTCCGTTCACGACACCATCGCCCTGGTGCCATCCATCCATAGGCACGGGTCACGTGACACCGTAGATTGGGGGAGTTTAGTTCGACCTCCTTGTCTAGATCCGTCATGTTTAGTTATTAGCAGGGTCACCTCGTGCAGGATGCGGATTTTTACCGCGCATGACGGTCTTGGGGAAAGCTTCATCGGGAGTTTATGTTGTTATTTCCACTTCCTCAGCTTGCCCCCTGGAGTCCTTTGGCCCGCGACTCCTTAACCCCATCACTGGTCTTACTTTCTGTCTACTACTTTACAACTTGTTTTGGTATTATAGTTTTATGATTTTAATTTTTTATTACTAGTTAAATATAAAATTAATTGGAATGTAAATGTTACATTAAATTGAAGTACTTCTTTTTTATTTATTTAAATATGTTACTTTCAGGACCAATAAGTTTAGCGTTGTATGTGACTGATCCTGAATTTCTCCAGTCTAGTGCTTTCATTGAGAATTCTGAAATCTTACAAGACAGGTTAGATGTAGCATATCATGCTGTGTTTAAAGATGGGGTAACTATCTGCAATATTTTTATGCCGATGATTAAACTTGTTTTTTTTTTCAGGAATATTTCCCTATCAACATTCTTAGAAATGTAGCGTTAGCAAACGTTAATACTCCTTATGTTTTTCTATCAGATGTTGATTTTCTACCAATGAAAGGTCTATATGACATTTTAAAAAACCACATTAAATCCATAAAAAGTCTAAGAGATAAGGTAGCTACTCTATAATGTCTCCCTTATTAATGTTAATGTTAGGTTAAATAAATATACTTCTGATTTTTTCTTTTTTTCCAGGCTCTTATTATACCTGCATTTGAGACACAACGATACAAAAGTGTTCTGCCGAGGAGTAAGAAAAACTTGATTGATATGCTTGATAAGAGGTATATTTTTCCTTTTCGCTTCGATGTTTGGGCTGTAGGTCATGCACCTATTAATTATACAAAATGGAGAACAGCTGTGGCGCCTTATAAGGTAAAGTTCTTTTATATTACATAAAGTTTGTATTAGTGAATTTTCTTAAAAAAAATTTACTAATGGGGAGATCCTGACTTTTGAATTTTGAAAAAATTTCTTCAAATGAGCGCTATTTAGGACCTCTGGAACCCAAATCCGAGGTCGGTTTCAGACTTTATATGTTTTTATATATATATATATATATATATATATATATATATATATATATATATATATATATATATATGTCACACCTATAACTAAAAAAATAATGGACCGATTTTGAGAAAACTTGGTGAGTACCTTCCTTTCACAAGTGGCTTGGATAAGTTTGTTAGCCAGGAAAATCCGCGGAGGTTTTCCCGGAAAATTTTGCGATGTATGTATGTATGTATGTATGTATGTATGTATGTATGTATGTATGTATGTATGTATGTATGT